>CM028248.1:51895039-52255039 GCA_016432835.1 Brassica nigra | reverse complement strand
TATCAAAATAGGGAGCTCTCTGTTGGATATGTACGCCAAGTGCGGTGGGATTGAGGATGCGAGGAGAGTCTTTGACCAGATGCGAGAGAGGAACGTGTTTTCTTGGACCTCGATGATCGATGGGTATGGAAAGAACGGGAACCCTGAGGAAGCGCTCGAGCTCTTCGCTAAGATGAAGGAAGTGCACATAGCACCCAATTACGTAACCTTTCTCGGAGCACTCTCTGCGTGTTCGCATTCTGGTTTGGTTGAGAGAGGCTACGAGATCTTTGAGAGCATGCAGAGAGATTATTCTATGAAACCGAAGATGGAACACTATGCTTGCATGGTTGATCTCATGGGACGCGCTGGAGATTTGAGTGAGGCTTTGGAGTTTGTTAGGGCGATACCTGAAAGGCCTAACTCAGATGTCTGGGCTGCTCTGCTCAGTTCTTGTAGACTGCATGGTGATGTGGACATTGCAAGCGTAGCTGCGAGTGAGCTTTTCAAACTGAATGCTGACAAAAGACCTGGGGCTTATATAGCGTTGTCCAATGTTTTGGCTTCTGCTGGTAAATGGGAGAACGTGAGCGAGATTAGGGATGTGATGAAAGCTAGGAAGATACCTAAGAACATTGGTCGTAGTTGGATCAGTGCTGAGAAAGCTCAATGAAGGTCTTTTTGATCAGAGCTTGAGATTTATAAGAGTACTGATTGGGGATGAGAGTTTTTGCGACTTGAGTGTTTTACAGAAGTGATAGTTATGAAACATTATGTAAGGCTTCTCTCGTTCTTACTCTTCAATTCAAATACAGTGAGCTCGGAAACATATTATTCTGTGATGACGCCAAATTTCTATGATGGTTAATTATGTTGCGTGTTTGTGTTCCTGTTGTGTGTTTATAGAGGTTGCTTTGTAGGTAAACAAGAAAGCACATATTATTGTTCCCTTATTTCAATAATATCAGGGGTTGCATTGCCTAAGTCCTAACGATAATATTAGCCTTTGATTTTGTGTGGTTATGGTCTTTGCTTGTGTTTGCAGCTGACAAAATATACTTTTTGAGGTCAATTTATAAAACAATGAAAAAAGGCAAAATCAATGCCTTGAGGATACTAACAGCTAATGCATCCAATAAACTACCAAGCAGTAAGTTCCATGGCCATACTGTCTCCCCTACAACATTTTGTGGTCTAGTTTTGTATGCATCTACTAAAAATTATTGAAATATATATTTGGTATTTAATCATTCTTGTCTTCACTGTTTTTCTCTCCCCCAGGATTAGGATTTTTTTCCTCTTCGTTTCACAAGTTTTTTCTTTTTCTGAGAATTATCACAAGTATTTTCATTTGTCAACAAATGAAACATATTTGAATATATTTTCTGGATCAAACTTATATGTATGGAGGAGTATGTATAAATTAGAGTCTAGCGTCGTAACTAAATTGCTAAGAAAGTCTACCAGGAGAATTGTGTTCAATCAGATGTGCTGGATTGGTTGAAGAATCCTCAAGTGGACAAACATGCTAGATTGGCGATTCTCCAGCTGTGGCAAGCTGTCATTTATGTCTTGTGGCAAGAGCGGAATAGAAGATTTCATGATGGCATTACTTTCAGTCATAGAAGACTGATCAGGATCATCCTGATCAAGCTGTTGAGATAAGTGTGCTGCTATGACCGCATTGGGTCTCCCTCTTGGTCCTCTCCTGGCCTCTTACTGGTTTGATCCACCCTAAGGTTCCGGGTTTTTTTGTTTGTCCTAAAATCTGTTCCCTTCCCCTCTCTTCTTGTTTCTGTACTATGGTGCTTATTTGGTTCCTAATGTCCTATTTATTATTAATGAAAATATCAATTATCAAAAAAAGAATCGTGTACAAATACATACAATTAACAATATAAAAAACGTGGATTTTTCGAAACGGTGGAGGTATCATAGATGGATTTCACGTTGTTGATTATTTTTGACTTGAGTGAGTTACCTAATCTGTCACCATCTTTTACAAAAGATAATAGTAATAATCTGTTAGATCAATATTGTCATGTATTTTGGAAAATGTGATGAATTTAAATGGAACCACAATGTGATGAAATTATCAGAAATATATTTAAATTGATGAAATAAAAAACTGAACCCAAAAGAGAGATAAGCTTTGGCACACAAATCAAAGCCTAGAAAAGAACGTCCAAAATCTTTGGTCCCAATGCCATTATTTTTAGTTATAGTCACAGATCCGTGACAAAAAAAAAAAGGCTATAGTCACAGTTTCTTCGATCTATGGTATGGGACGTCTTGTTTTTCTCTGTTGAGAATAAGCAGGTCGGATTTTGACATTTGAACACGTTCAAAAGATGCATTTGTTGTAGCTACTTTGGATTATGACATCTTTTATATGAGTAAGTTGCCTCTGTTATTTCGTTATATGGCTGATAAAAAAATTAGTTATATATATTTTTTTTTGAAACTAAAATTAGTTATATTTGCTCTCATGGTTATAAAAAGTTGATCTGGTTGACAAGTCATATACAATTTTTTATTTTCAAAGTTGATATATACAATCTTTCGAGATTTAAACATATAATCTAAGCTTTTGATATTATATCATATTCATTATTATGTTTCTGGTAATATAGCCTATATATATTTATATTTTTCTGCAAAATTAAAAATATTACCTCTTTAGGAACAATATTAATTTTATTATCAAATAATAGTTAAATATATCTAACTTTTTATGTTGAATAATTATTTAGTTACAAACGATAAAAAAATATTACAGAATCATCAATTTTCACGTCTACAATGTATCATCCTTAACTATGTTACGAGATCTAAGTTTAGTGGTGTTTTTTTGTTTCATGATAAAAATCTCTTATATTTTCTACGAATTTACATAATTTTATTTTTTGGACTCAAAATATAAATCTCTTAATATTAAAATATTACTGATTTTTAGTCAAACTATTGAAAATGCTTATACTACTGAAATTGTTATAATATATTGCAGTGGGAGGGATCGCGTGAATAGTTTAAATATTGAATTAATGAGTTAGGTAAGGAATCCATTTTTATGAAATAAAATCAGAAACAGAATCGTCGACAAAAAAAAAAAATCAGAAACAGAATCTTTTAGTATTATTATTTTAACGATATCTCTGATCAGTATCGAAGATCCAACTTTGTAGTGGACCATGCAAGTGGGCTGGACATTTCTGAAGTTTTTTTTTTTTTGTGAGAAAGACATTTCTGAAGTTACTTTACTTTCAACCAATAAACACGACCCATTTCGCCAGCTCCACTCTCTCTTAAATGAAACCCCATCAACTGACTCAACTCTGCATTATTTATAATCCCAAAAAGAGGAGTACCAAAGTTGAGTTGACAGAGACAACGACGAGTGATCTCATGGCTTCTCCGTTGAAGAAGCTATTTGCAAGCTTTTTGTTTCTCTTGACCTCATCCACCATCATCATTGCCTCATCAGAACCACCTTGTCATCCTTATAAATCGATCATAAGCTTCGGTGATTCCATAGCCGACACCGGAAATTATCTCCGTCTCTCCGACGTCAATCATCTTCCTCAAGCTGCATTTCTACCTTACGGTGAAACCTTCTTTCATCCTCCCTCTGGCCGTTACTCTGACGGCCGTCTTATCATAGACTTCATCGGTACGTTCTTCTTACCTCTATTCAGAGGTCATGAGATTTGTAAAGTTATTGGCAATTAATTTATTAAGAGTTTTATAAAATAATGTTTTTACAAATTTGGAAATCTAATGTAAACTAGTTTAATTTTTTTTTTTTTAAAACCATTGAATGTTTCAATTGCCTATGCCTAAAACCGGTCATGCCTCTCTTTGTATCATAGTCATAGATTTAGGCAAAACCAATTATCATCAGCTTTAAGTTATGGGAAATTTGGTCTATAATCTATCTGGGTACATGTAGCCAACTGTTGGCATTACCACATTTTAGACATAGCTCACTACTCTCAAATAAGGTTTAACTAATGACCATGCATAGTCTCACAACTACTAGATAGATGATCACTAACTACTTTTGTCGGTATTTCTTGCTTGAGCAGCAAGTTAGAAACCCTACTTGCTTCTGACCTTTTCTAATGTTGTCTCAACAGCTGAGTTCTTGGGACTACCATACGTACCACCTTATTTCGGATCTCAAAACGTGAGCTTCGATCAAGGGATCAATTTCGCGGTGTACGGAGCAACGGCCTTGGATCGTGCATTTCTCATGGAAAAAGGAATTGAATCTGATTTCACCAATGTTAGTTTAAGTGTTCAGCTTAACACATTCAAGCAGATTTTACCTAACCTCTGCGCCTCATCTTCCCGTGGTTAGAAACGTAGTCTTGTACCTCTTCCTAATAAAAGTATCTAAAGATGAATTGAGTTTGCTTATAGTTGTTTTTGGTGTAGATTGCAGAGAGATGCTTGGAGACTCGCTGATACTCATGGGAGAGATTGGTGGGAACGACTATAATTACCCTTTCTTCGAAGGCAAAAGTATCAATGAGATCAAAGAGCTTGTTCCATTAATCATCAAAGCTATTTCTTCCGCAGTTGTGGTAACATATCATTACTTTTCTCTGTTGTATGTGTGTTTAATTATTTTTTATAGCAAACTTGGCAACAAATTAAAACTACAGGATTTGATTGATTTGGGAGGCAAAACCTTTTTGGTACCTGGAAACTTCCCACTAGGATGTTCTGCGTCGTATCTTACTCTATTTAATAATGCAAAAGAAGAAGAATATGACCCTTTCACTGGTTGTATCCCATGGCTGAACGAATTTGGAGAGTACCATAATGGTCAGCTTAAGCCAGAACTCAAACGACTACAAAAACTATACCCTCATGTTAACATCATTTACGCTGACTACTACAACTCCATCTACACGTTTTTCCAAGAACCAGCCAAATACGGTTTGTGCACCTCTAAATTCTCTGTTCTTACTTTTGATTCTTTAATTGATGTTATGTCGATTATTTTTTTTATAGGATTTAAGACCAGACCTTTGGCTGCTTGTTGTGGAGTTGGAGGTAAATACAACTTCACTGTTAATGAAGAGTGTGGATACGGAGGAGTTAACTATTGTCAGAATCCTTCTGAGTATGTAAATTGGGACGGTTATCATTTGACTGAGGCGGCGTACCGCAACGTGGCTCAAGGTTTACTCAATGGTCCATATGCAACTCCTGCTTTTGATTGGTCCTGCCCTGGCTCTGCATCAGTGGATAAAGAATATCCTTTCAGCAGTTAATAAGAATTCATTTGTTGTAAAAAAAAAAGAATGAAGTATAAACATGTTGTAATGAACTGATGATGATGATAATGATGATTATTAACAAGACCGGCTTGCTGCTACGGCAAGGCTTTGGCACATATAGTATTGACTGTTGACAAAAACGCTGAGACAGCATAATCATTTTCAGTTTGGTAAAGTTTATTATTTTCTATTTCTTTTGAAATTTACACATCATCATTAATTGATAAACATGCATAAAAAGTTTATCTTTATGAAATAAGAAGTCTAAAAAATCTTTTTAAAAAAATACGGATGAAATATTACAAAAACGGATCAAATATCTTTTAAAAATATACGGATGAAATATTACTAATTTTTTAAATAAAAAAAAAACGGATCAAATATGGTGTTTTTAAGCTTTAACTAGACTTTGTGTGATAAATTTAGATCGAATATTGGGCCAAGATTATCGTTGGTTTTAATGGGGTTTCTTAACCAAAAATAGTGCGTGAACTGTACGAAAATTGTTAAAACCGGTGACAAAAACAACAAAATAAGGATCGTTTGTGGAAGGTTTTTTGTACTATCCACCTCTCCGACGTCAATCATCCTCCTCAAGCCGCCTTTCCTCCTTATGGAGAAACTTTTTTCCATGCTCCCACCGGCCGTAACTCCAACGGCCGCCTCATCATCGATTTCATAGGTACCTGAACCTCCTCTCTGTTATCCTCTGTTTTTAGATCCGTCTTACTTGGAAAGCAAGTTATAAACCCTACTAGCTCTGTTTGTTTAGCCTCTGCTTTAGGTCTTTCTTGTTTGGACACCAAGCTAGAAACCCTACTTGCTGTGTTTTTTATCCTCTGCATTTTAGGTCTTTCTTCCTTGGACAGTAAGTTAGAAACCCTACTTACTACTAGTTCTTTTGTTATGTTGTGTTCATTTTTTGGTTTATGCAACAGCTGAATTTTTGGGACTACCATATGTACCACCTTATTTTGGTTCCAAAAACGTGAGCTTCAAGCAAGGGATTAATTTCGCGGTGTATGGAGCAACAGCTTTGGATCGTGCGTTTCTTATGGAAAAGGGAATCGAATCAGATTTTACCAATGTTAGTTCAAGTGTTCAACTTAACATCTTCAAGCAGATTTTACCTAACCTTTGCGCCTCCTCGTCTTCTCATGGTCAGAAACTTGTAACCTTGTTGTTCTATTCCATATTATCAATGATGATGTATCGAGCTCATGCCTCCTAATGACGGCTTTAGATTGTAAAGAGATTCTTGGAGACTCACTGATTTTAATGGGACATAATGGAGCGAATGACTATGCTTACCTGTTTTTCCAAGGCAAAAGTATCAACGAAGCTGAAGAGCTAGTTCCTCTGGTCATCAAAGCTATTTCATCCGCCCTTGTGGTAATAGATTTTTAACATTTACCCACCAATGAGATGAAACGTTAGTTTTATAAGTAATATTTAGCAAAAATCTACAGGATTTGATCGACTTGGGAGGCAAAACATTTATGGTGCCCGGAAGCTTTCCGTATGGATGTTACCCAGGGTATCTTACTCTATTTCAGACCTCAAAAGAAGAAGAATACGATCCTTTTACAGGTTGCCTCTCATGGCTCAATGAGTTCGGAAAGAACCATGATGAACAGCTCAAGACAGAACTCAAACGACTCCGGAAACGCTACCCTCATGTCAACATCATTTATGCTGACTACTACAACTCTATGTACCGGTTTTTCCAAGAACCAGCCAAATACGGTCCGGGAGCCTTTACTACTCTCTATCCTTGACCCTCACGGTTTGATACTTTAATTGATGTTTTTATGCGTGGAACCTTTTAGGGTTTAAGGAGACAACTTTGGGTGCTTGTTGTGGAGTTGGAGGTCAGTATAACTTCACTATTGGTAAAGAGTGTGGATTCGAAGGAGTTGGGTATTGTGAAAATCCATCTGAGTATGTCAATTGGGATGGTTATCACTTAACCGAAGCAGCGCACCAGAAGATGGCTCATGGCTTACTCAAGGGTCCCTATGCAACTCCTGCTTTCGATAGGTCCTGCCTTGGCTCTGCATCTGTGGATACAGAATCTTCTTTTACTAGTTGAAAGACATTCGTTTTTCATCAGTTATAGTTCATTTTAGTATTTCAGATTTTGATGGAAACCTCACAACCCCAAAAAAGATAGTAGTATCATCAACTAAGATTTTAAATGAAGAAATTATGACCAAAAAAAAAAAGAATAGATTTTAGTGAAGAAACCTTAGTTAACATATATTTATGAAAAATCATCAAGTACTACCAGTCTACCACACCCATTTGGGAAATATCCTTGACGATGAAATTTTCAAGCGAAATTAACCTTCTATTTTTGTATCTTATAAGTAAAACTACAGTTTGTTTGTTTTTTTGCCAAATGTAAATTCATTTCATAGAAATGACATTGAAATACAAGAGATTGGATCTAAATCTGCTAAAACTAGCAAAAAGCTATCTATAAATCCCAAAAAGATAAAAAAAAAATCATTAAATACTATGTTAGGCTTAATCTAATAAAAGTCTAAAGCTGAACCATGAAACATAGAGATCAATATGTCTGCATTTGGCCTCATAAGACCGAGAGGACACTTTAGTGCCAGAAACCTGAAGATTAGAGGTCAAGGGAAAGTTCAGGAGCGGAAGAGATCTCAAAGGAAATCTGATGCTGGAACAGGCGGAGGCAAGCATTCAGGCCCGGACCATCACACCATCAAGGATCCGCTCCCTAACAAACTAGAGGATTGAAGAGGATGAGGCTGTTGATCCAAATTCAACTAAAGGAAAAACAAGCCATGAAGAAGAACAAGAAGCTCTTGAAACTGTAGGTGGTGGAATAATAGCGTGACTGGTTTAATAAATGCATCACTTGTGGATGCGAGTGGTTATGGTTTCAACTTGAGGCTACGCATCAACCAATTTGCAACCATATAACCTCTGGTATAGGCATGTGAAACGCGATACATTGTGTGGGTTGACATTAATTAGTACTAAAAAACTTTGATAATCAATCAGCTGAAGCGAACACATACAGTCAGATACATAGACAGCCAAAGAAGTTTGCAATATATATTTAAATTCAAGACCATGCAAAAATAAAAGGGACTTTGTTGTTGAAGGATATCACCCTACGATGTTTAATTTCTAAATCGACAAAAGAAAAGGAGAAAGAAAGAGACAAAGTTGATATCAAAAACTAAAGTGAGAGGCGATAGTTTAATCTAGTCTTCCGCCTGACAACGAACTCAATTTTGATCGCATGTTTTTCTACCAGCTTGGTCCATATAATAGCGTGCGTCTTTCCCGACTTGCCATCTAAAATGAAAATGGTTGTTTTTTGAGGTCCATGTATTCTTCTTTTGCACTCGACACACCCTTTGGGACACGCTTGATTTTTGAGAAACGACAACAACATAGAAAACCTCCATTTCTTGGACGGACGGGGGCGATAACTTCCCCTATAGGTCGACGGACGCTCGTGAAGACACTTTAGATATTGTACAGATATACAAGTTTTCCAGTAGGGTGAGCATTCTTTACAGAGCTCCACATAATCAACAACATCTTGTTGTTTCCAAAGGCAACGCCATTGTTTTGACAAAACGCTGGTAGCCGCAGCCTTTTTTGTTGGAAGCAATGACAAAATCTTCATCAATAGGTCATCGGGCAATTCACTTAGATTTTTCATACGATCCTGTTTGATATTTCTCCTGCTGCTGAAGATGAAACCTCAAAAAGAAGTTTAGTTACAACAAAACAGGAAAAGACCCAAGTAATCAAATCAAGTTTTCTTACCAAACCTTCCTGAACCCTCCTCAAATTCGCAGACTATTGTTATAACGTTTTACTGCTTGGAAATCAAATCAATTTTAGTACCAAACCTTCCTTCTGTGTGACGGCCTAGTAAACCCTCATTCACAGAGGCTTGATTTTTTTTTGTTTTCCTGTTACACACTGGTTTAACATCAAACAAAGTTTAGTTACAACAAATTAAGATCGGTCCTCTAGATGGAAAGAAAACAAGAAATAAGACCCAAGTAATCAAATCAAGTTTCGTACCAAACCCTTCCTACAGAACCCTCCCTAAATTCACCGAGACTATTGTTATCAAACGTGTTACTGTTTGAAAATCAAATCAAGTTTCGTACCAAACCTTTCTTCTGTGTCACGGCCAAGTAAACCTTAATTCACAGAGGCTTGATTTTTTTTTTTTTCCTGTTTGGTGAGGTATGGAACTTAGCTCTTTTGATTGACTTTTTAGTTATATGGTTTTCCTTTTATGACATGGAGAGAATGTACGAGTTCAATTCGTGATTCCAACTTAACTTTTTTTTTTTTGGGAACGTATTTTTCTTTTTAGTAAAAGATGCAAATATTTTATAAAATTAAAATATAGTTTAATTTGATAAATATATTTATCAAAAAATATTAGATATTAAATTATATTTTTTTATCAAATTAAAAAAAAAAATGTATTTGGTTCGGTTCTCTAACATAGATATTTTGCCAATGCTTAGTTAACTGAAAGGAGGAGGATTGTGATCCGGTTTGATGATTAAATCGACCAAGTAATTCGAATAACTGAATAAACCACGGGTGAAACAATTAAACCGGGTTATATATAAATATCGAACCAAAGGGAACAAGTCGGCTTCTTCTTCTTCAGAGTGCCCGTTTCTTTTTCGAGAGCAGGCAGGACGATTTGGTACCTTCTTAACCTTCCTTTCGATTGCAAATCTTTCTAAAACCCCAATTGAGCGAGGAGGACTCGTTACGATGGAGAGCGAGAGGAGTGAAGAAGAGATTGGTACCTCAGGGATCCCAAGAGGAGGCCCAATCTATCTTCCCAACATGGTGGGACAAGTTTCCACTGTGCCAGAGTTTCAATCTTCGTATCTCAGTCTCCTCCACGATTTGGAAACTCACTTAGCTTCCTCCTCTTCCTCTTCTCACCAATATGATCTCTCGTAAGCTATTCATTCATTGGCTCTCTCTCTCTCTTTGATTCTAATCAGTATCATGAATGTAGTTCTGGGGATTAATGTTGATGGCAGAACTGATGCGCTCAAGATTTACACGGACGAGGAACTCACTGATATGGCCATGAAGGAAGCCTTTAAGGAAGATAACCTTTCTTTACCGCAAGATGATGATACCCTTTCTCTTAACCAACAATCTCATCCGTAAGCTTGTCGCTTTATGCTCTCTTTCTTGTGTGAATCTTTGGTTAGAAAAGCGTATTGGGAAATCATGTAGCTTTATATTAGTGTGTGTGATTCTACTATGGTGGTTACGTTTTTGTTGTAGACTCAATTGTTTATGTGGATGCTCCCAGTATACTTTTTTTGGGTATGATTATAGGTTGTGGGAATGGTCAGTGAGTGCTTTTTTTGACTTTAAGACAATTATGGAACGGTAACAAACGATTTTTATATGCAGTGAAAACCCATCAGCTGAAAACGAAAGAAGTACAAAAAGAAGGCGGACGGTAAAGACGGGTTCAGTGAAGAAGACAGTCAAGAAGGCTGAGGTGAAGAGAACAGTAAAGAAACCCGAGGTGAGTTTATGCTGATGGCTTTATTTGCAATCTTTTATGATTGAAACTGGTTTTGTTTTCAGGAACCTTATATAGCCAGAGTAGAGCAGCTTGCTAAACTTAAACAAAAGCAGGATGAGGATAAAGCAGATGTGAGGCTACACTGTTTCAGGTCTGTGAATACTAATTTGCATACTCTAGTTTTGCTGGGCATACTCTATTTTTTTTTTTTGCTGGTGTATAATACCTTATACTCTATGTTTTTTTGTGCTGATGTTACCATTTTAAGTTTCGTTCAGCGAAACTTGGGAAGATGGTGAAGATGCAAGTACGTCTCTAGAAGGTTTTGAGAAGATGCAATCTCTTAAGTCCATTGATAACTATACGGCAAGTGATTCTTCCCTTTCAGTTCCTTTTTTTAGTTTGCTACTCACTCCTCATTCATCCTGCTAAACAAATATCATCTTCATATTTACACAGCTGATGAAGCCATCAGACATCCAGGGGACAGTAGATACGCTATTTCCCGAAGTCATTTTGTGTGTTGAGATTTATAACAGTCGCAAATTCAAGGTAACTGCATTGTTCTGTAAAATCTTAAATACGCTAATAATATATTTCTTGAGAAATCAAAGCCAGTTCATGTGGAAACGAAAGTATTGGTCAACTGATATTAGTTGATTAGACATAGAGGGAGAGTCATATGCAACACCATTAACAATCTGTGTGAATTTTTTGTTCAGATTCAGGAATTTTTGGTTCTAGGAAGTCAAATGTTAACTCAGTTAAAGGACAAGATACACTGTGTTACAGACCAGGTGATGGAAAAGGCTGGAAAGTATGATCCCTCTGGATACTTTCTCATTGAAGTAAGAACTAATCTTTTTCTCATTTTCTTATGTGTTAATGGCTGACTTAGTTTAGTTCTTCTGTGATTTAGCTACATGCTTTTTGCCTTTTTAGGATATCTTTTACAACGATTTAAGGAATCGGTCGGCGACAGATTACAGCAAACCTATATTAAACTGGCTATGGAACTCAAAAGATGAAGCACTTAAAAAATGGGAAGGCATTATAACCGGAGAACTACACCAAAAGCAGAGAACGGCTCTAGGTGTAACGAAAGCCATGGATCTACCTAGTTTTGGATCTGCTGAAATGCAGCGTACACGCTTCTGTGATTTAAGATTCAGACTCGGAGCTACTTATCTTTACTGTCATCAGGGAGATTGCAAGCACATGATAGTGATAAGGGACATGAGGCTGAGTCATCCAGAGGATGTTCAGAACAGAGCGGCTTACCCAAGACTTATATATCAGTTGAAAACGAGGGCTCAGAAATGCAGCGTTTGCAAGATATATAGAGCTTCTAAGGTTGCGTTGGATGACAAGTGGGGAAATGAGAATCATTGCTATTTCTGTGATATTTGTTTTGGCCATCTGCACAACGAGGAAGGTCCTCTGTATTGTGACAAACCAGTCTTTGATTATGTGTATGAGTAGAGATCTGTCTCGTTACAGAAATATCATTAAAAGATAGAAGAAGAATATAGCTGAAGATGAGTCTTTTGCTTTGTTTTAAACAAAATATGAGTCTTTTTTTTTCGGTTTACACGTTACAAAAAGATAAATAGAAATGTTTATGTTTAGCCTATCTGAAATAGAGGAGATTCCTCAAATTTCTGGTACCTCTCTCTGTCTTCTCAAATTCAAAACTGAAATTGGTGTCCTCTCCAATTTAGAAAACGTCAAAACGAAACAAAAACAACAGAACAAAACTAATGTTTTAGAAATATTGTCATCGTAAGTTCTTGGAACAGCCAAATAACATTATTTCATTGTTGAATATAACTGGTCTCAAGAACAAACTCGTTAAAGACAAAAGAGGTTAGTTTTGGGACAGAAAATGGGAACATATAGAGCAGAAGATGATTATGATTACCTCTTCAAGGTGGTCTTAACCGGAGACTCCGGCGTGGGAAAATCTAATCTGTTATCTCGTTTCACCAGAAATGACTTCAGCAACGACTCACGTGCCACCATAGGTGTCGAATTCGCCACACGTAGCATTCAGTGCGATGATAAGATCGTCAAGGCTCAGATATGGGACACCGCCGGCCAAGAACGGTACAAAACAACCCAAGAACGTGTTCTTAGCACTTTTTTACTTTCGCCATTTTAAAAACATGTCTTCGTTTTTAGGTACCGAGCCATCACGAGCGCATATTACCGAGGAGCAGTTGGTGCGTTGCTAGTCTACGACGTGACACGTCACGTGACGTTCGAGAACGTCGAGAGATGGCTAAAGGAGCTAAGGGACCATACCGACGCAAACATTGTGATCATGCTTGTTGGTAACAAAGCTGATCTTCGTCATCTTCGAGCCATCTCAACCGAAGATGCCAAGGGGTTTGCGGAGAGAGAGAATACTTTTTTTATGGAGACTTCTGCGCTTGAAGCTCTGAATGTTGAGAATGCTTTTACGGAAGTTCTCACTGAGATTTACAGAGTGGTTAGCAAGAAAGCTCTTGAAGCTGGAGATGATCCAACAACTGCTTTGCCTAAAGGACAGACGATTAACGTCGGAAGTAGAGATGATATCTCAGCTGTTAAAAAACCTGGTTGCTGCTCTTCTTAGATACGCTTGTTTTTTCTTCTTTTTTTTTCTTGTATTTTTATTTATTCAACATTAACATTTTCACTTATCTCTTGCACATTTGTATACATATATTCTTGGAATCATCAGACAAACAAAGTTCACACTCGAGTTTTTTCTTGTTAAGTTTCTACTCTACAAACACTAGCTTTGTGCTCTCCCTCTCTCTCTCTCTTGATCGATGATCCTTGAAATGTAGGTGTGCCATGGTTGATGCACCATCCCTCGTCTCATGCTGCTTTTCCCCATCTGTAATTAAAACAACCGTATCATTTTATAAGAGTTGAGCGTGAAAGCATACCAACATGCTTTGAAATGTCTCTTTCAAATGCAAGATACATCTAGTAATGACTAATGACAAAGCTAAATTCAGCAAATAAGAAGAAAATTGCAGATTTTAAATGCAAAACAAAATCCAGAATATCCTAATAGTTCTTAATACTTGGGAAACGGAACTTCCATTTCACTGTTAGTTTCAGATTAAACTATTAAACTAGGGCTGGCCTTGGAAACATTTGGCTAAGCGACTAACATGGATAATCCTTACATGGATTGTTCATGTGGTCTCCAGCCCGAAAATGTTTCAAGTCCCATAAACCTCAGGCCGGCCCCTCTAAAGCGCAGAAACCTCTTTTGTGTGATATGGAACTAACTCACAAGATCATCTAGTATAGATTTTCAAGATGTGACTTTAAAAGAAAATAATCATCTTCCTTTTTCCTATGATCCGGATCAAGTTGGATGAGCTTTATATAAGAATTACCTATCAGCTCAAACTGTAACAGAACATAGTTCATATAAATATATATTTCAGACTCTCTAGATCAAGCAAACCATGTTTCTAAAGAATCTAATATAAGCTGATGAAGCAAATCATTACACTCACTTATTCTCGAGCAAATTAATTCTATTCTCATAATCAAGAAGATACTAATTATAACAAAGAACCTACATACTCAGTTGAACAATATGAAACTCACCTGGAAAATCATTTCTCTTCATCGCTTTTAGAAGACTTAGAACTCGACTGTAGTGAAGGAAGAGGATTAGAGCCTTTGATGATCCAACCGAGTCCGAAGAAGACTCCACCGGCGAGTATCGCGGTGCCCCAGGCGTGCGAGTACCACTTGCTGTACTGCCTGATCGCGAACTTCCACTGCTCCCTCAGCGTCGCCTGATCCGGATTCACCGACTCTGGCCGGTTAGGATACGTCATCCTCTGGCCCGAATAACTCGATCCGATCTCCGGTGCCGGTTTCTTCGCCGACGAGGGAGCGGCGCTGTTACTATTATCGGGGATTTGGTTCTTCTCAGACATTTTGCCGTCGTCGTTATTCTTCAGATGTTGAATTGTAACCTATTATAACTAATAGCCACCGACACGTGCCTGTTTACTAAATGTGACTGACACGTGGCGCTTTTTAGAAGCTCAAGTTCTCTCTGAGTGTCAGTTGTACCTAAAACGTCGCCGTTTAGTTGCTTCGTCGACCTCAGGCTCAAACCCCCTCCCCCTTAGGGTTTAGAGGACTGTGATTTTGAATCAGTAGTCTCCAATCTCCATCAATGGCTTCCGCTACTACTACTACTACATCTCCTTCTATTCTCTTCCCTTCACGAAATTTCACATCTTTTCCATCAATCCCACACCGTAGAAGCCCCTCCGTGTCCTTCATTCGCTGTATCTCTAAGAACCCTTCTCCGTCCACCACCAGCGACGAGGACATTCTCCGTTTCGTGGCCAACTCCGACGGAAAGACGCTTCCTTGCGTGCGTACCTACGAGAACGACTCCGCTCGGCTCAGCCTCCTCGGTACTGTAGCTTTCGATCAGGCTTTAACCGCCGCTGCAGCCGACGGCGGCGAAGCCGCCGATGATCACCTCCGTGAAAACGTCCCCGTCATGGTGGTCGAGACTGTTTTTCCCGGAGGATCCGACCCGAAGGCTACTGTCTCTACCCGATTGGTAAAGTTTAAGTTTTTTTTTAGCTTGAGCTAACTCGGAGAAATGCGACATTGATTCTGTGTTTTATTAGGACAGTTCTTGCCTACTAAGAAAGTTAAAGAGCGAGCTAAAAGGCTAAGGAAGTCTCTCTCCGAGGATCTTTCTACGAGAGATTTGTCAAAGAACATACTTGCGATGACGTTCAGACAAGTTGTTCTGCGACAGCTGTGGAACTTCCAGCTTGTTTTGTTCGGACCTGGAGCTGAAAGAGAAATGGGTGATTACCAAAACCCTCGAGAGGTGAAATTTTTCCTAACGATACTGGCTTGCAAATGGAAACTTGATACTGATAGTTTCATTTATTAATTATCAGCAGGTTTCTACGTCCTTCACTGTTAGCTCATCAGATGAAAGGGTTATATCTGTTATTGCAGAAGTTATATGCATCTCAGCTCTTCAAAACACCGAGAAGCATTTCCTCGATGATTATCTGGGGAAAGCTAAGTTTCCCTTTTTCAAGTGGTTAACGAAACATAGGAGGATTGCTTCAAGAGACTCCTCGGTCGTCTTGCATAAGGTATTCGACGATGAGCTTAGTGAGAATACAAATCAGTTGCTTCAGTATTTCCAATCGAGGAAGGAAAATTACAAAGTTGCGGACACGAGGCAAAGAAGTCGGTGGTGGAACTTGTCTGCTAAGTCTAAGTTGGAAAAAATTGGTGGCACTGGGTTTAGTAATTGGGCAAGTGAGTATCTACCCGCATATCGACTAGAAATTGATAGTGCAATACTTGGGGATGTAAAGCTTGAAGGGTGGAGGAAGTCTAGTGAGAATAAGTGGGAGGTTCTTCTAACTCACTCCCAAATGGTATTTTGACATTTTTTCCTTTCTTAGCGTTGCATCCCCATCTAGACTTTTGTTCCTGATACTTTGTGATACATGGGATGTCATTGTCTTAGACAATGTAGATTCTATCATAAGAGTATTCATTCCCTTACCCTGTAAACGCTAGAAGAATATGGTGATAGATTGTGTGACAATTAGAGCTAGCCAGATGAACTATATTATGAATCATGTGACCTGGTGCAATATTATTTATTGTTCTACTGCATTTTATGTGCTCTCTAGTGACTAAGGTGTTTGTTTCCACGCATGTTAATTCATGTGGCCCCTCCTATATTCTTGAAATTTGTTATAAAATTCTCTAGGTTGGATTGGCTGAAGCATTGGATATTTACTTTGAAGATATATACTCACTTCCCAGGAAACAGCTACCATGTGATGCTTTTGGAAATTATGCAAACTTACCCAGTGAAAAGGTATTTGGACTATGGGATTGCTAAAATCTAGCCAGTCTTTCGGCTATGTGATACTTTGGTTTCTGGTCTGCTGACTTTTCTATTAACTAGTCTGCTTTAGACCAAACTATGTTTCATTCTGCACAATGTATTCATGTTTACTGATAGAGCTTGTAGCATATGTTAGTGAAATATTATAATTTAATAATGTTGGCTTAGGTTTGGTAGCTCTGCTTTTGAACCTTATGCTAACTCTTTTGGTTTGTTTGTTCTCTGTTGGCAGAGAGGATTGTCTTTGTTGAAAATGATATCTGTCACCATAGCCAGTGGAATTCTCCTTCTTGCCGTGAGTGCTGCGGCTCAATTCTCTATTCCTCAGAAAAGCGAGAGAAAGTATCCTGGAAAGCGCCAAGATATTTCATGGTCAGAGAGTGAATTGTTATCTCATCAATCTTCAGATACCTCTGAGGTATGATGAACTCTCTATTACTGAGATCACCTTTTCTTTAAAACTAAAATCTGCGACTTCAAATGAGTGTAGTTGGAGTCATTCAGTGGATTACTCGTCAACAAGCTAAAGGATGCTTACTCTTGGGTAGGAGAGATAACCCTAGATAGCAGCATAGGCACTTGGATTGGGGAAGTACCCGATTACTTAAAAGAAACTAGCAGAGCTAAAGCCATTGAAGAACACAACGGTACAGGCTCTTCTATTCTGGAGAAACTCAATGAAGACGCAAAAGCATCTGCGCAAGATATCGCTACTTACCAGGTAATGTCAGTGAAATGTGTCAAGCATACTCTTTTTCATAAATTGAAATCTTCATGTTTGTTGGCTCTTTAATGGAAGCAGGTAGTGTTATCATCCCAAGGTAAGATTATAGGGTTTCAACCAACAAGCCGTGTGGCGGTGAACCACTGGGCTGCTAATCCTTTAGCTAAAGAACTTTACAGCGGAAGAAAACTCTCACCTGGTAATTTCATGATTCTCTTCTTTTCAATTCCTTAAAACTTCAATGCCTTTCCTATCTTCATCATGGTGATGTGTTCATTATCCGTTTTACAGGGCTTATCGAGCGTGGTCTCAAGAGTCCTCCTCCGCCGACAAAAGTAGTTGTGTTGGAATTATTAATGTCTGTGAATTCAGATCGACCTTTTGCATTGGTCAGACCATTACTGCCACAATAAAACCAATAAGTGCCCCTAGTCTCTTTAGATGAAAATTTACAATACATATGTAGAATATGATTTATTGCTTATATAAAACCGGTTATCTCATTCAACAGAGGTTTGCATTGTCTTGATCGTTTAAGAACGACAACGATGATCAAACCGTATACCCCATCGGTTACATAATTCATCATCTGCATTATATCGCAGAAGGGTCTTTTTTGTGTGCATTATATCGCAGAAGAGAATCAAAGATGCATCAAAATACGCTGTCCTGGTTTGGGTTAGAAGAAACAAGCTCTCAACTCCAGGACAATCTTCTGCATCTCCTTGTTATAACTATAGTTATTTAAGTAAAGAATTATACGAGTCATGTAGAATCTTCTTCTGCTGCTGCCGCCAGATTAAATGGTAAGCAACAGCTTTTTAAAGTCTGAGGTTCTTTTGTTTTCTTCTCAGGCAATATAATAGTCGGTAAGATTATCGACAAGAAAGTTAAACTCTTCACCTACTCCATAGTCATTGCCCTGCTCTACTGTGTTCTGAACATTCCTGGTCGCCACTTTTGTGTTCACTTTTGGCTTTCCTTTGGTGCAGCGTTTGTTGTTGTTTTCTTGAGGGAACTCAGCGGTGAGTCTTCCCATCTGTTTTTGCAGATCAGCCACGGAGTCAGTTGAGACTTTGCCTTTTGAGTTCTTCTTCCCATCTACGAGCTTGAGCTCGAGCCTGTACAAGGCACAAGCATCGCACTTGTTGATCTCGTACTCGTAAAGATGCCATTCGAAATGGTGCAGAGGCTGTGGATCCATGTAGTAGGATCTTTTCAGCCCTCCAAACTCGCTCATGATCTGTTTGCGTGACTCGTGCCAGCCGCGACCGTTGTAATCTGGTAAAGATCTTTGCTTCCTGTTCCCGCTCTCAAAGGCCCTCCTTGGCTTGTCAAAGAATAGCCACTCCCTTAGTGTCTCACTCTCTAGAACCGTGAGGTCAAAAAGTTCTACAGTCACACAAGAAAATCAAGATTTGAGTCTAATCAATCAGCTCGAGAATGGTGTCGAGCAGAGCAAAAAGCTTACCTGGAGCATTCCATGGAGATTTAGCAGTTGCAGCTCCTTCACATTCGGGAATACCGACGTCTTTCCCTCCAGCCTTTGCGCTAAGAGCAGCAAAAAGGAGACCATCTTTCAGGCCAATGCCACCAGGACGCACAACGGGATTCATACCCGGTGGACCTTCGTTGAAAGCCAGTGCAGCGTGGAAGCTGCTGCAGTAATCCTGGAACCAGTCGAATCCTTGAGCTGGCCTTGGACAATCCCAAAGTGCACATATTGGGCCCAAGAACGCAGAGGGTGGAGGACAGATGGTAGGGATGAAAGCAGAGATATCCAAAGGACCCTCTACACCATAACCAGGACAATCGTTGAAACCACCATTGAAGCTTGGATCAAACTCTTGTTGCAGATCATACTGATTGTACTCCAAATGTCCGGTTCCGTTACCAACTTCTAAGGACGGAACTTTGCAGTGATCAGCCAATGGACCAAACTGTTCTGATTTCCCCAGGACTAAACTGTATCCCTGTCAAAATTCACCACCACCTCAGTAATAAAAATGGTTTGTTCAGGGACTTACAATTTAAAAGGACAACTCACTCTTTGGAAGACATCATTTTTGGCAACTTCAAGATTCTGATCAGTAGGCTCAGGCTTGGGTGCAGCTAATTTGCTGGTTGCATCATCTTCCTCATCACAGAGCTGCAGCAGCCTACAGATGTCTGATGAGAAAGACCCCAGAGTACCACCCTGCTAAGGACACACAACTAACAATGACTCAGAAACAAGAAAGAAACTAAAAGTCATGTAACACATTATCCATCATCAACCATGCATGTTACAAGAATCAGCAAGAATGATACCAATAGTAGATTATTATTACTTGTTGCAAGGATGATGCTGGCGATGGCTCGTTGAGCTCTGTTTTCCACTCACGAAGCATCAGATTCACTTGCTCCTCAAGAAGTATCACATCAGCAGGGCTGCTCTCTTTCCTTGCAAACTGAAGAGCCAATAGCATCCCTTGCACATCATCAACACGGTTCTTGGCCTTATCCCTGAACAGCTTGTGAGAAGCAGATCTGCAAGTAGTCTTGGATCGTTTCCCTGTCATAAGAACTATCCCCACCAAAGCTTCCTCACACAGATTCTTGTAGAACACAAGAAAGGGACAAGATAATGAAAACCCACAATGGAATAAGAGAGAGACGTTGCTTGCTTCTCTTCGCTCTCTACTTTTTCTTTTTTAAACAAAACTCGATGAATTAAAAAAGACGACCATTCCGTATTGTCTGTCTTACACTTGGAGAAATATCACATGCCACTTGTAGTCTTGTACTGACCATGCTGTTTATTCCTTAATTAATACAGTATATTTTAATCAATATTGGCCATGTCATCAAACCTATATAACACCTTACGTTATGAAAGTTCTAAAAGAAATACTAAAGAAGCATTTCAAAAATACTATTTTTGTAAGAATTAATTTTGTTATCTAAGGAAAAAACCATAGCTTAATTATGTGCATTTGTCTTCATTATTTTATGTTTGGACTATTTCTTTCATTTTATTGCCCACCATTAGGGATTTTCTCTAAAAACGATTTTTCAAATTTTGACTATTTTTTTCTATGAAAAAAATTCAGATGCTTTTACTCGAGTTTGACCAATAATATTTTGCGAAATTATGAGATATATTTTTAAAAAAGCCACTAAGAAACAAAATTCCAAGTATTTGATGATGACATGATAGAATCCAAAGCTACAAAAACTCTCAGTTGAAAATGGATCGTTTTCAAAGAAAGCAGAAAACTACTCTATATTTTTTGGGTAAAGTGAGTACATAATTAGATGCAAAAGAGAAAGAGGTAAGAAGAAGAGGAGATATTGGCAAGGAATGGAATAAATAGCTTTGTTCCCACAGCATATGTTCCTTCATATTCTTGTGCCATTTTTTTAATGCTCATTTCTTTTCATCATACCATTTACTTTCATATTCATCAATGGTCATATTCTATATTTATTTTATTTATTATTTCCTTTTCATATACATAATATCTTTGGTTTTATGTTAACATTTGTCGCATTTTGACCACATATACTGTTGTTATATATGTAGCGATTATGATGGGCAAATATGATTAAATCTGATGTTAAGAGTTGTACACAGAATGACAAAGATATATAATTTGGTATCTCTCTCATAGTCGCTTTCCGAATGAATCCGTCATTATCCAAGCCTTGCCTACTAGCAAATACCATCCAAACCGAAGCAAACGAATGTTGAAAATACAAAGCAGCACGAGCTATGAAACCTCAACATCAAAACCTTTTTTATTTGTCACCTAATTTTGACTTGGTAGTTGTTATAAAGCAGATTTATCTATGATGCTCAATCTACAAGAATGTGGGAAATCAGAGACTCCTCGCTCTTAAAGAATCATTACCAGTATTTTATTGTTAACTTTGGTTCAGTCTTGGCCATTGATTTAAGATGATGATGAAGATGATGATGATGATGATGATGATGATTCACTGGATTTTTCATCTGGTTTCTCGCTGCTACCCTTTGTAGTAGAGGTACCGGGTTGCTGTCTTACCTTAAAAATACCGGTCAGTCCCCGTGCCTTGGCAAGTTCTTCAACCTCAGCTAGTTTGCTTTGGAGATCAGCCACTTTCTTTTCCAGCTCTTCATCTTTTATTCTCAACTCCTGTAGATGCCAAGAGATTCTCAATAATCAAAGGTCAACATTGTTACTTGTTTTCCTACTCTTTTATCCCCCCCCCTTTCTTAACTAGTTGCAATCCTAATTCATTTTAAACTATTTACAAGAATGTTTAAATTAGTTTAATGAACATATGCAGCATCCCAGTCTCATTTTGAACTACTAACTAAGGGTGTGGTGTGTAAAAAAGAAAGATAAATCATGAGGAGAAAAGAGAAACAACAGTTAAAGAGGCAAAAAACAAAAAAAAAGTGTAACCTCGAGTTCCTGCTTACGGGCTTCCTCTTTTCTAGCTTCAGAACGGGAACTTCTCTGCACCTCAAAGATAACAACGCCTCCACCGACCTGTTCATATAATAATCTACGATTAGCTAGTTCTACAGAACAACTGAATAGAAGACGTCCCTCATGGCCAGCTTTTTTTTTTATAATTCATCTGACTTTGACACCATTCTCCCACTCAAACCAAAGTGAGACTCCATGGAAGAAAGTAACTTAGACTCTCAGTCACAAGGAAGCGCTTTAGCTATCAGACAGAACTTACTAGGAAAACAAAAACAAGAATACAGGTAGCAAAAGTAACATCATGGGCAGATGATGATGATGATCAAGTAGAAGTACTAAACAATTTCTCAGTCATGGACCATAAGCTGTTTTGTTTTGTTTTGTTTTATTTCTCTCTATGGGTCATCTAAAAACAAGAGATAATTGTGGAGAAAAAAGATGCAAGTAGGAAGAAGAAGAGGGAGAGAGAGTACGGCGAAGATGAAGAGCTCTCCGATGAGGTCAACAGCAGCTTGAACAGCCTTTTCCTCGTTCAAGGGACGAATCTCCACATCAGTGGCGTGCCCATATATCCTCCTTTGTATCTGCGTCGTCACCCTATGGTTTCTCTATAACATCATCACATTTGTCAAACAACACCACCCACATCATATCATCAAATTCCCAGATCATCTTATTATTAATTATCCAGAAAACGAAACCAATGATGAGAATCTGGAATGACCTGAGCGAAGTTGATGATGGATTGACGGAACCTTGGATGAACCTTGGCCTGGTGCTTCAGCTGACTTGCCAGTGGTTTACTTATCGTTTTCACCAGTAGTGTTCCCAGTTTCATCAACGGCAGCACCATCTTCTTCCTCTTTCTCCTACAGCAATCTCAATTGACTCGAGAGAGATGGAACTACAGAATCATGAGCTCCTTCTGAGAATCGGGGACGGAGGCTTCTTTCGAGATCCCCTTGTCTTTCTTTTTCTTTTTTCTTTTTCTCTAGGTCATTAGTCTGCAAAATGTTTTATTAATGTTTTAAGAAAAAAAAAACAATTTGTGGAAACCCTTGAATTTAACTTCACTTAAACACTTTAATCATGTTCTAAGATTTTGCAAGAAAATGCTCTTCTGTGAACATTATGATCAATCATGTTCCCTTCTTTTCAAGCATAAAAGATACAATACAGTGGACTTCAAAGAATTTACCAGAACCAAGAAATATCAAACATTATTTTTGATGTTCTTTTCTGTTTCACCCACAAACATCATATAAAGTAACCTCAAAAAGACATATTCTGCTGCGTTTTTTTCAGGTCAAGAAGACGAGAACGAAAAGGATGATGAACAAGACGAGCAAGAAACATATCATCATCATCTGCCCTTTCGCTCCTGCTTTCTTCATCACCATCCCCACTTTCTTCTGTACAAAGTCAAGTCTGTTCTTTGTGCTGTCCATCTCCGTACCCAATTCATCTATTATCCTCTCCTGCACCACCCAAACAAAACTTGTTGTTTCTCATCTTTGAAGATGTTCTATCTTTCTTTCTGATATTTTACTAACCTGTGCAACGAGTTCATCATGTATAGTAAGCCCCACTCCTCCGATTCTCTCTACACTTTTACTTAGCTCGTCCAATTCTTCGTCTTGCTGTCTTTAAAAAAAAAAAAAGTTGATGTCAAGCAAAGAAGAGATTGTAAAAATAAATGTAGAAAGACTGAAAGAACTTTTTTTACTTTATCAACAGCATTTGCCTATCTGATTCTGACTGTACAAATCCGTCATCATCTCTTCCTCCATACTGATCGTATCTATTCGCTTCATTCGTGTTTGGCATTCTCATCAGCTCCCGACGCACTTCACTTGCATTACCAGCTCCAGCACTACCCTTACCAGCTAGGACACCAGTCTTCACACTCCGCACCTATCAAAAAAGTACCATAATCACAAGTCAGCTAACAACAAACTTACGCCACTCTCTAAAACTGTAAAGCAGTATTCATTATTCTAAAAATAGTACCTGTGTCCTAGCATTACTAGTCCATCTCCTCCGTCTTTCAAGCTCAGCTTCATCGATACCATACAAGGCAGGATCTTTTGCTGCAACGGCCACCGCTTTTTCCAGCTCATCCACCTTCCTATCAGTAAGAACAGCTTCGATAGCCATGAAAAGGACTCTAACTCGAACGGCTCACTTACTTATTCTATTAGATATTGTTAACCCTGTGTATAAGTGAGTATTCACAATTATACATTAGCATATACGTTCTACAAGATGAACTTGTCAGCATCCATCATCCTATAGACATTGACTAACACAAAACCATATTCTAAAAAGCAGTTTAATTTATAAAATCAGAGTAACAGGATGGTTGCTAAATAGGAGTACCTGCCACTCAATGCTTCCACAATTAGCAAGAAGCTCCTTGGTGACATGGACTTGATCACCCATCCCGGGAGAGATACGTTCCCATTTGTGGAATGTAGATTGCAACTTATCAATCTAACAAAAAAAAAGCATCCATGAAACATTAATCAGTGTCCTAACAAAACATATCTGGACAAGTCCGAAACAACTTACAGAATCTTGGATCTCTTCTTTAACAATGTAGAATGGATCTTGCGCTGAAGACATCCCCAACACAATCTGTTCTACCTAATCTACACCAAACAAAAATACAGCTGGTTTCTAACTCACAATGATCAACAATTAGATCCATAAATATCCCGATGGCTAATCTAAGGCTAAAAGCTTTCTACTTTAGAACGGGAACAGGTTTATGAATCTCTCTACTTTAAGATCGACACAGACCTTAGAGAAAACTTATGTTAAGATTAAGGACATGGAGTATTGCGAAAGCAGAATTGGTGTGAGAGGAATACTCAAGAAGAAGCCTTTCACCTGGTAGGTTGGAGATTTAGTCGAAACGAGAGGCGGTGCAGATCGGGGAAGAAGGAACAATCGGCGGTGAAGTGAATAAAATTGAATTCCTCCGCCGTGGGGGAGGATCGCAGAAAGCTTTTAGCTTTGGGCCTATTAGGAGAAACTTACAAAGCCCAATAAAAACCCAATAAAGCCTCTTTTTATATTTTTATTTTTATTGTTTTTTTTTGTAATAAGCCTTCGACAAAACTACAGTACTAGTGGGGATGTATATAAGATTTGTCAAAATGTGGAAAAACTAACCATGTGGCTCTGATAGGCCCTTTCGAAAGCCACATGGTCCAAGGTGTGAATGAATGTGTACCGTGCGCCTGTGGGTCACCGTACTCAATAACTCATGTCTGTGATCATTTCGCAATCCTGGCCTTATCTATCGAGCTCTTGTCCCTACTATGCTTCCATTTAAATAATAATAATAATAATAATGTGTTTCGTACCAACCATTTATTAAGCAAGATAATACCAAAATTATTAGAGTGAGAGAAGTTGCTTGGATTTGGTTTTAAGAAGTTGCGTTGTTGCATCCGTATCTGACAATACTAATTCACAAGGATAAAATGGAAGAGTGATGATACTTGTTGTAGAAAAAAAACAAACTTGTAGAATCTAATATTGAACTTCATCATGCTACATGTTGACAGATAACAAAACGGAAATGCCAAAAGAAAAAAAAAAAGAGAAAGAAAGAAAGAAGAAAGAAAGAAAACAAAAATGAGAAATGATTTAGAAAGGGAAGTAAGTGAAAGAGACAAAAGAGAGACAAGGCAAGGTGAGGTGTCAATGTCCCTTAATGAATGATACTCTCTACCAATGTAAGTGAGCTTCAATGCTTATTGAGCCCACTTCTAATCCCCACAACCAACAACAGCTCATCTTTAGAAACTTATCTATGTTTTTTAAATTATCTTTGTGTAAGTAAATTCTCCACCTAGATTAAGCACATATAACGGTGAGATGTCAATGTTTTTGTTTTGTTTTGTACTCAACAGTAGAAGCTGTCTTTTAATTTTCTGTAATGTCAGCAATACTAATTCCAGTAAGGAAGACTAATTCCAGTAAGGAAGTTAAACACTCCCTAACGACCACCTTTTGATAATAGATGACTTAACTACATTCTAAGAAAACCCTTTAACAGAAAAAGAGAGACTTAACTATACTCTCCATTCTCCAACATTAATATTTGTTTTATCTTTTGGTCAAGAGTTTGCTACAGATAATATATTCTTTTAAATAAAAATAGTTTCTTATACGTCATTTGTACTTACTTATTAGGGATTATGTAATTTATAAGTTTTTATATTTTGAAGGAAAAACTAATCAGCAAGTATCTGAAGAAGAGACCTTTTCGCAGGAAAGTTGATATGTAGTCATCTCATGTGCTCAATCTTATTACATCTGATGCGTATGTACGTAAAGTAAATAAAGCAAACAGCACAACCTGAAACTTTTAAAAGCAAATTAAAAAAGTTATAGAATTTAAGAGCCATGTGGATATACAGTTACATACACGAGCATCCAACAGTTCACTAAAAAGAAAAGCACACGCTTTAGAGATATAGACATGTTCCTTACAAGAACATAGAATCTGTTTACTCAAATATAGAAACTATTTAAATGCATGTTAACGCCAGAAGATGGCAGTATTTTCACTGTGAAGCTAGCCAGAGTTACTAAATAGCTTTACAGTGGAGACTGGATTACCATTTCCTGATTTAGTAATGTTTTTTATAATACTATAAAAATTCAACATTCTCTGACTCAATGCCCTAACTCACTGCTTCGAACAACAAAATTGAAACATTTTTGGCAACAATACTCTCTCTCCTTTTGTCTCTCAAGCTACACTTCCCTGGTCTGATGTTTCTTCATAGTAGTAAGGCGTTAACTTGCCGGATCTTGTCTTGCTCAGGCTCTCGTCATCTCCACCGCCGATTTCTTGCAACATCTTAACCACACGTCTCATCGAAGGTCGGTTTATAGGCAATGGACTAGTGCAGAGAAGCCCAACGTTAAGGATCTTGCTTATCTCTTCTTTGTAACAAGAGTCGAGTTTCGGGTCTATCACATGCTCTACGCCTTTCTGATCCAATGTCGAGCAAACCCATTTCACCAAATCCTTCTCCCCTAGTTCAGGATCAACCGGACGTTTCCTAGTCACTATCTCAAGAATCACCACCCCGAAGCTGTAGATGTCACTCTTCTCGTTCACACGAAGCGTGTACGCGTATTCTGCAAGTAGTTTCCATTAAACACGTGCTTAATAATAATAATTAACCAACCGAACATTAAAGTTGAACCATAAAGACAAACCTGGTGCAATATAACCGCACGAGCCAGCGATCACTGACATGGACTTAGGAGCTTTTCCGGTCAAGTCAACGACTTTAGCCACCCCAAAATCAGCAACCTTGGCACCGTAATCTCCGTCGATCAAAATATTGTTGGACTTAACATCTCTATGCACAATCGCTGGAACACAATCATGGTGAAGATACGAAAGCCCCTCGGCTGCATCTAAGATGATCTTAAACCTCGTTTCCCATCCCAACGTTCCTCCTTTGCTGCTATGCAGCAGATCTCCCAAGCTACCGTTAGGCATGTACTCATAAACCAAGAGCTTGCAATCTCTCGTGGTGCAGCAACACCATAGCTTCACAATGTTCATGTGCCTAATCTTACCTAACGTCTCGACCTCAGCCTCAAAGGCCTCGTCTTGAACTCCAGGTCTCTCGCCTTTCTCTGGATCGTTGTTGTCTTCTGTTTCTTTGACGGAGCCTGTCCATATACGTTTAACCGCGACGGTTTCTCCGCTGGTGAGCACAACTTTGTAGACTTTACCGGAAGCTCCAGCTCCAACCACGTTCTCTTCATCTAAGCTTTCGAGAATCTCGTGCTCACTGAATCCGAGTTTGTGGAACGACATTAACGTCCACTTAGATCTCTCCACGGCTCTTGCTTTCTTGAAAGTCATGTACTTGAAGTAGAACCAAGCAATGCCGGCAACGAACACCATCACCGCAAGTACGAAAATGGACCTTAGAAGCCATGCGTATCCTTTGCTCTTAGCTTCATCCTCAGAGCCACATAGTCCCTTAATATCCCCGCACAGTCCCGGGTTCCCGAGGAAGCTGTTCTTATACATCTCTTTGGCTAACGAAGGCGGTATCTCACCGGTTAACCGGTTATTAGACAGATTCAGCTGGTTTAGCTTCAGACTCTGCAACGAAACCGGGATCTCCCCAGAGAATAAGTTACCAGAAAGATCAAGATAGTTCAAGACAGACAAGCTCCCAATCTCCTCTGGGATCTTGCCGGAAAATTCGTTGTCGGCTAAGTTCAACTCGTTTAGCTTCTTCCATGACTTGATCTTAGGAGATAACTCCCCAGTAAACCGGTTCCCATGAAGATCAAGCGTCCCTAACTCCACGAGATTCATCAAGCTATCGGGCAACGAGCCATTAAGCCTGTTCCCACTCGCCGACAACTGATTAAGCTTGTCCAAAAACCCAATCTCCTCCGGCAAAGATCCGGTGAACTCGTTGTCGGTCAGAGCCAGCATCGAGAGATTCGACGCGCCTCCGATAGTCCGCGAAATCTCGCCGGAGAACGAGTTGTTGATGAGCTCAAGCAAGAAAACGTGCGGCAGCCCCCAGAAACCGGCGGGAACTCGACCGGAAAACCGGTTATACGCTAACCGGACACGCGTCAGGCTCTTGCAATCTCCGAGACTCTCCGGTAAAACGCCGGAGAAGGAGTTGCGTAACACCAGCAGCTCCTCTAGCTCCCCTCTCGCGCAAAGACCCGCCGGTAACTCGCCGGAGAATCCGTTTTCCGACACGTCGATCCGCTTCAGCGGCGAGTGAACGCCGAGGTCTCGTGGTAATGTCCCGGTGAGGCGGTTTTCGAATATCCTGAGGTCGTACAAGTTGGGAGATAGCGCTATGCTATCCGGAAGCTCGCCTTCGAGATCGTTCTCGTAGAGAATCAAACTCTCTAACGGAACACTACAGAGCTCGTCCGGTATAGTCCCGGTTAACTTATTCATTGACGCGTCAAGAAGTCTCAAAGATTTTAAATTCCCGAGCTCAACCGGGATAACTCCGGTTAAGGAATTGTTATAAAGCTCGATCTGGACGACGCTGGTCAACCCGCCGAGTGAGCGAGGGATGGGGCCCGCGAGGTTGTTGAGCGCGAGGTCTAGATCGACGAGTCGGGTGAGTCGACCCAGCGAGTCGGGGATCTCCCCGATTAAATTACAGTCTGTGAGCCATAAGACTTCGAGGTTCGTCAAGTTTCCGAGCTCCGGCGGGATCCGACCCGGAGCGAACGGGTTGTAGGATAAGTTCAGCATCTTGAGGGAGGTGATGTTACCGAGAAACGGCGGGATGGCTCCGTCTAGGAGGTTGTTGATGAGAGAGAGAACTTGGAGGTTTTCGAACTCGCCGAAACTCGCCGGAATGTCGCCGGAGAAGTTGTTTCCGGACAAATCGAGGGAGGTTAAGAAGTGGAGATCGGCGAGGGTGCGGGGGATTTCGCCGGTGAGGAGGCACTGGGAGAGGTCGAGAGTCTCGAGGCTCTTGCAAGCTCCGATGTCGAGCGGGAGCTCGGAGGTGATCGAGTTGTTGGAGAAAGAGAGATGCGATAGGTTGGGGAGACGGCAGATGACTGAAGGGAAAGGTCCGGCGAGGTTGGCGTTGGAGAGGTCGACGGAGGTGACGGAGGAGGAGGAGTTTTTGTCGCAAGAGACGCCGTGCCACCGACAAGGCGAAGCGTCTTGGGAGTTCCAGGTGGAGAGGGAGGAGTCTGGGTCGTCGAGAGAGAGCTTGACTTGCTGGAGGATGAGGCCTTCTTGGTTTAGAGAGAAGACGGTGGGGAAAAGGAGGAAGAGGAAGAGAAGATGCATTTTTTTTTAAACGGCCGGTCTCTGTGACGGCGATGAGAGAGAGAAAGAGAGAGAGAGAGAGAGTGAGATAAGACTTGAAGAGTGTGTTGAAGGATGTGAGAATAAATTAGAAGAGAGTCTGTCTAAAAAGCGTTGACCGGGGAGACAGGTGAGTTAATCATTGTTTCTAGTGTCATTGAATTATCCTTCAATTCGATTGCAAATTATTATTAGTATCTATGTCTAGTTTTCAACGTAGATGATAATTATTGCTTGTTTATGTGTTTTAAGATTTGTTAGCCATCCTTTATGAGAGATCAGTTTGGGTGTGCTTGGACTTAGAAAATTAGAAAAAAATGAATAAGTGGGTTTAGATCAGTTTGATGGTACTTCTGCAAGACCTGTGCTTAGCCTAGTTGGTGTCGACGTGGCACCGCCTGATTCGATGATGACTTTTGCAAATGAAAAAAACATTTCATTTTTGTTTCTAAACTAAACCTCTTACATTATTTTATTATTTAAGCACACCCTTAATTGATCTCCCTTTAAGGATGCCCTTACTGATCATAAAAGAGAATGTACAAGTAATAATGATCTAATAGTCTATGAGAACATTCATCATTTTGTACTGTATTTTATAGGATTTAAGTTATTTTTTAGTGTGTACCTCGAAACAGTTGTAACAAAGTATCGTTAATTAATGTTTAATTTTATATACATACTTTGTACTATGCAATTTCTTATGACATAAATCAATAACAATTCAATAAGTTCAATTATTTTAACTAATATTTTTACAAATTTACCATTTATTATCATTAGCTTATAGAAATAATGAAAAGCTTATTTCTGTTAGCTAATGATAATAAATGATAAATTTGTAAAAGTGGTAGTAGTCAAGTGCACTGGACGGGTCTGGGACGCTAACACGTTTCAGGTTCGGTCTTCCTGCTTATGCGAAACTAAGTCACATTGTCCTGCTCACCTAACGCGGATATGTGTACATGCTTTAGGACCCATTTGAATGTCCTGGAGAATGAGTTAATTTGCGGGCTTGCGATTCCCCTGGATTCAACCAGATTAAAAAAAAAATTAGTCAAAAAAATAATAATAATGAAAAGCTTAAATTTTTTATTTGAAACAAGAAAAAATATTCATTAAGAAATAGAAGATGCATCTATTTTGTTATAGTTTAAAACCTTTTGGGTAAAGAATATATACGTGCTTAGGTCTGGGTATTCAGGTATTCGGGTTTCCGGATCGAGTTCAGGTCAGTTTTTTCGGGTCTAGATCATCATGTACTAGACATCTAAACCTAATAGGTACTAGTAAATTTTTCAGTTCGGATCTGAATCGGTTCGGATCTATAATTAGAATACCTATAAATTTTGGATCCGTATCAAGTCCGGGTCGAATTCAGGTATTTAGTCAAAATTTATAGTATATATCTAAAATTTTACAAAATAACTTAAAATAAACTACTAATAATTAAAATAAAACATTTTTAACTCAATTTAAAACTTCATTTTACTTTAAAATGTTACAAAAATAATAACAAAGATTGTTAATAAAAATATATTTTAACTAGATCATAAAATAAAATATATAAAATAGAACATAAAAATCATAGCTCTGGATATAATGTTTTTAAGTCGTGTATGAATCGGTTCTTATCGGGTTGGGTCTATTCAGGTTTGGTTCTTTTCGAATCCGGGTCTATTTAGGTCGGTTCTTTTTTATTCCGGTTCTTTTGTGTAGAAAATATTTAAACCTAATAGGTACTTGTAAATTTTCAGTTCGATTTTGAGTCGGGTATTTTTGGGTTAGTTTCGATTCGGATTTTCGGGTCTAGTTAAGGTACCCAGACCTACATGCGCTTATTGCAAACAAAAACCTTATATCTAAATTCTAACAACGTCACTAAAACTAAAATGCAGCCAACACATGTTTCAAATTTTCTAGGTTTTCCTCAATTTCAACCAATCATTGCCACGTATTTAATATACCTACTCATTTAAATTTTTTGCAGTAAAATTTATTATAGAAATTAAATGGCTCAATTTTCCCAACAAACTAACAAAGAGATCCACAAATAATAAATGTGGCATATGAGTTTTGTCACTGGTATTGTATGTACATACATATAGTATCAAGAGCATAATTAATGAAGATTCTTGTGGTGGAATTCTTATCAGAATATAAGAAATCGTTTCTTAATTTTTAACTAAAAAAACTAAGAATCGACTCTTATCTTATTTAAAAGTCGATTCATAGTTTTTTTATTTAAAAGTTAAGAGATGATTTTTTATATTCCGCTAAGAACTTCATCCTAAGAACCTTCCATTAATTACGCTCCGAATACGATTCATTATTAATTGATTTATGAACAAGGAAACATGAAATAAGTTCCTCCACAACGAATATATAAAGAAGACGAGAAGATGAGAAATGTGGAATAGTAGTACTTTGTTTGTGTAATTATTAAATAACACTGCATGTCAATCTCAATACGCACTCCAAATTGTCTTTTCTTTTGTCGCATCTCCAATTTTTTGTTTTATCCTAGACGTGAGTTTAAAAGTTATATTTTCCAACGAAGGTCCTACATATAAGATAACATATCATTTTATCCCACGTCGAAAGAAAATTGATACTTAACCACCACCCCATAACACGATGGTTTTAATGGATTACCTGACTACCTATTTATACATATAAAAACATTATGTACGTTAGATTGTGTTGTGTGTCTTCATATATCATGATTTGAAAATTTTCTAGTGGTATTATTTTTGTTTTTAACCAAAACAATATAGTATTTTGTTTTACCTTACTCTCAATAAACAAGAAGAAAAAAAACGATAACGAAAATGTAGTTTTATCCATTTACAAAAAAAATGTAGTTTTATCAAATATTTAGATTGCTTATAAACACACTATTGGAGGAAACTACGTATGTACATTAATGTAAACAAATTCCAAATAACATATTGACCGGACGTAATTATTAGCAATTGTTGTACTCAGTTAGTTTATACTCATTCCGTTTCAAATTATTTATCGTTGTAGAGAAAATATTTTGTCACAAATAAGTGTCGTTTTATAGTTTCTAGATAAAATTTGTTATTTCTAATCTTTTATTTATTTTTTATTGGTTGAAATATGGTTAGGTGTATAGGAAATGATGTTTTTATATTGAAAATATATAAAATTAAATGTTTTCTTAATCTGTATGTAGAAATCTAAAACGACATATAATATGAAACTGAAGGAGTATATTGTTGTTCTAAAGTTACTAAATTAATTATAAAATTAGCATTTGCTAAATTAATTATAAATAGATCAAGCTCAAAGGTTTAAAATGTTTTTTTGCTTGTAAATTATAAACTAATTTAAAATAGTTATAATTGAAATTTTAATTAATCTTATAGGAAACCGTATCTGGACATTGGGAGTATGATACATTGATACTTTAAGTGGACGATTGAAGTTATAGACGAAAAGAGCAGCATCATTATCATAGAACCAGACTTCTATTACTAGTAACATTTATTTTTAAATCCCTTAGCATTAACTATCACATTCATTTTAGTACTATAGTTTTTTTGGGTTTAAATATATAATTTTAATCCACTATATTTACTCCTTACTATTTACTGCATCCCATTAGAATGTGACTTTAGCTTTGTCATTAACTACATAAAACCATATTGTGACGGAAACTAGAGCTAAACATACGGCCAGGATAAAGTTCAAAAAAAAAAAACGGCTAGGATCGTGGTGCAAATTGAACCTAAAGGGTGTTACGTAGAGTACTGATTCTTTAACCACTGGGTCGAAGACTTTAACAAAAAAAAGCTTCAGATATTAACATTTTGTACATAATTGATCATTACTCAAAGAACCAAATAATTTCACATCCGTCACGTTTTCTTTTTGGGGTTTACCCAAAAAAGGAGAGGTGAAAAATGGAGAGAAATAAAAGAATAAAGAAAAGCAGAAAAGAGAGTATTCCCGAGACAAATCCAAAGTTTGAAACATGTCGCCGGTGTCTTGTCATTCATTCATAGGGGCTGCTGAAACCAGAGAATGAAACGGCATGCAATCTCGATATTTGATTCTACCAAAGCAAAACACGAGATTCAACAAACATAGCTGTTTTCCTCTTACGTTGTTTTTGTTTATTGTAGCGTGTGTATGGATGGATCACGTAGGAAAAGCATAATGAATGTGTAACCGTTAGGGTAACGGTTATTAGGAGTGGTTGGACACCTACGCCCTTCATTATATGTATAATGTATGGACTCATTCTCTAATATTATGGCTTATAATCCCATGCTTCTTTTTTTTTTTGCTAAAATAATCCCACGCTTCTTGTAGTTGTTCTGAACTGTTTTTTTTCTTGTGACTTGGATAGCATAATTTTAATAAAAAACGAGGGTGCTACAGACTTATAAAATACAAAACTTAAGTTGAAGAATTTATTTTAGGACGTTATCACATCAACGTTAGTGTTGTTGCCTTAAGTAGATATATGTCCATTTACTGTAGATGCTTTGAATATAAATGTCAGCAACTTAATGACATGTCGACAGATATACATTGAACTGGAAGTATTATATTTGTAAAGCTAATTTATTGTTTTTATTGTGCATGGGTTCTACTTCTATCTAATAGCGATTGGTTAGCTTTGGGTTGCACAAAAAAGCGATTGGTTAGCTTTGGTTAACAAAAGTTAAAATGAAATTAGTAGCTTGATCTACTTCATATAGACGTAATAGTAGCTTAGAGTTGTCTTTCATCTCTTCCAAGTCAATGAATTGTGACTGAGTGTTTAATTTATAATAACAAGGGAGCTGCAACAATAGACATGAATCACATGATTATGAAAGCATTATGTTAAATACATTATGACAAATATACAATGAAATAGCGCATTTTTCACTGTTTATTTTTAATATTGAATGAAAGCACATAGTTGACCAACAAAAAAAAAGAATGAAAGCACATTAATAGATCCATGCTTATCTTTTTTCTTTTACATTAAATATTAATACTCCAAGCGAAAACTTTACTCTACTTCGTTTATTCAGAAAGGTGTTTCCTTTTTTCTCCACCTTTTTTTTTTTAAAATGACTCTTTTTTTTTTTTGCTTTTGTTGAATCTTCGAATAAGCTTTCGTGGTTGTACCCAAACTTCTCCGAACTATCCACTGGCCACATATAAGATCTGCGGGGCTGACAAATATCATAAAGTGGCACTTTTGCAAGACTTCGAGGAAATATAATCATACAAAGTTGTTTGTTGGTTAGGACACAGCAACTCTATTAGTATTAGCATTTCTATTGCAATATATCTTATCTTAGATCATTCTAACCCGTAGCTAAACAACTTCCAGGATAATTGCTATGCCTCCTTAATCGCAAAGTATTTGTTGAGATATTTCTCTTTAGACTCTAATAGAACCTATTCTAATCACTCTCAAATTTGATTTTCCATATATACGAAGAAACCAAGACATGCCAACAGATGAAGAAACAAGAAAGAACACATGATTTCGTCACCCGGTTTTCACATCACTTCTCGAAACTAGAGAAAAAACTATATCTTTGACAACTTAGAAACTTAAGCCGTTGTAGATTACAATTATTTCCGTTTCTCTCTTTTCTCTTACATCTTTCAGCTCAAGAGGATAAGATCATATAATACAGGTAGCTATATGGCTTTACACGCAACATTCATCACCCACTTATATGCCTAGTACACACATGTACGCACACATGCAACTAGAAAGAGATCATAAGTCGGATTCTCAACCTGATCGACTGAACCGACAAACTAGCTATGAACAGTTGTCTATAACTTCAGTATTCGTATATAGATTTACATATATGTAGGAAACACGAAAAGGAAAGGACTCGTTGATCTTAATTAATATCATTAATTAATATCATTAATCATTATATATCATATATGTCTATAACTTTTGTTTATCTAAAATTATTTAAAGAATATATATATATATGTGTGTGTATATATCTAAAATTATAATAGATAGATTTTTCTATCTATTTATTTTGGCTAAATATATTAAATCATTTTGTATAAAATTAATAGAAAATTGATATAAAATTGTATAATTATCAAAAATAAAACTGAATAGTATTTATAAATTTGTAGATATATACTGAAACTAATGATTTTACGATTAAAAATTTATATTTAAAAAAAATGTAGAAATATTTTGAAAATTTTAGTAATAAAATTGTACAATAATAAAAATAAAATAAAATAATATTTCAAAATTTCTATTGTCATATTTGAATAAGTTTATTTTAATAATGATATATGAGTTATTCCCATATTTTAAAAAGTTTACCAAAAATAAATATCAACATTAAATGTAATATATGACTTATCACCATATTCTAAAAAGTTTACCAAAAGTATTGTTAATGTTATATCTAGTCTCAATTGTAGTAGTCATGTCATATTTTTATGGTGAAAATAATCGTAGAGAGAACATATGGCAAATGATTTTCAAATAATGTCTAGGAAATTTTAAATTATAATGATAATGGAAGAATTCCTGCAAGATATTGAGATAGAGTTGATGAACCACTTATGATTTCTCCTGATCTATATTAGTGTTTATCAGATCGATGGGTCCAATATTAAATTGTACAAACAACAGTAGTTGTGGGTTCTGCGTTGTTGTATGTTATTTTCTAGGTTAGAATACAAAATTTGAAGAGCCGAAATAAGAAAAGCGTCTAGAAGAAAAATCAGCAGTTCATTTTTCTCCAATTTATTTGGCCCCAAGTTTTGGTGATTGCAATCATAATTATTCCCTTAAGCTTCTTTTCTTTTGTAACCATAATGATTCCCTTAAGCTTAATCATTCACTTTAAGCAATCTTTAAGAATATATTGAGTTTGATTTCACATCCCACCTTCTCCCACTTTTCTATTCTCCTTTTGGTTGGCTGGGTAAAAAAGTATCAATAAGAAAGAAGAAAGAAAGCCTTTTAACACCTATTTTTCTATATGTTCAATGTACATTTAAGGTTCTATATTAGTTCGATCTTTTCTCATCTTTCGATGCATGTCATATGCTTTGTATGTATGTACTTGTGTATAGTATTAGTATATGTGTCTTGTGCAAAAAGCAAATGTGAAATGTGTATCGTATTGGATATAAAATTTAGTAGAGATTGGGAGGATTTGGAATCGATTCATACAAATGTTCCATCCTACAGAGAAATTGATTTGTATATGTAGATATGGACAAAATGTATCAGATGTAACAGTTGATTGGTGATGCAAGTATAAGTGGCACGGTAAATAGTTTGTTGGCTTGTAACATTAGGAAAACAAGCCATCTTTCTTCTATGTAGTGGCTCAATATGTATATTCTTTAAACATCTCTTAAATTAGATTTCAAGACATCTTTCTTATATATAAGACGTTGAGTTTTTGTAGAATTTCTGGGGGCATATTAGGACTAGTGTAGGGAATGCTCAAATGTCAGATTCTTGTTTTGTATTGAAGATTAAAGAACTGAAAAGTTTTTTATTTTATTGTCTATTGGAACAGTAAAAATATATTGAAAAAGACAGGCACATTAAAATAAAGAGAGTAGATCACCAAGTAACCAAAGTGGTCTAACATGGAGGCTTGGACCATCTATGAAAGTGGTAAACTTTACTTAATAACTACTATACAAACACAAAAATAAAATAAATTGTAATCTTTTTTAAAGAATTTCAAGAGAAAGATTCGACACAACGAATCAGAAGATATTCATGATGACTAGGCCTGGGCATCCGGGTCCTCGGGTCGGGTTCGGATCGGGTCTTGTCGGATCCGGGTCCTGGAAATTTAGATCCATTTAGGTATCTATAATTTTTCGGGTCGGTTCCGGGTCGGGTCTTGTCGGGTCCGGATCGGTTCCGGTCTATAATTAAAATACCCATAATTTTCGGATTCGGATCGGATCCGAATCGGATTCGGGTATTTAGGATATAAAAAGGAAATGAAATATTTATATTCCATCAAATTTAGTCAAAATTTATCATATATCTAAAATTTTACAAAATAACTTAAAATAAACTATTAATAGTTAAAATAGAATATTTTTAATTCTATATTTTACATTTCAAACTTCGTGTTATTTAGAAATGTTACAAAATAATGACAAAGATTGTTAATAAAAAGATATTTTAAAGTTCTTAAGTCGGGTTTGAATCGGTTTTTATCGGGTCGGGTTCTTTTCGGGTCCGGGTCTATTCGGGTCGGTTCTTTTCGGGTCCGGATCCATTCGGGTAGAAATTTTTTGGATCCAATAGGTACTTGTAAATTTTCGATTCGGTTTCGGATCGGATATTTTTTGGGTTGGATTTTCGGATCGGATTTTCGGGTCCAGGTTAAAATGCCCAAGCCTAATGATGACAATGATTTGAATAAAAAAACACGCAACTCTTTTCAAATCTCTTTCTACAAAATGTCTCTTTGGCATATTAGTAGTACCTACATATCTACTCTCTCTGAACCTCTCTCTAGAAACTCTCTTAACTAAAGCCGATCGTCGGTGGCCGGTGGCTCTTGCCGCCGGTTACCATCTCTTTCGTTTGTTTTTTTGATTGTATATATTCGATCTGTTGATCGATTTTCACTTCCGGTTGCGGATTTTACTCTTCGCTAGGCGATTTTGGTGTGCTTAGAGTCAATTGATCAGAGCAGTTTATCAATCAATTCCTTTTTCTGAATCATTTTGACTCTTATAATAAAGATCCGATCTTTGGATCGGTTTAGTTCTAAGCTTCCTCTCTTTGAAGATTTCATACCCCTCTTGCTTTTGGTCTTCCTCTTCCGTTGGTCATCCTCTATCTTCATCTTAAGGAAATCAATCTTTGCTTCTATGATATAAGCAAAGTCTTCTGAGAAGGTGAAAAGTCGAGCTTTGCAAGATGTCTAGATGATTTACTTCAGTTTTAGATGAGTTGAAGCTTGCTTGTGATTGCAAGTGTTTCGACAAGAACTGTGGGTGAATCGTTTTAAGTTTCTTGGTGAATTGCACATCCGACGTAAAGAATGCAAGACTGGAGAAGGCAGAGGCGACATGAGAGGAAAGCGTTCAATCAAGTGAAGTTAAAGGATTCCGGCGTCGAAGCTAGTATAGCTCGGAGATTTGCCGGAGGCGCGTCACAAATTATCCATCTGTTGCAGCGGCGCGTGAGGAGGCACATAATCCAAGCTTGGTGATGCAGCTTGTGATGACGCGTGTCAGAAGTCTCTTTACATACTGGACGCGTGTACTGCTTAGGTTTTTCTCGAAGTTTAGGGAAAAGTCAATATAATGGGCTTTCTCTATTGGATTAATTTTATCTCGAGAATGTAATTGTGGATAATGGTCCATGTTGTAACTTCACTTGTACTATGCCCTTATGGGCCAACATCAATACAAAGTATGTTGACAAAAAAAAAAGAAAGGCATATTAGTAGTACCTTTTTGACATTTATTGCTCAGATTCTACCTGAATTCCCTAGGACGAGTGCTCTAGTTCTCAGATGCAAGCAAGAGAGTTGAAATTACAGTTATGCGCTCTCAAAGAATATAATTGAGAATCATTTCTTGTTCGTTGTTAACTTTTTAAAACCAGGAGAAGAGAGATCCTTAAGCCTTGGAAATTGACAGAAGAATCATCACAATGAAGTTATTATTGTTACAAAGACATTAGCTAATATGTATGCCATGGCATGGCTTTGACCAAACTAATCAGAAATATTCTTATAATCTTCTCTTAGGTCGTGAGAACTGAACCTATTCTGATACTATCACTTTCTTTTCTCCCTATATATATATAAAACATGTCTTCAAGAATGTAATCTTCTTCCCTCTCCACATGCTACACCTCAATTCATGAATCACTGCTGCTGTCATCCTCTGATTCACTGTCATAACTATTTGCTGCTGCGTTATTAGAAGGTACATCATCATCGTCTTCAGAGCTCTCACTCATTTCTGCAACATCTTCTCTTTCAACTCGCTCAACCCTGACAACTTCTTCATCATCCTCCATTGCTTCATTTGGGTTACTATTCCAATCTAGTCCGCACTTGTTTCTCTGATCGTAAACCACAAACTGACCCTCATCATCATCCTCTGATTCAACTCCTACACTGTTGTCACTTTCATCATCCACCTGCATAGGCGTCATCACTCTGTTAGGTGTTCCACTAGCCCAGTCTTCATTAATGTGTCTGAATGTTTGCTCTTCTTCTTCTTCCTCCTCTTCAACTTCTTCGCTGTTAGGCCTAACAATGTCAGCCATCCTTCTGACTAAGCGGTAATTGTCCTCATCGTTTCTCTCCGGTCTTTTTCTAACCGTCCTCTTCCCTCTTCCAGGGACTTGATGATGGTTCAACTCAACGCTTCCTAAGTTCCTATCAACTGCAACATTGCTCCTACCAGCGACAAATCTGTTTGGAACCCCTTGCACTTTCGGCCTCTTCACCTTTCTGTTTGATACAGGACCAAATCTTACTCGTCGTTTTTTACTTCTTTTACCCGAGTTTGAAACAACAACCTCGTCTTGGTCTTCTTGCCCTTTCGGTCCTTTGGCTTTGATAAGAGAGTTTCCAGGGAAACGACCCTACATAAACCATAACACAACTTCCAAATGAGCAACAGGGAAACAATCTTCACATTTTTTAACAGAATCAAAATGGTATATAAAACTTACAATCTGCTCTTTCTCATCTTCTAGGATCAGCTCAGGTTTCTCTGGCTTCACGTATATAATGGATGCATCAAGGTCTAAAAGTCTTAAAGCAACCGCTGATACTGTCATTGGTATCCATGGAAGAACGCCCACTGATCCTGAATCATGAGCATCAGCAGCTCCCAACAGCTCCTTTGCCGATACAAAATTAGATGACAAGTATTCTTTCTTGATTGCACTCTCTAAGGAAGTCAAGACCTGTCAGAAAGCAAGATAGCGGAGTTATTAAAACATATTTGTGTTTAATTTAGGGAAAAAATAAAAACAAGGATGATAGTTACCTGCAAAAGCTCTTCAGGTGATGATGAAGCATTCAATCTAAACCCCCAATTTTTTCTTTTGTCCTCTGTCCAAAATGATTCAAGAGCTTCATCTGGTACAGATGCCTGTCAATAAATAAATGGAGTTGTCAAAATTAATAAATTACTTTAGAATAATTAGTTGACAGAGTTAAATGAAGCTTTTACCTCGAGAAAAACAAGTAGTGCTTTCAGCAACCTCACTCCAAAAGGAAGAGGAGATGCAGTCATCAAACTTGAACTTAATAACTTCCTCTCTGAACTATCAACCATGTTCAATCTCTGCTGACAAGAAGTGCAGTGTGTATACTCAGATAGGTAAGATGCAACACACACTTCACATGTTGCCAACAGTTCACATCTCTTCTTTCCGTATTTCCTAGCACAAGAAGGTAGTGAGCTGTACGACTCGGTCCACACCCATCTCTGGAAATCATGGAACCGTTTTGATAAACTCCCCTTCTCCCTGTCGTTTCTCCCTAGCTCAACTCTGATAGAAGTCGAAGTTTCCATTGAATCAGAATTAGACCCTGATATAGCACTGGATGGGCTCACGGAAGCTGCAGGAGAATGATTCACAACACTCTTTGCCTTACAAGCATTCTCTCTGAATGTTGCCTCGATCTTCTGCAACATTATGCGTAAATGAGATTCTCTGATCCCACGCATGTCCAGTGATGCAACCAGAGTGTCAAAATCCTACGACCAAAGAAAATGCACACAAGACATGGTTAAAGTCTCTATATAAGCAACCAAAGGGGAATCAAAAACCATATAACTACAACTTGTTATTACCTCTTCTGAATCAATGAGGCGCCATTTGCCATCATGGAGCTCAACAAATATAAGCCCTGAGCAAGGATCAGTTATAGATGCTGATGCAGCAAAATGCCAGTAACGATTGTGGCGCCTATCTTGTCCAAGGGGTAAAGATCGGTAAGGATAAACCTCTTCTGCTTTGTCGCCTATATATGATTTTAATTGTGAGCGTGATCTCTTTGAAGAACAATTCTCTTGACTTACATTGGCCTCTTGGTTAATAAAGGCTTTCTCAGTAGGTGATTTATGAAGATCATTCGAAACAACTTCCATCGTTGATTCGGTTTTCTTGCTTGATAAGTTTTGAAAACCAAGCTTAAGTACATCTCTCATGCAGCTGTTATCTAACTGTGCTTCTGCCCACATTTGCTTTTTAAGAGAATGTGCTGCCTCCAGACGATCCTGCAAATAAACAGACTCAAAAGGTCAAGTTCTTCTCCGTCCAAAAGTGGAAAGCTGATAAAATAAAAACCAGACTTTACCTCAAGACTAGCTCTGAGGGAGTTTCCTTCATTGACAATGCTAACTAAAGCAACAAGGGCCTCAAGGCGCTCTTCAACACTCAGACGACAATAATCCCCTTCTGTAAGACCTTGAATCCATGATTGGCCCTGGTTGCTATCTTCAACGACGTCATTATTATCATCCACACAGCTAACCGCTGAATCTTTGCAATGGTATTGAGGAACAATGCTCTTTGCTTCTGCTTTTACATCACAGAACATAGCATCTTCTCCCTTTACAGACAAACCATTCGCTACACCGAGATCGGTACCATTTGAGGCGCTTGCCAGAGTGGCTAAATCATCAACCTCAGGATCCTCGTCAGCATCACATTCAAAGTCTTCATCCCTTTCAAGATCATTCAAATCTTCTGGACCTGTCAATCCATTTTCGAATGCCCTTATCTTCTTCCTAGCATCTGCGAGTATTGCCTCTCCATCCGCAGGATCCTTCACATAAGGAGCTCTTACACAATAAGTACAAGGGGCTATTCTTTCGAAAAGCTTCACATCTCTTGTCAATGCAACAGAGATAGAAGCCTCTGGCGTCTTGCTTGTTCTCAGGTCCCGAAGTCCAGATTTCTTCCATTGGAAACCATAAAAAAACTAAGTTGATGAAATATTTCAACCACAGTAACATACACAGATTATAGATATACCTGAATCTTGTCGGCAAGTTCTATTAGTGTTAGTCCCTTGCTTCCCTCAAGAGACAGAACATGTAAGGCTGCAAATTTGACAGTTCCAGGTGTCAACCGATGCCTCGACTTGCGTGGAGCCATCAACCCTTTCTCCAGCATTGATGCAAAAGCAGTTTCAGCTGCTGAACCACTGCGTATAGTAGAAATGATATCTTCACAACCTTTAGCCTGCACCCACAAGTAAACCATATCAATGTCTATGAAAATTTAAAACCTCTGACAACATTTAGAGGGCACACAAACGGAAACAAGTACCTCATCCTTGTGAGCAGTTTGTGTCACATGGGAATTTTTTTTCTTCAGCTTAGGCCCAAATCCACTGGAGAGTGCCAATTGTCGCAGTATCTCAGGCCATGTTAGTGGGTTCAAATGCTTTTTCCAACTACGAATGTCAAAGCCCCATGCATAAGCCTGAAGAATAAGGAAGCATTAGGAAAGATAAAGCCCCACTGAACAAAAATACAAAAAGAGAAAGTTTACCCCTTCAACAATCTGCGGATGACCACCCTCAGGATTGGCTGTAGTATATTGGTTATTTCCAATTCCACTATAAGGTGTTCTAGCAACATCTTCAATATCTCGTATTATTGATCTCAGAAGAGTAATATGTATCTCCCCCAGCAACCTTGAGTCCTACAATATGATATATATATATATATATATATCAAATATAGAGCAAGAACAATAGAAGGAAAGAGACAACTATAGAACACGAGAAAACAAGGAGATCTCAGATTAAGTACTAAAGAGAAACTTACATAGTCATGAAATGCCTGAATAAACTCATCCAGGGTAAAAGGCCATAGGTCTAGAACATCAGAAAATGATATTAGGAATCTCCAAACCTGAAAAGCAACAACAGTATTCGAACTTTGAAGTTGCAAAAGGGTGTACAAAACGTGAAAAAGCAATACAATGAGTCCAAATTGGTCTGATCCAAAGTTATTCTGATGGTACTAACTTCAAGTGAGAGGCGTCATGCATAGAGAGTAAAGATCAATCGAGCATACCATTAGAAGGTTTCCAACATTTTCCTCAGAATCCTTCCATGGAGAAATGGTAAACGGCATTTTCAGTTGCAAAGCCTTTGGTGGGAATGTGCTCAGAGAATCTGAAAAAGTAGAATAGTTATGAAAAATTGCAAGATCAAGAATTAACTCATTACGGTTGCTAAACTAATTTCACGGCTTGGAAAAGAGACCATACCTCTATACAGTTCAAGGTTTTGCAACGTATCATGATCAAGCTGTAATACCGAGGGCAGTCCTTTGCTAGTAGCAGCCAAATCCATCAGTTCTAGCTGCTCATCTTCAATTAGATCCATAGACTCTCTAGCAATTCTACGTGCAGTTGCCTTCTCAATGGCAATCTTGCGTCTAATAGCATCTTTCTCCCGTCGAATCTCATCTTTTTGCTTCTGTTTCTCCAACTTTAACATTCGGACAGAAAGATAAGTCTAGTTTTCCATACTCTTGCTACAAATGTTGCACAAATTTCAGAACTTACACGTTCGTTTTCTCTCTGTAGAAACTTTTCTCTTCTTTCCATCTCACGTCTCTGTTCACGCTGTAACTTCTCCTCTTCTTTTATTCTTTCACGCATCAACCTCTCTTCTTCTTTACGCCTCTCACGCTCATGCCTTTCCATCTCCTTTTTCATGCGTTCTTCATACTGAGGACACAAGCTCTCAACTCATCAGCATGTGTTACAGGGGATACCAATAAAAGACGGATAGAATTTTTTTTTCTAATAAAATGAGAAATGAAGAGAATACCCTTTTCCTCTGAATTTCTAGTTTCTCAGGATCTTTTTGTCCACTCCCTCTACCGATTCTGCCATCGTTTACCTGAGAGCGTAAACCAAATAATAATAACATTACGATAAAAAACACACACATCTTCTCGAATATGGACGAAATAATAAAAGTTGGCACAGCTACCTTTCTCTCCAGCAGGAAGCTATCACCATGAGCTGATGGGACAATGGGGCTAAGCATGTCTTGTTGAGATGTAGAGCAGTTAATAGATGCATTTCCATGGGCAACGTAGGACCTTGGTAGAGACCCATTCCCATTCATATATGATGAACTCTTAGACCGTGAAGTTTCATAGTCGTCCATGCCACGTGCATGACTCTCAGAGTACCGACCATACATCTCTGGTGTGTAGGAAGACGGATCATCCAGTGATTGTTGCTCATGGAAAGAACGGGCAGCAGACTATAAATCAACAAAAGCAGATAAGTTCAGCATAACTCTGAACAAAGAAATAAGATAGAGCCTATATGTTTTAGTCAGAAAACTAACTCTTCGAAGTCGGACATCATGTGGCTCATACATTTTGCTCTCATATGGATGACCTTCGTGCTCCTGCATTCCTACAATAGTTTTGTCCACGAAAAGAAAGATTCTTTCAATTATAAATTGTCCACAAACAATATGCAGCATCACATAAACTGCAACACTTTATGATTGTCTAAATGGAGAGTAATGTATGTACCTATGGGTGTTCCAAATGCACCGGGAGGCAACGGATCAAACTCCATGCCAAGAACCGGTCCATCGTCTCTCAATGGCTCCCCTAACTGAGCCTCAATGCAGACAACAGCTCTACGAACCATCACAGACAGCCGTGGCTGACCATTTCCCATTGTCTCGTATTCATCACGAGAGCTACCACTACCACCCGCAAAATCTCTCCTTGACTCAGAATAAGGGCTGCAACCTGAGCCAGAACCCGAACCAGATCTATCATCATCAGCAGCAGGTAACTCGTTAACCGACGACAAAGCAGGAGGAGACGGTTGGACCGGTTTCTTGGCCTGGCCATCCTTCTTGTCCTTTAACCTCCTGTGGCAAAACCACATCTGTAACTGCCGATCTGTCAAATCCAATTTCTCAGATAACTCAGCCCTCGTCTCCTCCGACGGATACATTTCCTCTGTTTTGAAACAAAATCAGAAAATCAAATTGAAGAACAACGAAACAAACAATTCAACAGACATCAATGAAGATGAATCAAAATTAAAAACCTGCATAAACTTTCTCGAGAGTTTGGAGTTGAAAGGGAGTTTTCATCTGACGCTTAGTCTTAACAGAGGGAGACTCCTTGTTATTGAAAGTATCAATCTTTTTCTTCTTAGTCTTGTTACCATCAGCAACGTTCTTGATCTGATCTTCTTCATCAGAACCCATCTCCATTGAAAAGGTTGAACAAACAGAGAGAGAGAGACCCAGAAACACGGACGCAAGAACAATCAGAGAGAATAGAACAGCAACAACAAAACAACAGAAACGAAAATTAGGGCTTTCCACAAAAACATAATAACCCTTATCTCCCCCTTCTATAAAACTTATTAACCCACAAATTATCGTGGGAAAACGTAAAAGAAAAAATAAAAAGGAGCCGAATAATAGATGAGAAGGAACAATAATAATAGTAAAATCGATAAAGGGAAAACAACAAGGCTCTCAATTTCAACCTCCTTCATATCTTTTTCTCCTTGTTCTAATTTATATCTTTTGTTTCTTATTTTTAAAAAAAAAAATTAAAGGAAAAAAAAAAAGGTCGAAACTTGAGAGATGATTCTACAGCAGATCGCGTGCGTATGTGTTTATGAAGCGATGCAATCTTTCCCTCACACTTTCCACCTTTTTCTTACATAATAAATTTAATTAAATTTAAATAGTCTTTTGACCAAAAAAAAAAAAAAAATTTAAATAGTCTATCAACTAACGATTAATACAGGGATACTCTTTAAGGCTTTGGTCTTGTCTCTTTTATGGTTTGTCTCTCAGATCCTCACGGCATGTTGCAAGACTTTTCTTCTTCTGTTTCTTCTCGACCACGTGCGCACGAAAATGGACATTTTGCCGTTTGTTGTTTTGAAGTACACAATACCTGTCGTCTTTTAAAAAGTATTATTCAATCACAAACCGGTGGTTCCATATACACTTCCAAACCTCCGGTTATTTATGTTGTTTGAGAAAAAAATATATAAAGGAAATAAGAGAATCATGTTGATTTTACAAAAAAAAAAAAAAGAGAGAATCATGTTGAGAATATTAATTATATATATAGATATATTAAGTCATTTGATTTTCATTATTTTATCTTTTATCTAAATTAATTATAATAAAAATATTTAACTGTCAAATCACGTGTATATATATTTATGTATGATCTCCATGTTTTGATTTGAAAAATATTTTCTTTATGTATTTTGAAAAAAAATATAAATAAAATGGAAATTAAAGTATAAATTTAATCAAAGAATTATTGAAAATTAAATAAACATAAAATTAAATAATGGAAATTAGTATAATATTATTTGTAAGGTTTAAAAAAAAGTGAAAACGATTTGTAAGAACCTGAATTTTTAAGCAATTATATATATAGTTTTCTTTTTTGTTTAGTAGCTATTTTGTAATATCTTTGTCGATATATAATATGGGTTGTGCCGTGTACGTTATAATACATACTAGAGTTTTTAACCTCGCACTTGGGCGGATTATTTTTTGTTATAGTTATACATTTATATTGACATGAAAAGAAGTATGAGGTTGTGTTTAACTTTTTTTGGTGCTCAAAGACATATGGAGCTACAAATATAGTTATTAATAAAAGTATTAAAATTGTATAGTATAGTATTTATGACGTGAGGGAACTATATAAAAAATGTTGATATTAAGGTTGCTGTAAATCATATATTCAGAAACAATATTTATATCAGATACCTAATTAATAAAACTTTCATATAATCTAATCATTAACTTGATTTACAGGGTTCATAGGATATCAGTTTTAGTTGAGTTTAAATATATTGATGTAAATGAAGAATTTTGACTTAGTAATTGAACACCATATGATAGATTAAAGTTTCATGATTGTTTAAATAAAGTAATCTAGTTTAATGCGCTACATTTAGATATTTAGTTAAAATATATATTTTGTTTGTCAGAAAATATTTGTTATAATACACAAAAAAATATTTATAAAGATTTGATTTAATAATATTTAGAAAATAGTTAAACATCGAAATATATTCTTGTTAATATATATCTTGTGAGGAAATTGTAATTTAGCTGTTTGTTACTGATTTTTAGGAACTAAAATAATCAATAGAATTATTTGTCAAATTATATAATCGTTAATATTATAGATATAATTGGTTGATATCTACTAAAAATCTAATCAGTTATGCTACTGATGTAATATTCCTATTATGACTTTTCGGTTGTCGATTAAACAGGATTCTAAATTAATAAGATAGATACAGTTTATATGCTGAACCGGTGAACCCTAAACAGAGTTGCTCCAAAAAAAAAAGAACCCTAAACAGAAACGGTTCTAGTAGAGGGGGTTATAATAGGAAGAAAGAATGAGGGCTTTTAAAGAAGAAAGTATTGTTAAGGAATCAGCCATGGATGAACAAGAAGAGAAGAAGACGAGAGAGATCAAGAGATGAAAGATCACAACCAAATCATATTCCTCTTGATCTAGCCTTGGATATAGTCTCAAGACTTCCTGTGAAATCAATCATGAGATATCAATGTGTCTCGAAGCTGTGGTCTTCTTTTATAATACTTCCGAGTTTTATCAACTCGTTCACGTCTCGGTCTACTCCACGATCACCGACTCTTCTGGTCACCATCTCATCAGGTTCAGGAAGAACTGTTTTCTCGTTTCCTCAACACCAGGTTTCCTGACGGGTCGACTTATTCTCCATTCTACAGTTACCAAATAACAAACACATATTGGGACTTCTCCCTATCCAAGAGCTTCCAGGGACTGATTTTACTACCCGGGTTTAAAATTTGGAACCCAACCTTGAGACGGTTTTTAGCCTTACCACATCCTCCTGGTAAACACAGGTCGACTCCAAACGGTTGGTCGTCGTATTTAGGATACGATTCACTGGAGGGTAAACACAAAATTCTTTGTGTATCATCTGAAGAATACTCGGATCAGCCTCTCGGGTTCTTACATTGGGAGCTCAAGAATCATGGAGAGTAGTGACCAAAGAACGCTGCCCTATGCGTTGCTCAACTAGAGGACGTGGGGGATGCATCAATGGAGTTCTGTATTATGAATCTGCAGTTGATGATAAATATATAATAATGAGCTTTGATGTCAAATCTGAAAGCTTTAGTCCTATAAAATATCCGGAGAGTACGTACTCTCATCTTGGATGGTCGCGTAATATGATACCTTATGTGGGAAGGCTAGCCTTGGTTGCTCATAGTTTTCCACAGGATCATGAAGATGTTGTTGAGTTCTATACTTTGAAAGATGCACATGGACACGACTGGACACGTGTACGCTTTGTTCCTTCATGTACGGTGTGATAGAAAATGGAAGTACTCTATACGGTTCAAAGGTATTAGTGAATAGTGATGCTGGTGTCTGGTGAGCTTATGTTTGCCCGCGTATTGTTTCCATGAAGTGGGTTATATTCTTTATTTCGATCCGAGGAAAAACAGTACTAGAAAAGTCTTTTTCGAAAGGAATTATGGGGGAGTTTGGAAACCGTTGTGGACTTGCTAGCAGCTCTGCGTACCCCATGGAAGTTTTCCCATATCACATGGAGAGTCTCTTTTCTTTGTAGAGCACCGCCTTCGGTGCTCAATACTCTTTAGTGTTACTTTGTTATTTGTTCTTTAATGTTACTATTTTATGATTCATTGAGTTTATGTCATGCATTACTTAGATTTTCTCTGAAGCTATTTCTTACTAGGTTTTTTTTTTTTGCAGTAGAATATTGATTCAACGATTAAAGGGGATGCTCCATAATATGATATCATAATACTGTAATATGATACGCCAATAAATGATTCTTACATGTCCGGTATGAGACTTATTCCAACAATGCCAAAAACAGAAGAAGAGTTTTGTGAATTCACTATAGGGACTTCACTATATCGGTTCAAAGTTGTATTGGTGCCGAGACTGGAGCTACTTTTGCCTCGACTCCACTAATTTAAAGAACAGGGTTGGATTGTGCCTCCAAGAAAGTGCATCTGATAAGTGTGAGATGCTTTCGGTTAACGAAACAAACACAAAACCCAACATCAGTGAATCTATATATTAAACCCAAAAATAAATTGCACTAAACGATAAAACTTAAAAGCAAAACGTGAAGACCTACTCAAGATGCTGAACCAAAATCCATTACTCCGTAACAACTTCGGTCATCTACAGATGATATGAAAAGTACGTCAAAACCATACATAAAGCATATGGTCAGAGCAACAATCTGAAATCTCATTTACATACAAACCATATTACAATCAAACAATTTCTATCTGCACCAAAAACAAAGCTCAAACATTTCTGGTGGAAGGTTTTATATAAGGCCCTTCCTGTTGCAGACAATATGCTTAAAAGAAAGATGAAAGTTCAACCAGATTGCTGTTTTTGTGGAGAAGGAGTAGAAACAACAGAACATATACTGTTCAGTTGTCGTCTAGCAAGAGAAGTATGGGAACTATCATCACATTCCATCTCTTCAGAGTGTTATGTAGATGCCTCCTGGCTCCTGGATCAATGCAGATAGTAAGGCTGGAATTGGATGGATCCTTTATGATTCAAGTCACAAGCCAATCCTTAAAGGATCAGCTGCAATAGAGCCAACAGAGACAGCATAGGAAGCAGAGGCATTAGCTACCGACTCTTATGGTGACCTTATCATCAGAATCGTCAAAATATGTGTTATTATTTCCTACACACCAGAGTCCTGACGTGTCGACTTATACTCCATTATACAGTTATAAAATAACTAACTTAGATTGGACAGGTTTGCGATCCGAGAGCATCCATGGATTGATTTTAACATCCGTATTGAAGATTTGGAACCCAACCTTGAGACGGTTTTTTGCATTACCACATCCTCCTGGTAAACACATCTCGAGTGGTTGGTGGTCTTATTTAGGTTGGTCGTCTTATTTAGGATACGATCCATTGGCGGGTAAACACAAAGTACTTTGTGTATTATCTAAAAATTCTCGGATCAGCCTCTGATTCTTACGTTGGGAGCTCAAGAATCATGGAGAACAATAACCAAAGGACGTTGACCTTTGCATCGTCCAACTGGAGAATACGGGCGATGCTTCAACGGGATTCTGTATTATAGAGCTCGTCTTCTTGGTGGTAGTCATGATATCATAATGAGCTTTGATGTCAAATCTGAATACTTCAATCCTATAAAGTTTCCGGAGGATCGCTCTCGTCAGCTTCATATGATACCTTACGAGGGAAGGGTAGCCTTAGTTACTCTTACCTCTAATGTTGTTAAACTCTATATTTTGAAAGATGCACATGGAAACGAGTGGACACGCTTTGATCTTCGTGTACCATGTAAGAGCGTAGGGAGGAATTCTATACATTTCAGGGGTATTACAGATGCTGGTGAGCTTATTTTTGCTCCGTATAGTTTCTATCAAGAATCTTATAATTTATATTTAGATCCGAGGAGAAACAGTACTAGAAAAGTCTTTTTTGGCATTTTTATGTTGTTCTTTTCTGAGAACACATATTGTGTACCTTGCCGTTCTTGGGTGTTACTTTGTTCTTTTTGATTCACTGGGTTCATGTCTATGCATTACTTAGATTTTTTTTTTTTTGTCAACGTTACTAGACTTTCTCTGATGCTATTTCTTACTAAGATTTTGCATTAGAATATTGATCATTGAAGGTTATTCCAGATAGTGGACAAGATATGACAAAGTAGATCAATCTCTTTGTTGAAGCAACACACAGAGTTTATAAAATACCAAACACTCACGAATCTCTTAAATTAACTTATTTTTCTCTAATTTAAACTATAGCCTTCGAATACTTACAAATTGGTTAGAGCTAAGAAAAGAGGAAGGTGGTATGTTTGATTACAAGTTTGACAGAATCTAAAAAGAGAATTTTAGTCATTTGAGTAAATAAGAGCGGGATCCCAGCTGTAATGAGCTAACACCAGCATCCGTGAAAACTTTCTTGGCAGCAGATTCGGTCAAGCACTCTTGTACATGAAACCTATGAAAACTCGGTTTCAAAACACTTTCTTGCCAAACACTTATTTGACCATTCTCATCATCATCATATTCTTCATTCTTCTTCTCTTCCTCTTTCCAGTTTATTCGCTTCAGCATCAGTTTCTCGTATCTCTTTATTGTTTTTTCTCTTACCCTCAACTACAACAACGACATTCATCCCATCCGTCATCACGCTACACCCCTGTCAATCTGTTTTGTCTAGCATTCATCTCTACCCTGAATCTGTTTCGGGATTTGAAAGCTTGTAGACCTTGTATACTGACATTATCGTCTCCACCACAGTTGTTGGATCATCAAAAAGCTTCCTCTCTTTCTTCTCACGTTTCTCTGAAGGAGTTAGCTTCCTATCGCCGTGTTTAATTCTGTTCGTGTGAGCCCGTTCACGTTCGTAAGCTTCTGCGCGGATCTCTTTTTCGACTTTGGTTGGGTCTTGTGTTGCTTCAGACGCAAGAATCTTCATACGGTTGCTCATTTTCACCTTTTGCTTTAGGTGGTTCAAGCAACCCTTGCCTGATCATCTCTTGTTTCTCTTTTCTTTTGCCACACGCCTCTGAGTTCGAAGTTTCTTCTGTTCCTTCTTTGTCAGTTTAAGAGGTTGTGGAGGTGGAGACGCTTCCTCGGCAAGTGGCTCTAAAGGAAGAGGGTGCTCAATGTAATGAGTAATTTTTTCTATGCTCATATGGCTCTCGGTAATGGTGTCATTCACCATGAGGATATAATTTGCATCCCACCACTCAAAATGATGATCTTCCTTGGGCTTCTCTTTTCTTGGGACACGTTAAGATATATAACTATTTAATTTGGATTAATATCATCTTTTTCCTTTTTAGATGTGCTTGCTTCACCACCTTGACCTCTCTTGATTTTGCCTGTAAACTGGAAAGTTTATGCCCTTTTCCATATTTTTTTTTATTAAACTCTACAAAAATGCAAATTTTATGTTGCTTTCCTTTTTTTAACCGACACACCACCACCTTTTTAGTCGATTATAAACTTCTCGTCTGATTTTTTATTTATTTTTGAACTACTAACTTCTCGTCTAAAAAAGAAGGAAAAGCAAAAATTTCTCCCAAAATGGGTTATAATTTCCGAAAAGTTAGCTCAACTAGGGAAATTCAACTACGCCAGGCTCGGTTTATTTATACAACGTGCGGCCTAAGGGCATCTCCAACCCCACTCTATTTTCTACACCAAACTCTATAATAGAGTAAAACCTTCTCCAACCCCACTCTATATCCCACTAAAATAGTGTAATTCTATTTTTCACTCTATATTTAGAGTAACTCTATTTCTCACTCTATTATAGAGTGAAACTTTTTTATTTATACTTTAGTCCTTTGATTCTTTAATCTTTTTATTTTGTAACTATTTATGTAATTTAATTACTCGAACATCATATTATTATCTTCAGCAAAATATATATGAATTGAAACTCATTATTATTAGCCAAAGAAAACAAACACCAAATTTAAAAATTAACCAAAAAAAAAGAAATACTAAAATTAAAAATAAGCAACATAACATAAAATTAAAATCATAGAAAATTGTGATTTAATATTCTGGTAAATTGCCTCCAGAACCAATCGCGTTTTGCTATTGTAAAATGACCGGTTCATTTTTGGGAAAAAAATGTGTTACATGACATTATGACGACATGTATAATTCTACACAACGTAATTGAGGATGAACGAGATCTTGGCCTTGATTGAAGCGGAAGAGAAGCTCTACCTCCGGGTTCAAACACCAGAGAATGATAATATTCGGTTTGAAGAGTTTCTTGGTCGATTTAGAAAAATTAAAGATAAAGAAGCTCATTTTGCACTTCAAAATTCGTTAATTGATCATTTGTGGGAAAGATACACTAATGGTGATGCTTAAGTTGAATGTATTATGTTTTAATATAATGTAATTTTAAGATAATAAATGTTTGATATAAATATATAATTTATAAGAACATTGTGAAGTATAAAATATAAGGGATCAATTTGTAAATTTTGTAAGTAAAAGATATTAAAAATAAAATAAAAAAGAATAAATTTAAGAATATCCCTTTTTAGAGTGAAATATAGAGTAAACCATTGGAGAGAAACTCTACTCTATTTTAGAGTTACTCTATTTTAGTGTAAAATCTACTCTAAAATAGAGTAAACCATTGGAGATGGTCTAATGTGTTGTATTATATATGGAACCCTGATTACAAACAATACTAGTAAAAAGGGGGGAAATATATAACTCTGGAAAGAAAGAATGAGGGTTTTGCTAGTATACTGATCAGCCACGGGTTCTTACATTGGGATCCCAAGAATCATGGAGAATAATAACCAAAGGACGTTGCCCTATGCATCTCCCAACAGGAGGATACGGGCAATGCTTCAATGGGATTTTGTATTACAGAGCTAATCGTCTTGAAGATAGTCATGATAGCATAATGAGCTTTGATGTCAAATCTGAATATTTCAATGTTATAAACTATCCGGAGGGTCTCTCTTTGTCCTGGTTTTCGTCGTTTCATATGATACCCTACGAGGGAACAGTGCCGGACTAACCTTTTATACTGCCCCAATCAAAATTTAAAACTATGCCCTTGTACATTATTTCATTATCGCAAAACAGTGCAAAAACAGCTCAGATTTTCATTAAAAAATTATATAGTCTACTTATAAAAAAATAATATAATGTACACTTATTGTTGAAATATACTTCTTCTTATATTTTTTCTACAAAATAAATTCATCAGACTCATATAGTCAAGTCTTTCAACTATAACCGTTTCAATTGATAACATATACAATCCATTATAATCTTTTTTGTAACATGGTATACCGCAAATAAATCTTTATCAACATCAACTTCAGAAAACTTCTTTCAGCTGTGGCGACTACACCAGAATAATCAACAATATGCGATTAGCAATTTATGTGTATTGATGACAATCTTACATTTTTTCAAAAAATCGAGTACTTCAATAGGTTTTCGAACTTTCTCGGACATTGATTCTCAAAGAAACTTTAGTTCCTTAAACAAACCATTATCAATTATATATGAATACATACAGTTCCTTAAAGAAACTTCCAGATTCAAACATGATAACCTTAAAATATCTTCACTTGCATCTTTAGCTTTCTTAAATTAAAAATAAATATACAAGTTTTTTTATACTTTTGAAATTGTTCAAATCTGAATTCAAGGGAAATTAGAGCTAGAACTTGATTCGTGTTAAATAATCAATCCTTAAGCTCTCTTCTGTTGATAATTTATTATATATTCAATCCTAAAAGAAAACTAGAAATGTATTAGTATATTTAACTTTTAACCAATTTATAAATATTGTTGAAAGTTTTAACAAATTTTAGTCTAACCAAAATGTCTAATAAGTAATATTTTAATAGAAAATCCTACAAAGTTTCCATTTGTTTATATATACTACTAAGAAATTTTTTAAAAAAATATGCCCTACTAAATTGGATGCCCTAATCCTAAGCAGCCCTGGCACGGGTACGGGGACTGGAAACGGGGACGGGAACGGGGACGGAAAACGGCAAAACAAAAAAAACTTAGATACGGGTACGGCTTAGATACGACAATAATATATATATATATATATAATTAAGATTTTTTTAAAGAAGAGTCTACTAGTTTATAGTGTTTTTGACGAACAACAACGAATGCTCATAACTAACCTTAGAATGTAGTTAAGATTAGTTTAACCATTTGTGGAAGAAGAAACAGAGGTTATCAATTCCAGGGCTCATAGGTTTTCATGCTTATAATTTCAGACAAATCATATCACGGTCATTAATGAAACACATCTGTATTAGCTTGGAAAACGTTTATCAGTTCAGACTCGTCATATTATTGGAATTCGTTTTGATTAGCTTGTGTTGAAGGTAACAAACGATGTAGACTTCATAGATCTGAAACAAGGAGACGTTAGTTATACATGGGAAACGTTTCTGAAACGTACCCATAAACTAATGATACCGTCCCCACAAACCTTAGCTGTCCCCATCATCACCGAAACGTTTTGGAAACGTTTCCTGGCCGTCCCCAAGCCGTCCCCGTCTCGGGAGCGTTTCCGGTACGCGAGACGTCAGTGAAGTGACGTACCCGTGCAACCTAGCCCTAATCCACGGCTTGGGTGGCTTGCCGTCTGGGCCGACCCTGTGAGGGAAGGCTAGCTTTTAGTTCATTATGTACCTGTCCGGAAGGTGCTGTTTACCTCTATATTTTGAAAGATGCACATGGACGCAAATGGAAACGTGAACGCTATGTTCTTCATTTACCATATGAGAGCGTACAGAAGTATTCTATAGATTTCAGGGGTATTACAGATGCTGGTGAGCTTGTTTTTGCTCCATGTGGTTTTCATGGAACGTTTTATATTCTATATTTGGATCCGAGGAGAAACAGTACTAGAAAAGTCTTTTTTGAAAGAAATATGGGTGACCTTAGACGCCGTTGTGGACTTGATACCAACGGCAACAAGTTCACCATTGAAGTTTTCCCAAATCACATCGAGAGTCTCTTTTCTTTATAGAGCACCACCTTTACGCTCTCCAGTGATTCTCTTATGTTTTATGTACTTTGATTTTCTTCAGTGTTTCTTTGTGATTCACTGAGTTCTTGTCTATGCATTACTTGTATTTTCTCTTGAGCTATTTCTTACTAAGATCTTGCATTCGAATACTGATTCAAGGATGTTATGATTCTATAATAATGGGAGTCACCAATAAATGATTTTTAATTATCTTCTCCAACATTTGAGATCTGTGTTATTCTCTTCTAATATAGCTCAAGAACACGTTTTATTCCAACAATGCCAAACACAAAGCATGAGTTTCCTGAATCCTCGGTATATATATATCGATTGAAAAGTTAAAACACAAAAGGAAACAACAGCTGTCAGCTGGTTATTTTGTGGTGACTCGAAGTTCCTCAAAAGTCAAAACTTCACTTTAGGCGGTGATGTTTTAACTTTCGTTCGATTTAGCATGGGTAATGATATGGTGATGGAGTTCAAAGCTATATTCTGAAAGATGCACATGGACACGACTCAACGCTTTCTAGGTGTACGTTGTCAATGGGAATGGAGGACTCGTATAAGTTTTCAAATGAATTTAAGAGGGTGGAAAGTTTTTGTTATTAGCCTTGTAATAATATCATTGGAGAAGTTTTTGAAATGGTGGACACTGGAGACATCGATACTATCTCAGTTAGCTTGACCATTTACAAGCTTGTTACTAATTAAGTTCAGCTAAGTTTAAGAAACAAAGCAAGCGTTCAGGCTATACAGATAGCTGATGTTTTATTACAAGCTATCTGATGTTTTAGCTACCAGAAATATTTCAAGCAATCAATTGAAGGGTCTGTTTATTATGTTATTACCACAAAAAAAAAAATTATAAGCATAGAAAAAATTATCAAAAAGTCATATATTCCAATTATTGTTGATAAACTCACAAACTAACTCACAAACAAAACCAAAAAATGTTTGTGGAAACTTTTGATCTGTTTTTCAACATCAAATTATTTATACCAAAAAGCTTATTTGGGACACATAGGGAAACTAAGTTTTCCACCGAAGATAACATTGGCGTTGGTACAAAGAGCTCCAACCAAACCTCCTGACGCCGAGGGATGTCCTCCTTTGTCACCTACGAAGTTCAATTCCACATCAACGACGCTGACTCCTTTACACGGTACTGCTTTACTGCACATGAGCTGAACTTCATCTTTTGTAATTGTTGTTCCTCTTACGTTCTTGAACAACACATTGCTTATCGCAACTTTTGAATCCTACAAAACACACAAAAGTTATATTTTCGTAAGCTGCTGAATGATCAAGTGAAGTTTTGGTTTGAGATTTTCTCGGGTATATATATACTTACTCCGCCTCTTGAGCCGTAGTTCTGGTCAATGATGATTGGGTTCTTGACATTTGTCATCATAATATCTTCGTACGTGATATCCATAGCCGTGCTTGGAGACGAACCACCCCAACTCTTGATTCTAAGACCATTGTCGGTATCTTTCATGGTGCAGTTCTTAAAGTGAATGCCGGCAACATTCTCCTCGTTCGGGTACTTACCAAGACTACCGACACTTAGGCCGTGTCCTGGACCACAAATCACGCGTTCAACGGTTACATTGGTGGAACCACGACCGACAGAGATACAATCGTCTCCTGTTGCTACTACACTGTCAGCGATGTGAACGTTGACCGCATTGCTCAAATGGATACCATCGGTGTTGGGACTTTCAGCGGGGGCAGTAATCTTGAGGTTTTGGATGTTGACATTTGTAGTTTTCACCAAGAACATATGGAAGGCCTTTGCATTGACCGAGCTAATGCCGGAAATGTCAAGATTTAAGATGTTTCTGAATTTTAGAGACTGCATGCATGTGTACGTATGATCAGTATAAAATTTATATTTAAAAGTTAAATGATATTATTATTATTAAGTTATATTCTTACGGTTGGAGGAAGATTGCAGTCGGCCTGTTGGCCACAGCCATCTGCTTTCCAAACGGCCTCACCTTTGCCGTGGAATGTGCCGGGTCCGGTGAGGACGACATTATCTACATGTTCGAATAAGAACCATTCAGGAGTCGGGTATCCGCTTGGTGGAGCGATGATTGTGCCTTGAACTTCGACGGTCACTTTGCTCTTGCATGGGCCAGCAAAAATTACTGGACCAGCCAAGAAATCTCCTTTAGGGACTAGTAGAGTTGCTGGTACAGGACTGGCACACACTTGGATCCATGTGTTTAGAAACGCCTGTCGTACAAAATTTTTAGAAGAAAGAAACCATTTCTTATTGGAAAAAAGTTTCTTATCATGTTTTTTTTACTAATAATAACAGTAAATTAAATTACGAAGCGAAACTAAAGCTAATTCCCTAAAATTAAAGAAATCTCACCTTGGAAGAATCGGTGGCACCATTTCCCACTGCTCCATTCTTAGTAATATCAAAGACCGTAGGGTTGCCGGCAACAGCGGCAAGGCCACGGCGGCCACCGAGATATTCACCATTAGCTACGCAAGAACCTAACACCAAGGCTATTAAGATTAATGAGCCTACATTAGTATTATTTGCCTTGGCAACCAAACTTCTTGCGCTAGCCATGGTGATAATATCTTTTTATTTTTGCTTTTTTTTTGTTCTTTTAAAAATGTGTTGACAAATTTAAAAGTGATTTGATCATGGGAGGATTCATGATATTTTATAGTGTTCGTTTGTGTGCTATTTTTAGATCTTACTCAAATTAAAACGTGATCCGCAAAAAACGTGATCCGCAAAAAAAACAAAGAAAAATACTTAAATTCCAATACTTTTTTTACAAATTAAGTGGAACTACAATTAGATTAGTTTTCTATTTTAAGAACATCAATACTTGCATTAAGAATAGGGAAATACATTTTTTGTTCACAAAATATAAAGGACAAATATCCTAAATAATTTTTTTAGTTTTTGTTCCTTAATAATCCCCATGTGTTGATTTTTTATCTTCAAAAGAAGTTATGATGACATTCGTGCATATGCATGCCATCTTTCTGAATTTGCAAAAGAAAAAAATCTTGAATTCAGGAATGTCTTTATAAACATATATTCTTTTAAATTGTTCACTTATATACAATTTTAGTTTATAAACTTCATATTAACCCTTACATTAATGATTAATGGATAATTTCACAAATATTATTTTTATACATTTTTAAAATTAATTAACTAGATCAAATCACAATGCAGACTACAAATTAAATCTATAAATTAAACTGTGTATGACGTCTACAGATATGCAGACTATTTTTGTTATATGTAGACTTACAAAAGATAGAATTGTAAAATGACATTCTGATTTTTTGTTTGTTCATAAGGGATAAATAATAGTTTTAACACTCCTTTAGGTTGAATTTGCAATTGATTAAATATGGAAGCTAATTTTAGGGTTGCAATCAATATTTGAGTTGGTTTTAGCAATACTCTCATTATATATTTTGAAAGATGCACATGGGCACGAATGGGCGCGTCAATGTTTGCCTAGTTTACGTTTTAAGAGCGAGGGAAGGATTTGTATGAAATTCAAGGAAATTACTAATGCTGGTGAGCTTGTTTTTGCACCCATATAGTTTTGTTGACTCGTTTTATATTCTATATTTCGATCCAAGGAGAAACAGTACTAGAGAAGCTTCTTTTGCAAATCACATGGAGAGTCCGGTGTCTTTGTAATGCAGCGCCTACTTTCCCTCAATGCTCTTCAATGTTGTTGTTTTGTTTTCCCTTCCAGTGACAGCTAAATGTTTTTTATGAAACTATGTGATTTTGTTAATGTCTTTTGACTTTTGTTGTGATTCTTCTTTGATCATTCCCCAGTTGATGTGCATCTACTATATATATTTCTCTTCTTGTTAGAACTGTTGCATTTATTATAGATGCTAGCTAGCGACTTAATGTATTAGAAACAATGGTATGACTTGTTTGTTGATGATGTGTAGAAGAGAATAGAAACAAGCTAACTAAGGATTGTACGTATAAAGAGAAGAAAAAAAGGCATATTATAGCTTCATCATCAGTCTGAATTTCTTTTTAGATTACTTTTGTAATAGAATTAACATTCACCACAAAAGAAAGAAGAAGCATGTAGAACCGCAAATAACCATAATTAATTACGACGAAACTGCTCAAGCCACACACTTATCGCCTCCATAGTCTTTCTCTCGTGGTTTACTGGGGTTGGTTGCGATGACGTAAGTACTCGAAAAAACACTCTCTTCTCTTCTCTTCATAATCAGTTAATTTTGTTTTGGAGCCACTCCAATTTGGCTCATTAGCTTCACTACTGACATATCGACAATGGGACGTGAAATTCTTGAGTGAATTTCTCGCTGCAGTTTCAGTCAGCTATCAGAAGTTAGGTTTAAGTTTGGTTTGATTTTGAAAAATATGTGAATTAGAGCATGATTTATTTTAACGCAATAGTTGCGATGAGAGAAGAAAAGAGGTTACTTGCCTGCATGGTCCTACCAAGAGGTGGATACGAAGTGAATAATCGGGTTTCTAAAGTTATTTATGATTCGATCTGTTTCGTATAAATAATTAATCATCAGCTCGATTTGATCTATAGTTATCTGGATATTCAATGTTTGGATACCCGAAATTTTTATATTTTTAACTGGATTATTTATATCTGTACAAATAAAATTAAAAAAAAAAAAATCCAACATGATATAAACAATAATATTTTATTACAAAAAGTGATTTTAAAACTCTAATAAATAAAACAGGCCATTTAATAAATAAAAATATTCTAAAATTTACATAAAATATAATAATTATATAATTTATATACATAGTTATTTAAAGATATGTATATATATATGATCATTCGGATATTTATTCCTAAAAATATTAGTACTTATGATTTATTTTGTTTTTTATGGTTATTACATATTAATATTTGTTTTATTTCACAGAAATATTGATATCTTTTGTTTCGTAGAATTATGGATATTCAAATTTTTTGAATAATTAATTAAATCAAAATTTACTAATATTTTCCCGAGCCCTACTCCCACCATACGATCTCTTTTGTCTATCCCATTCCGTTAGTCACGCCACATAATCTCCATCCTAACAACTTTGAGTCTTTGATTGATTAATTGCATTAGTCCTATTTCTTTCTTCTTGTTTTTGCCCCGAATTGTTTTCTATTTCATTGCAGATCTTCTCTTGTTTTCTTCTCATATTACATTCTTCTTTTTTGGTTAAAGGTCACGGGCATTTTATTCTTCCCATTCGTACTCTTTAACTTTTTGGAAAAAATATCATTTAAATCATCAACTTTCAAATTTGGTTAAAATAAAACACCAGCTTTTCGGTAAATCAAAAAAATTGGTGGAAGTTATTTAATCTCATTTTCCGTTGACAATTTATTTGTTTGTTTATACAAATCCTGGTATTTCCTATCATCTATCTAATTTCGATGTTAGATTACAGTCACAGATATCGCTAATTAAGTTGAAACGACTTTATCTCGTTCCAGTGATACAGCAATTACCAAAAAAACTTCCTGGTAATAATAATTGTATTTTATTTTATTTTATATTTCGCCAAAAAGTACATATTTATTTTTATTAATTTATCACTAAGACCACATTTATTTTATATATAACAGACTTTAATAGGAAAAGAAAAGAAATACAAATCAAATGAAGTATCGTTTTATTTATTCGCCCAAGATTTGTCTTGTAGATTTCAATGAAAAATCTCGTTATATTTGCAAATCACAATTTCCTTTGAAATATATAAATGCATAATCTATAGATTGAAATATTGGTTTTTCTTCAACACCTATCAATAACAAATTCATATAGTATCTTCAGATGGAAATGTAATCATGTAAACGCTAATCGGATCAACCCAACCCACCAATTGTTCTGCTTTTCTTGTAGTACAAAGCAAGAATGATTATGACTACGTGATGATAAAATTACTGGTGCATTTCAAATCAGCTTTATGTAAATGTGGTTTTGTCTGGCCATCTGAAATAATGTACATTTTGGGTTTGCTTGACGATCGGGAAAGTTGAGATCTACAGAAAACAACTATAAAGTGATTTTACATAAGAAAGCATCTCGAGACTATCTGATGATTAACAGGAAACTGTTATGTCGATTATTTTAGGAGGGTGAATTAGAAAGAAAAATGTTTACAAAGAACACAAAATGCAGCTTTTAACTAATTAATGCTACCAATCTAAACTAATAAAATGGGCTTGAATTTGGTTACAACTACTCAGCTACTAAGAAACGATGACATGATGACATAGATGGAAGAAAACAAAGAAAATACAAGAGTTCCATTGATTTAAATAAAGCATCAAAAAAACTACTGAAAATACGCCATGTTTTCATCTCAACGAAATTAGTCGAAGTTAAAAATAAAATAAAAAGTGGTTAGTTACCTTTTTATTTTAAAGTAGTCATATAGGCAAAAAAAGCTGAGCAACCTCTTTGAAATCATCTCATCCTAGTGGACCCACAATCAAGCATTATCACCTATTCAGTCCTCATTTGCACCTAACGACTTCAAAATAAAAACACAAAGAAATGTCAACAGTTTATAAAGAAAAATAAAAGAACTTAAAGAGCTTCATTCTATATAAGAACACACTACTTCTCAGTACATCCACAATATCACATTGTCTCTTCTCTTCTCCCTATCACACTACACAACACATCATGGCTTTCTCTACAAGAACCTCCCTCTTCTTCTTCACTACACTTGTTCTTCTCTCCACTCAAATCAATGCAAGAGATAGCTACTTCTTTGGCAAATTCCACCGAGAATCCTCCAAAGACCAAAACCCTAACAATATCCTCCCTCTCAAGACCAGCCAGAAAACCACAGTAGAAGAATCTTTCCCAAACAAGAAAGACCAAGAACAAGATCCTACTTTTGTCCCCCAGTCCGAAAACGGCTATGGCTTATACGGTCATGAGACCACCTACAACAACAATAAAGAAGAGTTCAACAACAACAACAAGTACGATGAAAAGTTCAACGGTGAGACTTTCTCAACTCCAAGACTGAGCGAGACCGAAGAGTCTTACAACAACTACGACGAGAAGTACCCCAAGAAGACGGGGAGCTACAACAACAACGAAGAGTTCAACAAAAAGTACTATGAAAACGCTAAGGAAGAGTCTTTCTTTGAGAACAATGAAGACAAGAGAAGCTTCTACAACTCAAACGCTTACGGAACGGAGTTAGAACGTGAAACGCCGTACAAAGGTTACAGCCACAATATGGAGAGACAAGGCATGAGTGACACAAGATTCATGGAGAAAGGTAACTACTACTACGACCTTTACGACAATAGAAACCACGGCCATTTCTACCGGAAGCCTCATCAAAAAAGCCCTGCCGGTTATTTCTCTTCTCAGGCGACCGAGAATAACTACGACCAGTCGTACAACAACGAGGAGGAGAAGAGCTTCAAGGATCCGTACAACTCTAAGTGGGAGAAGAACATGATGAACGAACAGCCTGAGGAGTTCGTTGAGGAGCAAGGAGACCAGTTCAAGCCTTGATGAATACTACATCTTGAAAGTATATTTTCTTTTGATTCAACTAAGTTATGTTACTTGTGGTTGATTAGTCAAACTAAATCGTTATTATCATTACAACAAATTATAAAGTGAAAAAGAGAAATGGATTTTGTGTTATTTCAGTTGGAATGTATTTTCTTTTGCATATAATATATCGGAGAAAAGAAAGATTGCATATTATTATGGTGTTACTTAATTAATGTTGTTTTCTTACGTTTTAATCACTTTTTAGTTATTTTGTAACAAAAATATAATTAAGGACTATCAAACTATGGATCCATAATTTTAAAGGGACCAACCGTGACTGCTTTTTATGATTTATAATGGGGAACATAAAGATGCCTATCCTCCTTGCTGAAGTGCAAAAGAGACACTAATAATTACCTGCACAACCAACATTTTAGTGGTCTACAAAACATATATCATGACCAAAAAAACATATACTATACCGTTTTAAAATCGACATATTGTAAATGCCACAAAAATCGATTGTGCCTCTGAATGTTAGTTGAGATGGATACATGAACAGTTGCAAAAGTTGTACTCAGTTACTGGCCATAAGGGTGTAATCACAACTATAACGTCCTTTTTACTACATAACTCAGCTTTAATTGGAAACTGTAAACAAATAAGAAACATGACTTTACAGATAGCTAACAAACAATCAAACCCGCAGATACGCCAGGGTATCACAACACTAATTTTTAGTTAGGTTGTCGACCCGATACGCGTTGGTTGCCACTATTCGCGTTTATGGCCTTCGTAGCATATCATATGTATAGGAGTAAAAATGTATCGTTTGTGTAATTGAAATAATTAAGCATCTTGAAATATATTATACGATTTAGGCTAACGTTGATATGGGTGGAAAAGACAACATCAACGCCGTGACAAGTAAAAGACAAGGATACTTCATAGGCCAGCAATGAGAATCCACCTCTTGACGAGAAAAAGAAGACTTCCAGTTCCGTTAATCACGGCCAACATAAAGGACAAAGTTAATTTTCCTTTTCCTTGTTTATTATTTATTCTACACCTTTTTATAACACCCGACTAATCTTTGCTCGGATATTTTTAACAACTTATTGAGTTTTTTTCATTTAAATATTAATATTTTTCTTATCTAATGTAGCTTTTTATTAAAATTTTAACATATAAAGGAAAATTAAACCATTCATATGAAATACGTATTAAAAATATCTTATGAGTTTCTCAAAAAAGTTCAAATGAGTTATTCATCTTATTCTCTTTTTTATTTATTTGATCATGTATATACCCATTGAGAGGCTGGGAATTGGCTTATGAACATGCTTTTAGTCATCGAGTTTTGTAATAATGCCAAAGTGTTCGCCATTTCGAATACTCCAGAACAAATTTGATTTTGTAATAGTTAGTTTAGCATATCGAAATGTCCCAAATACACACGTAGGGTTATACATCCGATGATATTTTATAACATATATCAAGAGGCGTTTGTGTGAATTATATATAATTTTTCATTGTAACTAAATATTTCTTGTTACCACAACATAGTTTTGTATTAATTAAAATATATTTTTATAAACCAATATAATAGATTAGATATATTTTGCTGTTTTTATTAATAAAATCTTATATATATAAAGTAGACTTGTGATGGCTTCTCAAGTCTCCACGTCGTCTCGGAAGATAGGCGTTTGTGCCACGTGTCGCTCGGTAGGCCGTTTGTGTCTTTCAGCGTTTTACCTTTTCTCGCGTCGTCTTCTTTAATGACCACGCGTCCGTGACATGGTATGAGGATTCGATTTATCTTACGTTTCGTGAATTAGTCCGTTTTAGCCCACTTTCTCATAATTATTTTAGGCTCAAATGGTATTAGGGTTCTTCTCCTTTCTCTTCCTATTGCTGAGTTGTAGCCGAAATGCTTTTAGAACTCTTTCGTTAACCCTAACATCTCAGATTTCCTTTAATCATCATTTACTCGGGGTTTCAATTGAGCCACTCTTCATACATTATGATTTGATCTACCTTTTGTTTCCCAGTAACTGCCTCCACTCCATCTATAAATATCATTGCAATCTGATAGATTGATAAACTATGCAATCTTCTTCCAACGATGATCGTAATAGAGACCGTAGACTCCAACTCACCTCGCTTCTTTATGAGTCCACAAGAAGGTGCGCTCCAAAGCGCGTCACTGATCACAATTCCAGTTTGGGGCACTCCTTCTCACCATCAAGGTAGCGAATCGTCACTTCATAAGCATCAAAAATATTCTATCTAGAGACCATGTTTTAGGGTTTTGTTACTATCTTCTCTTGGGGCGTTTATGGATTGTGTGTTTATTTGAGTGATTCTACGTAAATGTAAGCAACTGAGGATTCTTAGGCTATGAATGATTTTCCCTTGATGTTTTCAGTATATTGAGTAGTATAATTGGTCGTGTTTCTTTTCGGGAGATGGGATGTCTCCGCGTCTTGTGATCTGTAATTGATTATTAGGTCTTTTGATGCTTGATACAAAATCTCGATCGAGCTTCTTCTACTTTCCAATCATTTTGTTGATGGCCACATAGGGTCAGACCCAATTAACTCACTAATCACCCATTAGGTCTTCCGGTGATATCAACTGTGGATCTCGCTAAACATACATTGGGCAAGTAAGTTGTGATCATGTATTACCAGAAAAGACTGCTTTCATCTATTTGTCTCTTCTTTCTTCTCCCGAAGTGTTTTATGTGTCCTTGCTGGTTCAGTTTGATCATACTCGAGGTTCTCATAGCAAGGTGGATGTTATGGCTAGGCTAGGAAGTATTCAGTTGACAAGTATGTAATGTTGAACCCTTAAAGAGTCCACAGACTGACCCATGTGCTTTATATTTTGTTGCAGATCGAACCATCCTAATATGTTGTTTTAAACACTATCGCAGATTTTTCCCAAAGAATTGTTAAATTTTCATATTTTTCCAAGAACAATGCAGCCATAAGACCTTGTGAAGAGCTTTACAAAGACTCATGATTTCTCTTATGAGATGGTTACAACCACCGATGAACAGACAGCTCTGCTGGAAGTTAGAGATTAATAGTTGGCACGTACTGAAGAGCTAATGCAGTGCACACAAAATTGTAAGAGATTCTGCTGAGCTTCTTTTGCGATGATACAGTGAATAATTTTATCTTTTCTATGCTAGCAAGAACCAAGACTCCTTGGTTATAGAGGATGGAGCTTACTTTGAAGATGCTCCGATCCATACATATGGTTTCTGATGTGCTGGAGTCTCTTCGAGGAGGGTCACAGCGGCAGAATCTGAAGCGTAGTTTCAAAGGAGAAGGTGGTTATAGGTGAGGAAGTAATTAGAAGGAAGACAGTACATGGCTTGGATTGAAACTGGTTGAAGACAGTAGGAGAGATAGAGAAAAATCTGTTGAGAATGAAGGCGAGCTCCGTCGTGTGAAGCAGTGTGAGTCACTTAGAAATAAAGTCAATACTTCCACCAGTGTTGTAAAACACTTCTTTCATCGGGCAATTCCAAACTATCGAAGCATGGTAAGTCTCATATTCTTTGTTATGCAACTCTAAGCTCATTTATGTAAATGATGAGACAGGTATGTAATTGCTCAATTACAAATATGTGTGAAGCTAAGCTATGTCTAGAATAGGTTGAAGAACGGTAAAATCAGTAGGTTGATGGTTTAGCTCACTGACTTGAATCCATTCTTATGTGTCTTTTGATTGTGGAAGCAGGCTGGTTACTAAGTCTGCGCTGGAAGGTAAGAAAGCAGAAAGAGGTAGAAGTTCAAAGCTGATGGAGAAAACGTGAACAATGCAAAGTCATGGCTTTGAATGCTTCAAACATCTGATTCTGCATCTTTGATTTCTTGCAATGGCCTATGTGATTCTTATGTTTTTCAGATTTGATATTCTGGTTACTCTGTACAATCATGGCTTTGAATAAGCAAGTAAAGTTGATCCATTGGCTGCTCATTTGCTAAAAGTGTTTGCTTCTTAATTTATTGGTATCGTTTCTGCACATGCATCAGTTGCGAGATTCTGTTACAAGCATGGCACTATGGATCTCATTGTCTACATTCTACGTCAACATAATTTAACGTGTGAAGCTTTTATTGTATAATTCTCCAGAGTTAATTCTCTAGGTTGACCTAAATTTACTGATATATAAAGTCCCAATACAGTCCAGAGTATGTTAAATTTAAACTGAAAAGTTTAAAGTAAACTACATATTTTAGAAGTGGGTTGTGTCAGTTTTAGATGCTAGGTCAGTGTATAAATTTGTCGTTTTTGAACTCCAGAGTTAGCAGAAGCTCATTAAATAGTTCCTGGATATATAAAGTCCCAATACAGTCTACTTTCACTTCCAAAAGCATGGGACTCTGGATCTCATTGTACAATTCTATCTTTTCTATGCTAGCAAGTACTCCAAGTTACCATGTGATTGAGATGAATTTACTGATGGCACTTCCAAGAGTTCTATGAAAGTGTACATCGACAAGAAATCTCAGGTTAAAATATTAAAGCAAACAAACAGAGTTCTATGATTATTAAATTCTATACTTTTGACATTTAATTTTCTCTCTTTGCAGGTCATAGTAGAAATCAAAAGCAAACATGTTGGAGGAGTCTTCTCCATGAAAATCCAAGGTAGTATAACTAAACATTATCGTCAACTCTTCCTTCTCTGTCAGTTATACATATCTTGGGACTTTGTCTAACAATCCAATGGTTGAACACTGCAGTCTGCAGGTGTTGTGAATGATGTATGTGAGGCAGTCTCGACCCTGCAAGAAACAGAAACAGCAGAAGAAGAGTTCTATTATAGAAAAATTACCGATTCACGGAAACCACTTTTCCTTTTTTTATTCACTAAACACTTTTCCTTTTTTTTATTCACTAAACGATGTTTTTTTTCTAAAGCCTATAAAATGTGATTTTACTTAAAATCATTGAAGTTTCTACTTTTTTTTGAAGTCATTAAAATTTATACAATGTCAAAACTCAATAAGCACAACCTTCGTTGTGTTTCAACCTTTGAAAAAAAATAACAAACTTTTTCTAATTTTTGTAATTTTCTCTTCAAGATAGAGTGCTAAGATAAAAAAATACTAATATTTAATAAAATTATAATTATTTAATTATATCAAATATTTTTCAAAAAGCCAATAGCACATAAGCATATGTTCTCACGGTATCTAAACGATAGTTCAGTTGAAAACTTTTGTTATACCCTCTCTTAAATCAATTCCATCAACTCATTAAACTACTCCGATCCAGGCTTCACATCAGTATCATTGTCAAATTGCCAACCATGGCTAACGAACTTTCATGAAAAATTTCAACATTAACACCAGCTAACACAATAAAACCTCGGACACTATAGTCCACAAATACGTAAAAGAAAATACACTTCTACCAAAATTATTTACAAACTACAAATATAACACAGACAAAAAAACTCAACTATAAAATATATAGTGAGATGGACTGTTTACCCCTCCCCCCTTCCATTAACACACGTATAACCACAACAACGAACTCTCGAATATAACAACAAACATCATCAATTAGAAAACAAATAAATAAAACAAAATTGTTATTCAATTTATCAGATATATATATAACTTTCTTATCCAAACCGAATAGAAAAAAAAAACAAAATAACTGAACCAAATCCAACAAAATTTCATCAGTAACTAAATGATTCCAATATCACTATGACCGAGAAATTGAAAATAGAGAAAAAGAATTAGAAATAAATCGAAAACGTACATCAATGCCTAACCCCAATCCGAAAATTGCATCGCTTCCATTTATAACTCAGCAGGAAAAAAATGCATTAACATGACGTTCAAGGTCAAATTATTTGCAAAACAAACACATACATTTACAATATTTTACCTTTAGAATTCAAGTATATTAATTTTGGTGTAACTATCAACTACTATCCTATTTTAGTTAAACCAAACAATAAAAACAGATTAAAATACATGACTAACAACTAATAAATGGAATAAATAAACAAATTGAACTCAATGAAAAAATAAACGTTCCAACCCGGCGCGTAGCGCCGGAATACCCCTAGTATATATATAATCCTTATAAAATAGTATATGGCTGGCTGTACATAAGAAAAAAGATTTATATTAGTTCTAGCTTCTATTTGAGTCAAAACAAATTACTTATTATTTTATTACTTTTGGAATTGACACGTGTCTCTAATCGAGCTAGCAACATTCATCAAGCTTAGTGAAGGGCAGCTGCACTAGATCCCTCCCTCTCACAAAACCCTACGCATAAGCCCTAAACTCTCTCGAAGAAGGAAAAAAAAGAGAGAGAGAGACTCATCGAAAGATCTCAAACGTTCAAATGTCAGCCGCCAGATCAGTCTTCCGCTCCGCCGCAAGCCGAGCATCAGCCGCCGCGTCAAGGTTCTCCACCGGACCCAAGCCTATGCCATCGGCGTCATCTCGGCCTGCGTTTCGGATGCCTAAACAGAGCCCTCTCTCGAACCGCATTTTCAGGTACTCCAGAGAACACTGAATCTATCGATTTGATGCCTTCTGAAAATAACTTTTCTTTGGAAATTGAAAGATCTCCGGTGGAATTGAGCTGCTGCGTGGAGACGATGCTGCCTTACCACACTGCCACGGCTTCCGCTTTGCTCAATTCGATGCTCTCTGCTTCACGCCGTGGTTGGATCGTCGAAGGTACCTCACTCTCTTCTTATTGCGATGCTCTGTTGTCACTTTCTTGATGATATATAGTTTACATGCTTACTTAAGTGATGATTGAAATGCACGAACTAAGCTTTAAACATTCTTTGCATAATAGTATGGTTTTGATGCAATGTTACATGTTGTTGTTCTGAGCTAACTCTTTAGAGTTAAGTTTTACTAGAAGGTAATTGTTTAGAACTATGTGTAGTGGAGTGACTCTTTATATGTTCATGGATTCTGCTAATTCTCAATTTCCCTGGAACATCTGATTTTTCTTTGCGTATCCATTGTTGATGTGTTGCTAGCATTAACAGAATCCATAAACCTTAGATTCTTAGGTCTATTCCTTTAGATCTTGTTTTTTCTTATGATAGGAGGTCAATTTTCTTACAGATCTTCTTGGCATCTAATGTTTCTCTAGAGTACTCCACTTTTGAAGTAGAGGATAAAATAGTTCTCTTTTACATATCGTTACCCAGTTATCCAAATTTATAGCATACATTGAGAACAAATCATTTTTTTCTTTCCTTTGTAGGTCTAGACGAGACTAGATGAAGATCTTTCAACAAAAACTGATGTGAGTCTATTTATCCTCTAGTCTTAGAGTTAGGTGTTTTACTTGATTTGCCATCATAGTTATAGATAACGGAACCTTAGGCAATTCTTTGGTTGATTCTGTGTGTTTGTGTTATTTGTTTGCATATGCTTGAAAACATTTGATATTTTCTCTGAACCTCTCGAACTCGGAATCAGTGTAAGAATCACACTGATGCAATTGTATTCACTCAGATTGCAATGATGATGTATGATGAATTACTGAGGAGAGGTCAGCGATGCATGCAGTCTTAAGCCAAGGTGGTGCTGAAATAAAACTTTGTTTCTTGAACATGATTCTAGGACAGTTTATAGAAAGAACAACCTTAAGACGTGATAATAAACCGAGTTGCGTCTCTTAGGCCACAAGATTTACTCCTTTATTTTTGGTTTTACATGCTAATGGGGTTCATGTATCGTTTGTTTCTGTTGTGTTGTAGATGGATGACTCTCCTTCTCCCCATTGCAGTAAACAGGAAGATTTGTTTAAGAGTTCTGAGACCACTTGTGTTGATTCTTAAACTATAACAACAGATGTTTCTGCAAATGATTTTTTTTTTTGGCTATTCCTTTATAAAAGATCCAAATAAATTGTTGAATCAGTCCTTCGTCACATCGCCTTGTGTTGTAGGTCGGTCGTTGTAGTTTGTTGGCATCTGAAGTTATTTATCATTGATGAATAATTCGACGTCTTGGTAATATATATGCTTCAATCGTAATAATTCATTCCCAACAATTCTCATAATCATCTTGCTTAAGTATTAACTATTAAAAAAATTGAATTAGCATTTTTCTTGAAAGCTCATAATGTTTTCCGGGGATCTGCTAATTTGCTGTTTAGGTGAATCTTGTGATTCTTAAAAACTGAATAGAGATAAGGTATAATAATCGAGTAAAACAAACAGTGTCAGTCTCAGTCATAATAACTAAACCTTGCCGACCATTTTAAGCTTATGAGCCAGAAGCCGCAAAGCCCAAACAAACATCACATGTGACGAGCGTAGAGTCTAGAAGGCCAGTTAGATAGTAACCAATCTATCTCCTTGATTTCAGGGAGTGGACTTGGGAACGAACAAGAGACGTAAATTTGGGAATCATGATCTACGTACGTTACATGAGAGTTACCATAATCACCTTTTTGTTCCGAATGCAAATCTTTCAACTCCCATCCCTCATCATAATTGCCGCTTTGTCTCATTCCCAAAGCCAAAGGGCCCTGATTCTACAGTCTAGTCCAATTACATTTTCTCGTAGGAGATAACTTTTATGATTGAACAGTACCATAAAATAACCAGGCTAAATATTTCCGTGTTTTACATAATTGTACTGTATTTCCTAATTCCTTAGCAGATAAAACTGAAATTAAGCTAGAATCGAGTTTATTGCCATTGATTTTCCACCAATATATCCGGCGTATATTTACACTATCATCATAAATAGTGCATGCAGAATCTTTACTTCTAAAAGTGTATCATCATATCAATACACAAATAATTTGGTAAATCATGGAATTATGGAAATGATTACGCGCACTTCATGCACAGATACACACACGTTAAATGCAATTTAAAAATACTATAATCGACCAACTTTTGAAATAAAGAGAGAAGAAAAAGGCAGTAAGAAAGTTGGAAAAGAAAAAAACACTTTTGATTGTTTTCACACTATCTTTCTCTTGCTTTCTTGCATCAAAGGCTATTCAACAGTGATCACAACTCCCTCTTCACCTTCTTCAAATCTCAGACATGCTCCTCTCTCACTCCTCTCATTCTCTCTCTACCTCTCCTCATGGGATACCTCTCCTGCAACGGTGAATCCGCAGTTTCCATCTGCGATCCATACAACTGTAATCCCCGCCGATCAAAGAAACGTCCTCCACCGCTCCGTGTGTTCAAATACGACGAACTCGCCGTCGCTACGAACGGCTTCTCCGCCGGTAACTTCCTCGGGAAAGGAAGCCACGGAAGAGTTTACAAGGCGGTTCTCGACGGCGGGAAGCTTCTAGCCGCCGTCAAACGAACCACGGTCGCTAGCGTGAGCCAGGTGGACAATGAGATCGAGATACTCACACGTGTTCGTCACCGTTACATGGTCAACTTAATCGGTTACTGCGTTGACCAGCGGAGGAAGACGAAGCTGTTGGTCGTTGAGTACATGCCTAACGGCACGCTTCATGATCACTTGCACTCTCGTGGTATCTCGTTAGCTCCACCTCTCAGCTGGAACCGGAGAATCAAACACGTGCTTCAGATCGCGACTGCAGTCCACGCTCTTCACTCCGCGGAGACTCCCGTTATCCACCGCGACATTAAATCGTCCAACATTCTGATCGACGGGGAAGGAAACGCGAGGCTCGCGGATTTCGGATTGGCGTTGATCGGACACGTGGACGATGAGCGTCTGAAAGCCACGCCGCCGGCGGGAACGATGGGATATTTAGATCCGTCCTACTTGGCGCCGGCGGATCTAACGGCTAAGAGCGACGTGTTCAGCTTCGGGATACTGTTGTTCGAGATTGTTAGCGGCAGAGACGCCATTGATCTGAATTACAGTCCGCCGTGTGTGGTAGACTGGGCGGTGCCTCTCGTTAGACGCGGCGAGTACGGAGCGGTTTGCGATTCGAGGATCAGGAACCGTCCGAGTTCCGCCGCGATCCGGAGGTTGGTCGTTACGGCGGCGAGGTGCGTTCGATCGACGGCGGAGAAACGTCCGGATATGTCGGAGGTCGTGGAGTGTTTGAAAACGGTGCGGAAGATGTCTCGGGAGTCTCCGGTTTGGAATCGGTTGCGGCGGAGAAGCGGAGACGGATCGGAGAACGTTTTCGTTGGTGAAGAAAAGGAAGAGATCAATGTGAGGGGAGGGAGCAAGAAGAAGATGAACAAGGTATCCAGCGTGACGAATGAGGATGATATAGTCTCGGAGCAGGTGGTTTCGCCGGCACCGTTTCGGCGTCGGAACCGTGTGCTGAGATCGAGATCAGTTGGTGCGATGGGGGGAGCGAGAGTTAGACCGGATCCAAACGATATTGAGGATGATACGGTGGTTACAACGATCAGAATTCTTGTGGAGAGGGAAAGAACGGTGGAGACGGCGGCGATGATGAAGCTCAGCAAGTCGAGGTCGGTGGGGATTGTACGTAGTCATAAAACGGTGTCGTTGAAGCTGTATTGATTGTTTAACGAAAGTCAGCAATTTGCCAGGCAATCTGTTTGACTGTTGTCAGATTTGTTTTCCACATTTTCCTTCTATTTTTTGTTTTTTTTTATTGTATTTGATTCTCAATTAAAAAAAAAAAAACTATGTGCTTGCTTTGAATTTTCAAGAAATGACTGAACATAAAGTCAAAAAGAAGTATGGTATAGACTTGAACGTTATGAGTTGAACAGAAAAATAAGTTGAAATGTTTAATATTCCCACTGGATAGTGGATACATATTTTTCCTATATAACTCAGTTACGTCAAAAACCTCTATATTATTATTGGGTTAATTTGCTAGATGACTAAAAATTAATTTAATGTCGTGAACGCGAAAAGCCCCAATCAAAAGGGTCAAGTATACGTTAGACCGTATACGAACAAACATCAACAGATTAGCTCCAAAGAAAATTACAAGCGTGGACAACCAAAAAAAGACCACACGGTTTTGCCCAAAAAGACCACACGGTTAAGAAACAAAGTCAAAAGAGAGAGAAATTCAAGTGCCAAGAAGAGTAGTAGCTGTAGCTGTAGTGGTGACTTGTGTTGATCGTGTGACCTTGAACATATCAATCTTTGCATTCCGCAGGATTATAGTGTCCCTGGCTTCATCAGATTCACTGAACCACAAAAAAAAAAAGAAGCAAAAGACTTATTAGCTAAATACAATTGTCATGTGTAATTCAAAAGATAGCTATTAGATAACAAAAATATGACAAGCAGAGGAAAGAGATCTACGACACCATAATTCAATATCTTGCCACTTCGAGGATCAGGTCAGAAAAGATTTGTCATTGTTTTGCACCCAAAAAAAAAACTATCAGCAAAAGATTCAGGCTATGTTTAAGTGTATGGGGTGAAAAAAGAGCAAATGGACCAAACAAGAAAAGTTTTTTTTTTTTATCACACCATGGCCGTCCAGAAAATTGAAGGACCATAAATATTTTATAATGAATGTTAATAAAAAAATGTATCTCTATAGTTTGGGACCATGCAATCTATGTATAATAGCATTTTAAAACATATATGTTTCATCGCTTTTTGCACATGACCCGCCATGGCAAACAGCAGAGCTAAAAAAGAACAAGGAAGGCCTGAAGCTCACAAGCTGTAATTCATAAAGGCAATTAGATAGTGTAGACATGAAATAATCAAAGCTTCTTAACGTCAACCATTAAAAATGAGTCAGTTCATAAGACGACTACAAATCCAGATAACAAAACATCTTAGACCAAGTGAGTTTTAATCATCTGATGATGGAAAAAAAAGAAAAGAAGAAACAGATGTATGACCTTTTGATCGTTGCGTGCGTTAAAAGCAAATTCTTTAGGTTCAAAGCAAACTCAGCCCTAGACCAAAAAAATAAGAGATTATACAAACACAAAAGCATTTATATTTGTCATGAGGCTATTATAATTCATTTTGTATCCAAATGTGGCATCCTAATGCCAAACTTTGATTATATATCTCTATAGTATAAGCTTCCAATTTCAGAGATGTGAAACCAGTTGGGTTTGCTAGTAACCCTAAATCCATACGCTGTAGCCTAAAACATACAACACCTGATGATAACCACAAAACAAATAGTATATATTATGTAAAATAGTGAATTCAACAATGTACATAACAATGATATACATTTACATCAACAGATTGAATAAATCTTTTGACAAACCCAAACAACACCTGATGAGATAACCACAAAACCTAATTCACGAACTGAAAACCTGCAAAAAATCCAGCACGACACACTAACTTGTGTTCCTTGGAACTGACAATGAACCTCTTAGACCAGCGAATCTTCAGACATAACAGTGAGCAGTGAATACTTAGCTTTGATTGAGATCTTCCCTGCCTCAACACAAAGCTTAGCACCGGTCACAACCCAATATCCAGGTGGTACCTCCGGACCTCTCACCACCTCCTTCATGTTAACAAGACTCAGCAGCTTCGGTTTCACAGGAGGTGATGGCCCTTTAGGATAAACCGCGGAGTTTATATCAATCTTAGACACTGGCTTCGCGGTTGCCTGGTTTGGACCTAACCCCGCACTTAGTCTTGTACTAATCATGGAGAAGACACCTGATTTTCTTGAGATTGATGAGAGGTTATCCCAGCCTGATCTACGTGTAGTAGCCGAAGCAACTAGTGAGAAACCAAGCCTCAGGAACAGAACTTTCCTCATCCCTATTCCTTTGACTTCTAACCATGCTTTGGTTACAATGGAAGCAGCGTCATCAGACCTTGCTCCGTGGTACTGAACCGGGAAGGTGCAAACGTGTGAGAAGATTCCCCATTTCACAGCTTCATAGTATCCTTTTTCAGGTGGTTCATCGATGGGTTCGTAAGTCTCGTCGTGTGAGAGGTGGAGACTTGGAGGACACGTAGAGAGGTGCTGCAAGTGGATTGCTAGATGATCTCCTTTCTTCCCCTCCAGGAATAAGCGTAGCCCGGTTACTGGTCTCTCACCGGAATCAACCTATAAATCAGTTTTTTTGTGAGATTGAAAAGCTTAAAAATGAATGCAAGTTCATTGATATGTTACCTTTGAAGTGTTGACATATAGTTTTGGACCCATCAAAGAGAACTGAAGTGACGGAGAGCTTTGTTTTCTGCGGCGTAGTCCAAGAGGGAGGTCCCCATACACCGGAGCCCATTGGCGTGGAAGTTGAAACTCAAGAAACTGTTGCAACTCTTCTATCGGTGGCTTATCTACAACATTTCATACAAACTCGTTACCTAAATAAACCGTTAAGTAACTAAGATACAAGAGATTTAAAAAGGACCAAAAATGCTCACATCTAAGGTATAAGTTCACTGCGTGACTAAGAAACCCTGTTCCTGGAAGACCACTCAAGAGTGAAGTTATGGGAACAAAGCACATAGATATGGCGTTGGGTGACTGTGATATCGTTGAAAGCCATCGATCGTGACTTTGTCCCATATCAACACCTCCTCTTCTTACACAAATGCTCACCAAATCCTGCGAGATGCAACAGTACACACGTCTTTGTAAAACTTTCCAGGTTTGAGCTGATAAAAGAAGTAATGGTGAGAAGAGGCGTACCTCGTTCTTGGAGCGCATGATAACAGGACGACTAACCGAGGAACCAAACTGTCCAGGAAACCCCCACTGGATAGGATTCTCCTCCTACAAAAACCATTATAACATTACATGTTTTTTCTTTCCACATCATAATTTATCTGAAACCACATCATATAATATTAGTTTCGTTCCAGAGTCATTTCCTAAGGACCTACAACTCTATCAAGACTGTTTCCTTCATACCTTTGGGGTTCCGGAGTTAGCATCAGGAGTAGAGACGCTTTCAAATGGATCAACAGCAAATCTCTTATCACCCAACTGCTTCAACAGCTTCTGCACCTCACCAGGCTCATGATTCGAATTACGCAGCTGCTTCATATGAACCACATCTTTACCTCCCATAGTCACACCAACAACTATATGAGTACCATACTTCTCAATAAACCTGTTTAAACACCCAAAAAAAAAAAAATCATACTCCAAACTTACTTCTCCCCAAAACCAACTCTTATGAAAAAAAAAAACACATACCCAGCAAGTGCAACAGAGTCCCAAGAAGATGGAACCTCACGCTTCACTTCATCACGTAGCGTCACCTGCGACCTAACGAGCTCTACACTGTACAAACTAATGAACCAACCATCATAAGCAAGCGTCTTCACCGTGCTAGCATCTTTCTGCCAACCTTCTTTCAACTCAAACATGGTGTTGAACATCCCAGACGGGATCTTGCCCGAAAGAGACATGTCTTGATTGAATTTCTCCGACATCTACACGGTAGCCAAAATCAAAATAAGGTCGTTAGCTCGACTGAAAAGGTGCCCTGTCATTGTCTTAGAGGTCTCGAGTTCGACGCAAAACCTCTTAATATTATAAATAAAATAAAAAACTTGTGAAGGAAGAGACAGAACCAAACCTGGTTAAAAGAGAGTATGTCGGAGCGGAAACGAGTGCGTTCGCCTTTATCACACTTAATCGAGCTCGAGACGTCACTGACGACGGTCCCGCCCGGGAAAACCAGGTCTCGGTTCCGGGTCGGGTCGATCTCGACGAGTCTTGACCCGTCGGGTGTGGATTTACAAGCGGAGAGACGGACGTCGGAGGAGAGATCGTAGCCTAGTCCGATCACCGATACTGCTTTCTCGGCGGCGGATTGAGCGTCGAGGCGTGAGATATTATTGAAAGCCATAGAGGAGAGAGAGGAAGAAAGATCAAAAGATTGTGGCGAGTGGAGAAGAAGAAGAAGAGGAGCCAAGGCATTGAAGTGGTCAACGGTTTTAAGCTGTTTTGTAGTAAATTTTTAGTCAACACGCCATTACTTTGACTTTTGAGGTTATATAAGTTTGAATCCTTCGTATCAAAAGTGTGAAACCGGAATAGTTTATTGGTTTGTTGAAAGGGAAATATATATTTTTTATTTTTTTTTTACTTTGGTTTTTTGTGTTTTTTGACCGTTGTTTAATAGCGAAATTAGCAACTATGCCCGATTTATTTTCTTTTTATAAGGTAGATGGTATTTGACTAGCTTTATACGATTTTTTTGTCTAACCCAACGAGATTGATGGTTGATATCAGCATTTGTCACTCTTAGTTAGTTTAACTGTTTAACTAATGTGTTTAGTTTTTCAACTTCAAATTATTTTGTTAGTTGATATGAATAACTACGAGAGCTTCAATTCATAATTTGAAATATGTATATAATACATATAGCCTAGAAATTTTGTGCCCAAATCAAGATTGATTTTTAGATCCTGCAAGTGAAGTAAATATTCATGTCATCTAAAGTATATATACAGTTGTTCACTTGTTTTATCATGATTAATATATATATATATGAAAATGTTAAAATCATTATGATAAATATTTATATGGTTTATTGGTAAAATAATATTTAGATGGTTGATTTGGGTTTACGAGCAATTTACTGCTTTAACTTTTGTCTTGATTGTTAAAATTATTAACCGTGTTTTATATTATTTTTGAAGATAAAAAACAAATGGTGTACAAACCTTTTTGCTAAAATTTTGCTTTTTATTTATATGAAAAGAATATAGTTGTATTAATTTTGTTTCTTCTACTTTTTCTTTTTCATTTATTTTTACATCTACAACACATACTCCCTCTGTCCCACTTTAATTGATATTTTAGGTTTTTTATTTTGTCCCATTTTAATTGATGTTCTCACAAATCTAGATATAATTTAATATCATTTCAATTTTGTGACCAATTAAAAAATATTGTATCATTTTCTTATTGGTTGAACTAGTTTCATTTAATGATATTTTTATATTACCAAGATAAATTACATAAAAATGTGTACTTTCTTAATTCATGTGCAAAAACCTTAAAATCCACTTATAGTGGGACAGAGGGAATATAATACAACGAATATGTCTGTCCCAAATTCTACAACAAATAATTTACATCTGCAACTCACAAATCATCCTCTTAGTATAAATTGATCAACTTCTATTTGCATTAAAACTATTTCTTAGGAAATCCACCAATCAAACACCACTTCCTCTATCTAATAACAGTAGCTGCATTTTTATCTTCTAATTCACGGTGTCCATCTATATCCTTAAATCAGATTTTAGGTGATTCCTAATACTTTACTCTGATTACTGATTAGAGAACTAAATTGTATTTTATTTTAGAATTCTTTAGAAAATGCATGAAAATTATAGTTATAGTGGAAGGAAGAGAGTATAATTTAAAACTGTAGATGTCGCAAATAGAATTTTAGCAACATATAGATGTGTAGTTAAGTTACACCCTTTTTGGTAAGTTAAGTTACACCGTACGTGTAGTATCCGTTGATAAATGAAATTGTGTAAGGTGCCCACAACGAAACATCAGAATGAAATGCCATGAGTGGCCGTGAATGTGATTATGAGGCAAGGCTTACTCCTAGCTACATTTTTGCTAAAATTTGGGGCATACTCCTAGCTTCTGTGGACATTTACAAATAGACCAAATGTTGGGACATACTTGATATTAAACCTGTAACATGACACTTTATTTGCAAGACTTTTTCCACAGTGCAAGGCTGTGAGGCAGAGAGAGAGACCTTTCATAATTGATTTAATACTTTATTTCAAATTTAAGATTTTGTTAGGGATGGGTGTTCGGGTATCCATTCGGGTTTCGGGTTTTCAGGATCTAAGATTTCAGTCCCATTCGGGTATTTCTAAATTTTGGTTCGGGTTCGGTTCGGATCTTTGCGGGTTCGGTTCGGGTTCGGATAACCCATTTAAATTATTTCTAAATTTTTAAAATTTATTATATACTTTAAATTTTTCAAAATCTATAAACAAAATAATATATTACATATAAATTTGAATAACATATGTCAAAATACATAAAATTAACATATAAGTTGGTTTGGTTTGAATATATGGATAGAGAATCAATAGATATTTTAAGTATTGTTGGTGTTGTAAGTATACTTTAGCTATTTTAGACATATATTTTTTACTATTTGTATATATTTTCAAGTATTTTGGACAACTTAAAAGTATCTTATATATTTTGAATGTTTTCAATATACATTAAATCTAAAAATAATTGATAAATATAGTTATATAAATCAAGTTCAGATATATTCGGGTACCCGAAATACTTCGGTTCGGGTCGGGTTCGGTTCCGGTTTTTTAAATACCAAATTTTGAACTCATTCGGATATTTAATCAATTTCGATTCGGGTTCGATACTACTTTTTCAGATCGGGTTCGGTTCGGTTCTTCGGATCCGGGTTTTTTGCCCAGCCCTAGATTTTTTCATAGGTACATTCATTTTGTCTTCTATACTTGAGTGTCAATACACCATAGTTGGTAACTTAGTATATATAGAAAAATTGCAACTTGCCAAAGAATCAACAAAGACGGAAATTGCATTTATTTGTCACATGTATGGAACACAGAAAGGACGTTAGACTAGATATAGGGTTTGACATATTTTTTCTGAAGGTTGGATTCCAAATCCGGTTTTCCTTTTTAAACAAGAAAAACACACAAGATTTGCAGTGTTTTTTTTTTTAGTGTAATAATTATAACTTATATCTACTTCCTGCTATTCGGTCGTCGGATCAAATAGTGATCTGATTTATATGGCTTCACAATTCAACTGCTTGTGTATATCATTCTACAATAACTTATTGTTAATGTGTGTATTCAATCAAACATCTGTTAGAAAGATTAAACTTTTTGATGGCATTTGAGTGACAATAATTCTGAGTGAATTTGTAGAGATTGTTATTAGTTCTTTTTATTAAAATATCCACAAATAATACAAAACATAATGGTTATATTTTTGACAAAAAAAATCACTCTGACCATGATTATACATGATTTCTTAGGGCGGATTTCTTAGGAAAATATAAGAAACTGTTTTTTAATTTTTAACTAAAAAGTTAAGAAACTGTTTCTTAAACCCGTTCTAAAGTAGTACTTTAAGAAACAGTTTCTTAGTTTTTTAGCTAAAAATTAAGAAACAGTTTATTATATTTTTCTAAGAAACCCATTCTAAGAAACCTCAGATAGTAAGACATGTAAATTTGTCTCTTCCATCCGTTTGTTTGAAGTCGTTCGTGGTAATAGGATTAAAATTCTAGACTTTATGTAATAACCTGTTTGTGGTATAAAATAAATATTGTATGTTGAAAAGTTTAATAAATTAATTAATTTATCTATATCATTGTAAATTATTTTTGTCACTTAAATAAAATAACTTAAAAGTTAAATATGATTGAGTTGAAGTTGTAGAAAAAATAAATAACCTATAGAAACTGGTTTTCTCAAATTCGCTTCTAATATTTCAAGAGTTTGCTGCACAAAAAAAGATAGGAAATTATCCTCTTCATTCGTGTTCATTCGTGGAGTGCCGGCTCGACGAAGGAACCTACATACCAAAATGAACGGGTGTGGGGCCAACTGATGGAAACGAATTGGGGCGTTACAAATTTGGTCTCAGAACATTATTTTGTTGTGTTAGTTTGTTATCGCTCTCCATATTTTTATAGGAAAGTTTCTTGATCACAACTATTACTCATTGTTTTGAGTAATGACACTTCTTAAGATTACATTTACAAATACATGGTTTACCTAGAGAGTGGACCAGAATGTGTATATGACTATTAGTCTGTGTGTATTTATGACAAAACACAAGCGAATACATTATTCATATGCCGTAAGTATACATGCCTTAGCATTACCTTTTTCATAGAACCCCAATATACCAAACGCTTTACCCACAAGTAACATTGTTGAAGAACATATCCAACATAACTTCCGGGCTCATTTTGGCTTCTTATGTCTCTGTTTCGAATTCAAACCTACACTGCCATGAGGAACTGGCCCAGGATAAGGAAAACCGCCTCCGTAAACCGGGCTAGGGTTCCAAAACCCGTAATCTCCATACAACTTTGGTAGAAAGCTCGTGGATTTCACCTCATAGGAAGAATCTAAATCTTGAGATGAAGAAGATTTGGAAGTAGAGAAAGAGGGTCTTGCTATTACGGTCGAGAAGATGATAATAGCAAGGGTAGTTATGAGAAACATAGACATGCTAGAAACATGAGGAAACATCATCAAAACACTTAGGATGTGCATGTTCCTACCTTTTCTGAGCTATATAAAACCAGATTAGATTAGAGGATTACAGCACATGTCCCGTTTTAATATTTAATTATATTGTATAATTATGAAATTAACTTGTAATACATCAAAGGTGTAATGAAGAGAGAACTTTTGAGGATTCAACAGCTGTCTTTGGTTATCACGTCATATGAATGAAAAGATCATGAGGTTTGTATGAACTTTGTTGTTTATACTCTTGGAAACGAAATCACGTTGGTTACTAAGTAGTTCAACTCTTCGTATGGATTCTTCTGAACGTAGCAAATAGAGCAAGGCCCAGTAGTATTATAAGGCCCATATTGATATTGACATAGCGCTAGATTTGCTTCCACGTTTTTTTTCTTTTGGTTCGCCTTTAACTCTCAATGAGTTCGATTTGGGACCAACCAACGCCGAAACATAAACCCTCATAGCTCACAGTCACTGCACCAGCAAAGTATCGAGAACCCGGCACTGTACTGTAGTATGATACTACACTACAAGTGCTACTTGTTTTTTTTCTTCCCACGATGATAATATTGATCGAACTTGGAATTCAAGATTCTAGCGGAAGGGAAACTAGAACCCAAATACAGGTGATGATCATAGACAGACCTAATTTGCAACAATCCAAGAATATCTTAAGGGAAAATGGGAAGAGAGTTTAGAATAACCATCATTAGCCGGATGCTAAAAATGATATAGCAAGCCGTGAAGAGGACGAGTCACTAATTACGGATGCAGCACCTGAGAAGCTTGACAACCAAAACGAAAGATAGAAAAGGAAACTCAGCCATAAGGAATTGCTGGGCGAGGAAGACTTGTTTTCGCATTTCCACAATAGTGCTACTTGTTTTCACATATTTATTTTTTTCACTTACTTTTTTCCTCGTTTATGTTTACATTATTCTATTAAGAAAGCATGATATTCTTGATTTTTAATAGATCTTTTAACTAAAGTTATTTTCGAAATTATAAACGCCAGCATAGTGAAATTTGGTTGCAATTTTTAACTTCCTTTGGGTAAAGAAATTAAGATTTGATCTTTTCAAGTAGAATTATTTAAAAACGCATGCCTTAATAAATACTCCGTTACATAAAATTTTGTAAGTTATTGGTCTTTATTTCCAAAGCAATGGCCAGCTTTTCTATGGTTCAGTTTAATTCTGAAACTATTTTTTCCGAGTTTGATATAATGCACAAATTAATGTTTAATGTCAATTTATTTCTAATGATTCTGAATTGTAACTTAACAATAAATGTTTATATCTATAAAAGCTTCTCTACATATATTGATGTCTCTGTTGATGACAAAAAATGTCAAGTTTCTGTATCAAACCAAAAATGATATGTTTAATACAGAAAATGAATTAGACTTGATTTAGTTTCAAGAATTCATGATAATGATTTAAAAGGAAAAGAACATGAAACAGACTTAATTTATTTCAGAAGTCATGATATTTATAGCACATGTTTTAAATGTTTTTTAGCTTGCCATATGATACGCGCCAAATAAATGAGATTCAGTCAATGAGGGACACGCTTTGATCCAAATGTCTCCACTGTCCCCGTCTTGACCACCAGAAAAATCCAAAGTCTCCTCCTTTGTTATTTTTTCCCGGCACGTTCCAATAGTTAATTAATCTTATAACTCTTTTTTTTCTTCTCTTGAGAACAATGTAATTATAATATTTAAGATAACTTTTATCATAATGGTGATTGAGTTTCATATTCATGCATCAACCCCACTAGTTTGTATACTCTGAACCTTTAGACTTTATTTTTATTATATTCCACTGTTCAACTCCACCGTTGGATCCAAAAAATATCCTTAAATGTTCTTACAAAAAAAAACAATTAACGCGTAAGACGTAAGTATAGGTCTAATTCGTAATGGTACGTCGTCCAAAAAAAAATTGAATAAAGTACCAAATGGTGATTGATCGTCGTGTGGGTCTACGCGGATGCATAACTCAGTTTTAAAACTGATTATCGATGTTTATTCATTCGATGATGATGAATTTGTCGTCGCAACCATAACTACCCCGGAGATAAGCTTCTGAAATCTAAAAAACTTGTAATATGAAAAGTGAGAACATTTTTGCTACTTATTTCCCATAACAAATCATTTCAAAACCAATATTTGATAAACTCTTATTTTTTATAAAATAAAATATGTTACTCTGGCTTACCATCTAAAGAGCATACATGTATGAAATGACTAAGAGCATGTTTAATGGTGTATATCCATAATAGAGTCTCTTAAATAATTTTTATTAATAAAATAATTATATAATTAAAATTTATTTAAATAAAATAAAATAAATCAATCACGAAAGAATATGTGGAAGAAAAATAAGAAACCAAGTAAAGAGATGTCTCTTACATCTCTTAAATAAAAGACATCTCTTATTTCTCTTTCATGTTTTTAATTATTTTTTTATATTTTAATAATAATAGACAAGCTAAGAGACTTTCAATAAACATGTTCTAAAAATCTAGAAAGAGACTTAAAAATCAATTTTTACGTATTTATTCAAAAATCAACTTTTACGGATTTATTCTATATTTCTATACTAATACTTTATGGATTACCACATAAGTATTAAATCTTATAATCATCGATCTCTATGAATTCCAACTTAAAGCATAATTTTCATATTAAAAATAGTTTGAATCCAATACACTAGAGAATCAATATCCTTTCGTTACCAATAGACCACAAACATATTGGTATGCTCACTAATATTTTTTTTAAAAGAGTTATTTTCATTTAAAAAAAAAAACTGTAAACTAGTGACAGTCATTTGTCGGAAACTATTCCCACAATCGAAGACACTTTCAAATCTATCATAAATTTGTTACACAAAAACTATATTCAGTAATTTTTTAGTATATGTTGCAAATTATACCGTTGATATATTTGGAAAACTTGACTTAGTTACGGTTACAGCTAGACATTTTAAAATATTATTTTGAATTAAATTTGTTTGAAATGAAAATTAAATTAATTCAAAAAAAAACCGTCTTTAAAATTTGGATAATTATCCTGAAAACGAAAGATATTTAGCAAAAAAAAACGAAATATAGTTCAGTGAAGACCGAGTAGTTATGGACTTATGGTCCATTCGTCTGAAAGTCCAAATGTAATAATTAAATAATTTGAAATTCTGAGGGGAAGAATCTATCACATACCGAAGCAAGGTGGAGTAAATGCATTGAATCCGAAGTCTGAACGGTGGGAAGACGGGAGACCGGTAACACAACATAGTCCCAGCATTTTCTCTAGTAGTTTTGTTGTACTATTTCTCACAGATCCCTAATAAAAAAGAATTAATTAATAGTAATTGGCTGCGATAACTGTACAAAATATGCTTCTCATCAGTGTTTGTCCTCCGACATTTGTGCAGCCATGTGTCTTTGGGTTTTATAACCCGATCTTTACGTTCTTTGGTCTATACAAATTAAGTATAAAAAAATGTGTACATTTTAAGCAACACCTAAGTAAGTAATCATGTTTCGTTCTTGTTTTCAAAAGGAAAATTCAATTTTTTAGAAACTTAATATTATTTTCAAATTTATCTTTAAATGATGATCATTTTCATAAATATCATAAATTTATGATTAAAAAGACTAAACTAAATTTCTAAAATTATTTATAAATATTTAATAATCATTTATAAAAAAAAATATAAAGTCAACCCACCTCTTAAATACCTTTTAAATACTAAACACTAAACAATAAATCTAAATGTTAGAATATTTTAATTAAAAATATTTTTGAAAAATGATAATCAAATTTGTGGTATTCCAAACAGTTTAGAAAAAATATGTGTTTCAAAATATGGTTCTGTTCTTCTAACTATTATTAGGCGTAAAGGCTGGGTACTAAAGCCATCCGCAACCGCATGTGAGACAGTTTGGGTACTTGCAATAGCCAATGGTGGGACAGTTGGTTTTAAATATAACAGTGATTCTCTTTTTGAAGACTTTGCACTTGAGTTTAAGCTATATGCCTATATCTACGATTCTAAGAACTACAGTGAAACAAAACATCGTAGCCTAACAGGTATTTCAGTTAAAAATTGATTAGTTGGCCTGAAAAATGTGATCCACATAGAGACGGACTGTTCCGACTTTGTGGACATGATTGTTAACCCTACCGATTGGCCGGACTTTAACTTTGAGTTAGTCTCCTTCTGACTTCTACGAACTGGTTTTTTGGATTTCGGTATTGCTCATATACCTAGGAACAGAAATTTGTGTGCGGACTCTCTCGTCAAGGAGGCAAGAAGTAGTGGTGTTCTCTTTTCCCACATAAATCAGATCCAGCCAGACAGAGCGTTTCTCCGGAACGACTCAAGACTGACTACCACTTGATCTTAAAAGATGGGCGTCGACAAAAAAAAAAGAGTTGGCCTGAAAAATATTAAATATAACATTCATACTATTTAGGTATATTATTTTATTTTGTTAAATTATAAATTTTAAGTATTATATTTAACAAAAAAATATGTGATAGTATTTAAGCTGAGATTTTTGTCTCATGACATCTTACTAAAGTTAGGAAGCGGGTTATCTCTGTCCCGTTTGACCCACCCCACCATGAGTCCTATCATTTTTCATTCAAAAATTTGATTAGCATAATCTGCAAAGAAAAATTAATCGATCTGCATCCGCTTCATTGAATTTTCAGTAATTTTGGAGACTCATGGATAATTTTTATTTTTGAAAGAAATTATTTTAATTATTCATTTCGGAAAATAATTGAAAATATATGTATATAATTAAAGTAATATGAATATTGTTTATATATATTAAAGATTTTTGATATAATTATATATTTTGCAAGTTAACGGATATCCGCATATTAAATTAGATTGAGCCGCAACCACTCCACAAAATAAATTTAACCCACACCCATTCCGTAAATTTTATAAATCAGTCAATTCACACATGCTATATGTGGTATCAAACGAGACGAAATCCATGGATTTAAGAATAATTATGTATATACCATAATTAAGAATAAAATACAAAGAACTATATATATCATTTATTTTTTCAAATATGTTAAAAATACTTGCATGTTTAATTGTATATTAGTAAGTAACTCTCCATCTGTTTACTTATAGTATATCAATGATTTATTTGTTTATTTTACTTGTATTTTATTACAACATGTCCTATTTACTTGCTTAAATGTAAAATATAGAGCAGAATTGGTAAATTGCCATGTAACTCTCTGTTTATTTACTTATAGCCCTGTTTAGGATGTAGTCGCTGCGATTAACTCAGCGGCTGAAATTTAAAGTGAAAATTTGAAGAATTTTTTTCTACGTTTAGTAATAGCATTCATTTCCAGTTATAAAAATGACATGCTTTTGATCGCCGAATTTAACAGCGTCATCTATTTTTGAGATCCAAAGTTTAGTTTCAGTTGCAAGCGTCTATTTCTCTCTGATTGGTGTGCCGCTATGCCGTGATTGGTGTCCATTTCTGGTTGTTATAAAATTATTTCGAATATTATAATCACTATATATATATACTAATCGATCTCGCTCTTAATAAAGAAAAATTATATCCCTCAGTTTCTTTTTATTGGATGTTTAGTATTAACACATAAATTAAGAAAAAATTTACTTTTATTAAAAACCCTTGATTATAACAAAAAATAGTTAATCATTGCTGTTCTGAACAAATAAGATAAAAAAACTATACTTTGTTTTTAATATTTTAACCAATTATTTAATAGTTTTACATAAAAAGATTCAAAATATCATATAAATTGAAACAAAAATATCTTCTAAAACATCTAAAAACAGAGGGAGTAGTAATTATTAGGCACGTTGTGTCTGGTTTGTAGTTTTTTTTTTTTTTTTGTAGTTTGTTTAAACAATAGAGGAAGAAAATATAATAGTGATGCTAATAGGTAAAGGTTCAGTGTCTCGCAGCAAAACGACATGTACCAAAATAAGCGCGTGGGCTCCTCTCTGATTTGCAGACCACGGCACGCAATTTTTTTGGAAAAAGCCGTTATAAGCATCAAAACATTAACATATAGTAGTACTACATTTTTAATATCAGAAATAGATACTAAACTTGAGTATTTTGTGCAATTTTTTCCGTCACTATGTTTTATTTTCTGTATATAATTAACATATAAATTCAAAAAACGAAATTAATACCCAGCAGACAAATCGTTTTCCACTAAAAAGCAAAAATAAAATAAAAAATCCTAGAGAGAGAAAAAGCCTCTTATAACTCACTTTCCCCCGTTCGTGTCGTGGAGACCGAACAAGATGCCACGTAGTTCGGTAATAATTACGACATACTGCCACTCAGCCGCCCTTGAGTCAAAAAACCGCGCGTTGACTGTTTCTGTCTCTTCATCTCTCTCTCCCCCTTTTATAAATTAAAGGCCCACCCACACTACTCACAATCCTCACAACACAAACACCTCAAAGTTCCCTCTCCTCTTTTAATAGTTTCAAGTTTTGTCCATATGGCGCCGACAGTTAAAACTAACGGCGGCGGTGACGGCGGAAACAAAGAAAACCGTTACAGAGGAGTGAGAAAGAGGCCATGGGGTCGTTACGCCGCCGAGATCAGAGATCCGACCAAGAAAACACGAGTCTGGCTCGGCACTTTCGACACTCCCGAAGCAGCGGCTCGTGCCTACGACACAGCCGCCTTCCAGTTCCGTGGCGCTAAAGCCAAAACCAACTTCCCTCTTCCTTTCTTCGTCGCCGACAGCGAGAGCCCTAGCCAGAGCAGCACCGTCGAGTCACCGACCTCGATACCCGATCTCAACCTCGGATCCATCTCCTCCGTCGATTCGAGATTGTTCCCTTTCCCCAAGATTCAGGTCAAGTCTGGGATGATCGTCGTGTTCGATGAAGAGTCGACGAAGAGTGAATCGGGCTCGTCGTCTGTGGTGATGGATCTAAGCTCAGAGAGACGACCACGTGTGTTCTTGGATTTGGATCTTAATCTCCCTCCCAAGCCTGAGAACTAGTTCTTGAATTTAACGGTTATGGATCGAAGTATTTGATAAACTTAGATTAAGTTGATGCCTTTTTTTTTTGGTCAGTAGAAAGGTAAAAATAATTTTTAGTGTTGAGAACGTTTTGTTCTCATCAGCTGTTGTTTATCAGTTTAATTGTAACTTTTCTTTTTTAATTTTCTGATCAACAAAAATAATAAAATTTGTTTTGGCATCCATCTTTTGACTTTTAGCATATTTTTTATTTATTTTGTCGGCGAACACATGTCGTTCAATTTTTTTAAAAGAAATGTAGCCGGAATCCAATCGACAGAAACAAAAGGAAACAAAAATACTTTATTTAGGGCAATGGGATCAGGACAAAAAAAAAAGATAATGGGATTATTGGTCAAAAATAGAATTTTGCTGCCTGTTATTTGGAACGTGACACTAATAGAATGTACAAATAGCCTACCATGATATATATTTATGTGATAGTATAAGCTTATTACGTTAACCTGCTGTTTTATAATCAAAGAAGAAAACTAATTTAAGTTTGTTTCTCAGAAATCAATTTAATTGTAACCTTTAAAAGAATCTTCAACCAAAATAATAATAATAATTTGGCATCAATCTTAATTTGGACGACCACAATTTTTTTGTCTCCGAATACATAAGTCGTTGCCTTTAAAAAATAAAAATATGTCTCCATTTGGCAAAATAAAAGGAGAAAAATTAGGCAAAAACATATTTTTCTGCCTCAAACAACGGCGCACAGTATAATATCTTTTAGATGATTTGTTTGTTGTTGTTTGGAACTTCACATTAGTAGAATAGACATAACAGCCTATCATGTTATCTTTGTATGTGATGTACTAGTATAAGTTTATCGTACGTTAATCCACTGTTATGTAATATCTAAGCTTTTGTGATTAAAATATCCTAAAAATGAATCATTCAACAGCAAACAAAAATACGCGGGATTTGTATGTCTTGCTTTTGTTGTCATAGATTAATGGATTATTGTTCTTTCCTAAATGGAATTGTAAGATATAGGCTGTATTATTAGGGTAAATAGATAAAATGGAACGGGAGATTGTCAGAATTTTCGTTATTCCATTCTAGCCAAGCATATATATATATATATATATCAGATGCATATTTGTAGGTTAAAGCATATATATATATATATGAATTATGGGTTGGAAGTTTGTGGTTTCTTACAAGTGATTTCTTTCTCTCCATCGTTTGGTCTCTTTGAGCATGATTAACCCGAAGTTCTTAGGGTGGGATTCTTAGGAAATATAAGAAACTGTTTCTTAACTTTTAACTAAAAAAGCTAAGAACCGGTTATTAAAAACCTTATTTAAGAACCGGTTATTAGTTTTTTTAGTTAAAAGTTAAGAAACAGTTTCTTATATTCTCTTAAGAACTCCATTCTAAGAACCCCGGATTAATCATGGTCTTAGAAGTTTCTGCAAAAGTTTTAAATTGGTTGGATTGAACTTATAACTTCAATGGTTTCATGTTATTTTGAAATAAGGATTAAACAAGAAGAGATTCAAATCTGATTTTATATTCAATTTTCTGATTTCTGTTAGAGTTTTTTTCTTCTTCTTGGTCGAAAGTTTTTGTTTCCTGCATATATTTTTCACTTATATTTTCGTTTTTGTATTTTTTTATTTTGTCCTCTTGTTTGAATTGTTGACTCAGAGGACATTGTGTGGGCATGTTTTTATATATCATATGTTTTACCAAATTTATAAGGGTTATGCTGAAAGAGAAAGATACAATATCATTTTGTTCACATTTATCATATTTGACAAGTTACCATAGCTGGGAGTAATCCCCGGGTTCAAGTCTATGGAAAAATATATGTTTTGACAGATTACAAATTATGAAATACCCGAATATTTTTTACCAAGAAAGTGCACTGTTTGAATATGTATACCCTAGTTAAGAGCATTTCCAACCATAAAATCCAACTAAATTTAGTGTCAAAATAACACCAAATTTGGTGTGAAACTTTTTTTTTTCGATTTTAACTATTAGACCAAATTCTACTCCAAAACAATATTTATATTCATAATTTTTTAGTTTTGGTAATTTAATTCAATAATTATTTATAATTGAATAATTATATTATGACATTTGATTTTATATGTATTTATTAAAATTTAGTAATTTTATCCATTTGCTTATAATTTATATATGTTTTGGTTAATTTTTATATTTATTTATTATTTTATTTAAAATTTTAATCAAAATTAAAATTTTACACATTTAAAGTGGAAATCATTTTTGTCCACTTGTTTGAATTGTTGACTCAGAGGACATCGTGTGGGCATGTTTTTATAACCAAATTTATAAGGGTTATGCTGAAAGAGAAATATACAATATCATTTTGTTCACATTTATCATATTTGACAAGTTACCATAGCTGGGAGTAATCCCGGGTTCAAGTCTATGGAAAAATATATATCTTGACAGATTACAAATTGTGAAGTACCCGAATATTTTTACCAAGAAAGTACACTGTTTGAGTATGTATACCCAAATTAAGAGCATCTCCAACCATAAAACCCAACTAAATTTAGTGTCAAAATAACACCAAATTTAGTGTGAAACTTTTTTTTTTCAATTTTAAGCATCAGACCAAATTCTACTCCGAAACAATATTTATATTCATAATTTTTTAGTTTTGGTAATTTAATTCAATAATTATTTATAATTTAATAATTATATTATGACATTTGATTTTATATTTATTTATTAAAATTTAGTAGTTTTATCTTTTTGCTTATAATTTATATATGTTTTGGTTAATTTGTATACTTATTTATTTATTTTATTTAAAATTTTAATCAAAATTAAAATTTTACACACTTAAAATGAAAATCATTTTTGTTTTGTTACAATTTAATGTAATTTATAGTTCTCATTTAATTATGTTATTAATTAAAAATACAAATATAACACTAGTTTAACGTTTTAGTAATGTGAAAATATAAATAAAATATTATGATAGATACATTTTAACTAAAAATTAAAACAAATTAATAAAATTATCTATCTATAATTAAAAAATAATAAAATACATTATTTTAAGATTTGATGTGATGAATGGTGTAACACTATTCATACTACACCAAATCTGGTGTTTTGGTGTTTCATAAGAGATGTGTCCTAAAAACAAATTAAGGAAGAGTCAAGTTACGATTGACTTAAATTGGGCGTCGTCCCCCGCACACGACCACCGTTTCTGCCTTGTGTGTGGTGCGTTTGAGAGGTGTGGAAGACTAAAAGTACTTCGATTCATTCATCTTCGATGCATCTAAACACAGAACAATCTAAATAAGACTGAATAAAACCAAAATTCGAGTTCGTGTTACCTTTAAGAACTAACGCAGTGATACTTGCTTTAGACCGTACAATGGTTTTTTTTTTAAAACTTTGCACACATTCGTTGGATAAGTTTTTAGTTTTGGAAAAATCTTCGCATTCATTTTCTGAAAATATTATTATAATGAAATACATTAAGGACATGCATTCGTTGAGCTTGCCCCATTTATGCTGCAGTAACTTCGAATAGATGATCACTAGTGAATGCTACATGAACGAAGGTTTGACTGATCATTCTTCATCCTTCAATTGGATGGTTTACACACAGCTAGTACAGTTCCATCTACATTTGCTTGCAAGTACACTTTTTCTCTGTAATAAATCTTTCAAATCTCAGGTTTTGTTAACTTCAAGAGAGCATTAACTTCACCTGACATAGCATTCCTTCATGAGCATTAACTTCACTTGACATGAGGATTTAAAACATTACATTTGTCATACGTGTATTAGCTAGGGTTTATGCCAAAACTCAATAATACAACTATCTTATGTTATCAAAAAGTGCCATATCAAGGTTTTATCAAAAAGGATGAGTCGGCAACTGCCAATGAGTTGCCAACCACCAAGCAATCCTTAATTTGGAGCCTCCTCGCCGACTGATAAATTTGATGGGTTGCCATCAAAGTCGGATGGTTCGGACTTGTTTTTGTACGAGAGAATAAATGCATACTGAACCTGGACCTCCATTGCTTAACTGCCCATCAGATCTTTTGGCCCATACATATATATATTGAATTTTGAAATTATTTGTCGGAATTTTCTCCACAGCATCCCCTCCACTAACTCCAGTGGCAAAAAAAAGATGAAGTATTAACATTTCCGTCTAGAAAAAAAAATTGAGATAGATGAATTATTTAAGAGATCCGGCTTATAGCTAATTTTATGATACCAAATACAGAAACACCACAAAGTTTTAAACTCAAAAGTTAAATCAGAATCCGAAATTTCCCAAAACCACGGATTCTTTTTTACTTGGGACTCCTTTTGGACATATCTTCGAAGTTCGAACCATATATACACGCAAAATGCATGACTACTTTAGTCAAACAGTCAAAACTGTTAATACATTTATTGTCCGTAAGAGAAAATTGGCAGAGTCCAAAATCACACGCTTGCTCTGTTTGATTTCTCTCCACCAGTAGCACTAGTCCCTATCTCTTTTGTCCTTTGTCGTGTTAGAGAGGCGCGTGAGTCAAAACAGAACGCAGAGCTTACACAAGTCAGTCCGTATTCCACGACACGGCATAGATAGAATACGATCAGATTAACAAAAAAAAAACCCTCGAAACCGACATAAGCGACGGTCGTAACAATTCACAACATGAAATTTACTTTTTTTTAGATCCATTTTCTAATCCTTCGAAACCAGTTTGGCAATTAAGAGCTTGTGAGACTTGTGCTAATAATTAAGAGCTTTTTTTTCCCGCAACATGGATCAATTAAACAATTAATCAACCTCCATTTTCTTACATACCTAAAAAGCAAAAGGACAAGTTGAAAAGGAAACTACTCATACTACTAGTCTAAAAAAAAAGATATTTGCTAAAAAGAGATTGAAGTTAAACAATTATTGTTCCAACCGAAAGAGCTCAAAAACGGCGCCGTTGTCTCCGTTTCATCTGTATGTTTACAACCAAAGCGGCGGCGGCTCGTTAAGATCAATGGCTAAGCCACGTCTCACCGTTGCGGATGAGGAGGAAGGAGAAGAGCTCAACATCGGAAACTCAACCACTCGAGGAGATGACGTGGTGGTTGCAGCCGAGGCAGCGAAGTAAAGCGGCGGCTCTTCGTTGGAGGAGGTTTTGTCGTTGAGCACTCCGGTTCGAAGAAAGACACGGTGGTGGTGGTGGTGGTGGTGGAAGTGGTGATTGTCGGGGATGGAGAGAGGAGGAGCAGGGAACCAGTGGTGTTGGTTGTGGTGGTTATCTGTGGTGGCGGGAGGAATGTGGTTGAGGTTGAGAGAGAGAGGAGAAGGGAAGTTAGTCTTGGCTTTGATACCACGGAGGAAACGAGCGGCGCCGTCGTAAGCGAGAGCAGCTTCTTCGGGAGTGTCGAAAGTGCCTAACCAAACCCTAGTTTTCTTCCAAGGATCTCTAATCTCTGCCGCGTAACGACCCCATGGTCTCTTCCTTACTCCTCTGTAGTGCACCTCCCTTGCGCATGTCCTTGTCGACGCCATTGTGTCAAGAATCTCAACAGATTCCGGAAAGAGGAAATGAGAGAATCTAGAGAGAGGGTAGAGAAGAGAAGAGAGGTGTTTTTGTTTTGTTGACTTGTTTGTTTGACCCAAACGAGAGAGAGAGAGAGAGTTTAAAGGAAAAAAGAAATGTGAGGCCCACTTCCTCGGCTTCTTTGACGATTATAATAGATTAACAACCAAACATTGTTTCCCAAACGTTATAAGTGTTTTACAGAACTAAGCACCGTTCAATCGCTTGCTTTGTTTGGCGATGTGACTGTGGTATGCTGAAAGATGTTACACGTGGCTGTTCTTGCACCAAAATATACTGTTTAACAATTGAAATGTATTGAAAAAGTATACACATGTATATCTCCAATAAAGATATTAATAAAGTGATTAGTTTTAACGGTGGACCGAGAATGGTGTTTCCAATCAGCCGTGATTAGAGTTGAGTGCACACATCTACATTTTGTGCTATCCTTATAAAAGATTTGAGGAAAAAAGGCAGCACAGATCTGATTTTATTGCTCATTTGAAACTGTAAATAATACAAACCATCATATGTTCGATGGGTATATAATTATTGATCGATGACTTTACTATGGCACATTATAGTACCTAGTCACCACCTACATACTACCAGAAAAGTACATCATTCAAAAAGTTTCTTAGTTTGTTTTTAGGAAAGAACAAGAATATCTAATTAAAACTATTTAATGGTAATTTAACATTTAAACCAAAAAAAAAATAACTATTTTGTGGTTGAAGCTTGAACATAAGTCTATGCACTGCGGAGGCTATGTTGTGGTTGAATTTTTTTCTTTTCTTGGGGTAAAATTGTGGTTGACATTTGCACATACGTAACCATTTTTAACATTTGATGCGATCATGGAAAACAGTAAACGTAATAAATTAATGTAACCTCGATGCTTTTTTCACCGGCACCATTTAGAAATAAGAACCAACTGTTTTTATTTGTTTCCACCTGAAAATTCCATTGATTCATTTCAGAGAATAAGACCACTTACAAACCCCTCGACACAGCCCACAGTATACACGTTATCTTCCTATGCATCTGCTACAAAAACAGAGACAACCAAAATACAACAAGATAACACCATAGAACCAACTGGTTATCAAAGATTTTTTTTCAAAAATAACTGTATTTAACGAAGAAGATTAGATAATGGGCCGCCTCTTTGACTGGATCTGTTGCAATAGGGATGCTGACGCAATCCCTAATACTTTAGCCCTCACTCTATTTTGGACTTCCTTCTATGATCTTTACTCTTTTCATTGGCACCAATATTTATGATGTGATTATATGATGCAGGAGGACTAGACTACAAGAAGAAGATCATTAAATAAAGTAGCTTGACACAACTACTCTATTTGTAGCTCTGACTGATTATGTTTCTTTTTTTGTCCAAAATAATTAGCCATTTGGTGTGACCTCTGACCAAAGTTATAGATACAATTTGTGGGTTTTCTTTTTCTCTATTAAAGAGATGCACTTAAATTATATATTTCCAATAGTGCAAAAACCTTACAAAAGCAACTAATAACCGGCCTCAACCATGTTCTAGCTTGGTTGATTAGACTAACTGTCTTGAAATTCTATTTATTTCAAAATCCTAAACGGAAAATAATATAATGCAGAAGAAGAAGGAGATCCGAAAGAAAGGATTTTTGTTTATATATGAAAAAATACAGTCTATACAGATGAGTAAAGTTCGACCAAAAAACGAAAAAAATAAAAATAAATAAGAAGTGGGCGTTAGAAACACTCGCCAACTCTGTTTCCTTTCACGTGACAAGGCTTGGCCTCTGTTGTTTTGACTGGACAAATGCCTTCGTTCATATCTAACAAAATTTGCACACGTGCGGACTCTCTTTGTGTCTGACTACTGACAAAGTTACTTTATTAAATTATAAGAAAAAGAAGCCCACAACCAAAAATAAAATGATCATTTCGGAGAAAATTTTAGAAATGTTGTTTTTGGCTTTCGTGTTCACGTGACTCTGTGATAGTTGGAGCTTTATATGACGGTGTCGTATTTTTTTCTTGCAGACAGCTCTAAAGCTGACTGCCTACAGAACCAGAGTTTGTTTTCTTACAAACACAACACACAAAATCATGAAGATAAACGATGCCTCTTGATACTGACGTCTCTTCCTCACATTTCATGAACTCTCGATATACTTAGTTTATAGCATATGATTCGTATCCAGGACCGATAGATTTACAACATGCCAACATTTAAAGTTTCCCACAATAATTAGCTATTTCAATCAAACCACAAAGACTATTACTACTCAAACACTGACAGACCTTTAGTGGCGAGAGCTACGTGCGAAGCGGTGAGGAGGATGGTATATGCATAGTATTCTGAACCAAGCTTAACAATGAACAATGGTTCCCAACGGTCTCCTCTACCTCAATAAATGTTGGAAACAAGAATCTCCAGTCCATTTTTACTTAGCTCATTATAATTTAAAATTCTTGTCTGCTGAGACAATATATTATGCACATTTGGTTTCTCAAAAACAAAAGATAACTATAAATATTTAAGTACATAAATATGTGTACAACAACAATAATATTCAGGTAAATTTAATCTAGAACCTCCAAAATTCCAAAATATTATTCAAACGTATAGTCGAAGATGGTCGTTGTTATTGTTCTTAAAGTCTTTTTGTATGTACTCATGAATATTAATATCAGCGATAGAAACTAAGTCTTTTAGCAATATTTAGCAATAGAGTTTGCAAGTAACCCAAATCCTTAAGAAACGCTCCCAACGATGAACACAAATTTTGCTTCAAATCCGTTTGAAGCTTCACCTGGTGCAACTAAAAGCCTAAATAAAACAATAAACCAAAAGAGTCAACGAGGATTCATGTCAATATACAAGCAAATGTGGTTAATCAAACCATAAACACAAGGGGGGCAAATATTGAAATATTTATTACCTTGACTTGTTCCAGTAGATTTTTGGCGCGCTGGTTGATTTTGAAATGATCGCGAACAGGCTGAGATATACATGCATCGATAAGAAGCATATCCATTCATATACATAATAAAAACTTAACGACTAAACATCAAAAGAAAGATTGAAAGTCTGAGAGAATATCATCATCATTCACAGAGGGAAGTACTTACTTGCAGCATTTTATTTAATGCTTTTATCAAAGCTTTCTTCAGATCTTCAGGACTCAGCTCGCCGTTCTCGTAGTCAGCAGCAATATCTTCAAAGCTTGTGAAGGTCCTGACAGTTTGGAAAAAAAATTCAAAGATCAGTCTGAGATAAATTGATTAATCAAAATCCTATATAATGTATCCAAGATTTAGTTCCATCAACTCACTTGTCACCGCCATCAATTTCAACCTTGAACTCATTGAATCGTGGTAGAACCAAGTACTTGACGTATTCAAGACATGGATTGCCTGCAATAGTTCTTGATGGGCAATGAGCTTTGCTGATCTTCTCATTAACAGCATCCTAGAAGAAGACAAAAGAACACTACACAAGTCAGATACCTTCAAAAAAAAAAAAAAAACTTCCCGGTATTTTTTTGGAAGTTCAGTTTACCTCATCATCTTCCATAAATATGACAGAAGATGGATTACTTTTGGACATCTTCTCTTGTCCTTCTAGAAGACCAGGAAGCATATCTGCAAAAAAAAATTAACAACAGTTGAAACATGAGAGATGAGAAGGAAGATAATACGCAAAGAAACATACGGTGGGATAAGATGATGGGTTTGTTTTTTCTCTTAATGTCATCACAGTACTCTCTTGCTAGCATGTTTACTTTCCGCTGATCCATCCCTAGCTGGCAGATATCAGCCTACACATGTCAAACAATATCTATCAGTACCAATCAATAGAAGCGTGATATGAACCAAGAATGCATATAAAAAAATGGAAGTACCTCAAGTAAGAAAATATCCGCACACTGCATACAAGGGTAAAGGATCTGCGCTGCACTAAGGACCTCGGTCTCACTACGTCCGATGATCTGCCCACACCTATAAGAAAAAGGAAGCATGTTTCATTTAGAACCATCACTACATGAACAAAAGGGAGGGGAATTTGATTACCTCAAGACTCGACGTAGGTTGTTTCTGCGAGCGATATCCATCACAAGAGGCCAATACTTATTTCCCCTACCACTGATTTCTTCTGAAGCCCAAAGAAACGTTACCTTTTCAAGGTTCATCCCACCAGCTTGCCAAATCTCCTTGAAGTATTCACCAATGATTTTGATTCTCTCCAAGTCACCTCCCAGCTTGTTGTTCAGTTGAGCAAACCAATCTGCTATCCAGATTTTCACTTGGCAACCAGCTGACGTCAGTTTGTTCACATTCGTGACCTTCATCACTCCCTGTTAATAACACCAAAAAGAAAACAGAAACAAGTTACAAACAACGTTCTTATAAAAGTGCACACTCGTTTTGTCCTAATGAAACAATCTTACCTGGGCGATGTGCATCCTTCCAGATGGTTCAAAACCATCGTAGCAGATGGGAGTAGGCTTCTTAGCTAACAGATTCTTTAGCTCATCCTCTTGTATGCATTCCTGGCCGATACTCCTCACAATGTTGTACTTTTTTCTCTACCTCTTCGCTCATCCTGAATTAATAGTAATGCTAATCAGCTTAAAAAAAGATCCCAAAATACACAACTCACAAACCTATTCGATAGCAAAAACTGGAGAAGTTGAACAGAAGAAACCACTACAAGATTACTCACTGTAATCTGGCAGCTGAGGAAGGTGCGTTGATGGAAAGAGCCTCCATTTCCGTGGATAGAGCCGTTGGAACAACTCTGGCAGAGCAAGACAAAAATCCAGGGATGATTCACTGTTGGATCCATACAAAAGAAATGTTTGCTAATACTATATAACCGTGTTGTTTCTATAGAAGGAAATACTCACTTGCAGTATCTTATTCAATGCTTTCGACAACAGAGCGTCCTTCAGATCCTCAGGGTGCAACTGGTCGCTCTCATAGTCAGCCGCAATGTCTTCAAAGTTATTGAAAGTCCTGACAATTTATAAAATTTCATTTAACAATTTACAAGCTAGATATACTGACAAAGAAACATGTATACTGAGAAAACCTGACCATAGGCAATATGTATACTGTTTACTGTTTATAAACCCATAAACAGAAGAAGAAACTCAAAAGGTCTAGAAAAATAGTAAAAAACTCACTTGTTACCCCTCTCAGTCTCATCAAAGTAGTCTCTTGCTAGCAGATTTACTGTTTGCTGATCCATCCCAAGCTGGCAAATATCAGCCTGCATAAGGTTCAAAAAATCTGGTTGCCAGGATCCAGAGACAATTGAATGAGAGAAACTGGTACAAAATTAAATATAAAAGTACCTTGAGGAACAAGGTATCGGCACATTGCATACAAACGTACAGAGCGTGAGCTGCACTGAGCTCACCTGTCTCACTATGATCGGTGACGGCACATTGCATACAAACGTACAGAACGTGAGCTGCACTGAGCTCATCTGTCTCACTATGACCCATAATAGGCATACACCTGAGAGAAACAAAAACAAACACATGAAGGTCCATGATCACCAATTCAGATAATAACAGCGTAAATGAAAACGTGTATACTTTTTTACTTTGGAGAGACTGTTTCTGCAGGCAATTTCCATTACAAGAGGCCAGTACTCATCTCCCCTAGCATTAATCTCATCTGATGACGACCATAAAAACTCCACATTCTTCTCACTGTTCATCCCAGCAGCCTCAAATATCTCCTTGTAATATTATCCAACAATCCTTATTTTCTTCAAATCTCCTCTAATTTTTTTTTGAACACAAATCTCCTCTAATTTTTTTTTTTTGAATTATACAGAGGTATCATGGCTCCACAGAAATGGTCCAGACTAGTCACGTGTTGCCACATGTCGGTCCTCTGTCCCTGGCGATGCCGAAATGTTAATTCCCCAGTGGCCGAGATTCGAACCCAGGTGGCGGAACTCACAGCTGTGAACCCTTTACCACTAGAGCTAGAAGCCCCAGTTAATCTCCTCTAGTTTCAAATATAAAACTTCTGTTGTTTTGTATTTATAGCTACGCAAGACACGGAGCAGGGACAGTTATACCGCATCTCAACTTCAACATCCCATGTGCAGTCTTGAAACCAATCTTCCACATGTGTAAAGAGATTCAAATGTGCTGCTGTTGCTTCTGGATTCCTCTGCTTGTAACACACTTTTAACACATCATACCTTCACAACTGTTTATCAATTTCATACTGTGATACAATGTTTTTTTCTTAGCTTTTAGCTCTCCGTCTCCTTATACGTTTAGCTTGTAAGCTAGATACTTGATGATCTTGGCTTGCAGCAGAAAATTTTGTCGAAGAAGTGATATATCCCAGTAATTGCAGGCAAATATCAAGCATTAACACCTTAGGAAGGAATAAGTGTATCATTACAAGATTTCATGAGGTATAAACCCAAAATTAGAGAACGAGCTTAATGCAAATAGACTACTATAAAACAGTAGGACCTTTTCATAATATATTTGACTTTACGTTGGTTTTATTTTCAAAAGACTTCTAAAGTTGCAAACCACTAACCGAAACTTTGATTGAGCTTTTTAATCCGTTCTACTATCCTCTAGACATTATTTGTAAAGTGATTTTGACACATGTACTCTTTACAGTTACTTTCACTTAATAAATATGACACATATTATAATGATGACATGACTTATGGTTAAATATGACATGAATAATTACATTTAATATTTATTTATATTTTTGATAAACTTTCTAGAATATTGTAATAAATTATACATCATCATTAAAGTAAATATATTCAAATATAACATTAAATAATATAATAATATAATATAAATTTTGAAATACTGTTAAATTCTTTTTAGTAATTATAAAATTTTAAAATTAAAATATTTTCAAATCTTTTAAAAAAATTATAAATTTTAATTATAATATTATTAGCTTCTTTTATATATTTACAAATTTTAGAAATACTGTTTAGTTGTACTTTTTGATAATTATACAACTTTATATCAATTTCAAAAAATTATATAAGTTGATTGAATATATTTATCCAAAATAGATTAAAATTTATATAATATTATAATTTTAAATATATAAATATCTCTGATTAAATAAAATTTTTTTAAAAAATATTTTATCTTAATTTTATGTTCGATTTAATCAAAATTTATATTAAAATATTGATAAAAATAATAAAATCTAAAATAATATTCTTATATATAATTTAAATTTAAAATTGTATTACTACACATGGTGCTGGAAAACACCTGGTTTCTTTAATAGCTACCAATAAATTTATATATTTTTCTATAAGTTCTCTCATTCCACGAATTTTGTTAGTTTGCTTTAATTTTTTTTTGCGGTTTTTTGAAAGTATATAGAATTTTTTTTTTGTTAAAGGGCTTGAAAGTATATAAAAGTTTCCTTCCTTTTCATATATATATATATATATATATATATATATATATATATATATATATATATATTTAAACCCTTCTTTGTTTAATCCTATAATTTTCCAAACTAGATGCACAACATCAATTCCTTTCTTTGTCTTTGCAGTTTTTGGATGTAAACAAAGCAAAACATTTTTTGGGTATTATAACTGAATTTGTTTACTTTAGTATTGATTGTGATGCAAAGAATCGATAATCAACTGCCAATCAAATTGTGAGCACACTGCCGAAGAAAACAACAAAGTAATGGAATATATTAGTACACTCTTTTGGCAAAAGCAAATATTACAAGAAAAGGAGCGATCTTGAGAAGACAAAGCAACATCGAACTGGGAGAAAATATATTAGTCAGCTGACAATTTTGTTTTAGATATATACCAATATTTTTATAGTAACTTAATTAGAGAAGAGAAAATCCTTTGAAGTTCTACAAATTCGTTAGTTTCCCTATGCTAATGCTTTTGCTTTCGCTTTTCTTATTGTTTCCTATCTGCTTCCCACATGCATCATCGTAATATATATATTTAACACACATAATACATACACATTTATGTACTAAAATATTTATAACGCAAACTCTCTAAGAACATGAGTGTGTGTGTATGTATGTATGGGTGCGTGTGTAACTTATATGCAATTAATGTTTGGTCAAAATTTACAAGAAAAAATCCTCTTTAAAACTTTAAAAATAAATTTAGAGAACAATTATATTACAAAAAAAAACTTAACAATTATTTAAGTACATAAATATGTGTACAACAACAATAATATTCAGGTAAATTTAATCTAAAACCTCCAAAATTCCAAAATATTGTTCAAACGTATAGTCGAAGATGGTCGTTGTTATTGTTCTTAAAGTCTTTTTGTATGTACTAATGAATATTAATATCAGCGATAGAAACTAAGTCTTTTAGCAATATTTAATTATGTATTTTTATGTAAAATTTGTTAATTAATATTATTGTAATATTTTTATATGTGTTAGTTGTTTATAAAGTTTTATGGATTTAAATTAATTATAATAAATATAAAGTATTTAAAGTTAAGTTTGAAGTTTTTTCTTTTGGAAAAGAATAATTTTAAACTTCAAATGTGAAGTTTTGCAATTTTCAAAATATAATTTTTTAGAGATGCTCTAATAGATTGTTCAACTGGGTGAATGTTTTTTTTTCTGGATGTAAATGTTAATAACTGAGTGAATATTAAAACAAAACTTTTAATACTTAATTAATATAAATATTTAAATAAATGAAATATTTTTAAGTGGGTTTCGGTTAATTGATGCATTAGAAAGCATTTTAAAATTTGAATAATAATTACATCTATTTGTTGACAAAAAATACTTACATCTATTTACATTTATATAGACACTACTTAAATTAGTGTTCTGGTCACATAGAACAAATTGCTCGTCCGTCGCACACCCTACACCCTCTTCATTTGTGCTGCTTGTGCGTTACTAACTTACGTTTTTCCCTGTTATCATTAAAACCCACAAAAAACATTGATATAGCGCTAATCTTTCCAAATATTATTGGTTCATGGATATCTCATGAACCAATAATATTGATTGATGTCAAGAAAAGATATATATTGATTGAAATAAAAAATAATCAAGCATTGTTTATATGCAATTTAAAAATTGCAAAACATGAAGTAAGATGTGATATGATTTAGTTATATACATAGTCCTAAAATTTTATTTTATTATTTTATTAGAACAAAAGTGAAAAAATCAAATATAATTTGGAGTTTTTTTTTTTGGCTAAATATATAATTTGGAGTTGGCAGTGAGTTAGATGGAACATCACATGCACTTATGCTCTCTCTTGTCCCTTTCCTCTTGGAGCTTTCATTTCTCGAAAATCTTCTTCTCAGTTTTTTTCCTTGTGACTCTACTCTAACCCCACTTCTTATTTAATTCCTAAAGTTTCTATTCATGACATTTGTGATGTGATGATTTGAATTCCCATGCTCATATTCTCAATTATGCCTGGACATAGCTGAAATTTCAGAAAATTTATGCGTGTTGTTTCCAAGACTATCGTAGCTGCCAAAACCGCGGTTTGATTTTGTGACGTCATTTGGTTTAAAACCTTAGATATTTTGATTTTAAAGAACTATAGTATATGTTTACTTCTTATCGTATTAATTGTGCATTATATTGCTGAATGTATTATTACTAAATATTGTACAATCTCTTGAATTATTACTAACATCTCAAAAGGTGCAACTAGTACTATTATAGGGAGAGTATCATACAATATCCAAACCGACGCGTATAAACTATAGTGAGTTTGTATGATAGATGCGTATAAACTATGATATGTTGGAATTTATATAAATTAAAATAAAGAGCTGGAAGTGGGATTAATAGGGTGGTGTGGGTCTAGGGATTCTCGTCAATTCCACAATACGCAAAAGAATGTCACTTATCGTGATGAGTGATGTTCCTTGATTCCTCTGAAAGATTCACCTGTTACATTCTCCTTTATTGTCTCTATATCTTTTACTTCTTACATTTTTGGTGTATATACACTTTAATTTAGTGTACACCATGTTTTTTTTTCTTTGACAAAATAGTACCACCATGTTGGATCTTTGATTATTTGGTTGGATCCTAGTTGTCGAATCGGGTATTAGATCCATTGAATACTTTATTTTCTAATATTCAACTGTTTTCTCATCTAATTTTCATTGCTAAATTTATGAGCTACTCAACAAAGCTTCCTCGTCGTATTTATATATTTTACACGATGAAAGTAACTTTTCTAGTCAATTTAGATACAAAATATTTTTTTGAAACCATTAAGATAATTATGTTGTGAATTTATAAAATATGAAACCTTTTTCATCAAAAGTCGGTTAAGGAAACTCATCATGTTATTTTCATACCGGAAATGGTGTTTTAATATGTTGATTTTTATGATATATTTTAGTATAACAAGCCAGTGCAGAGACCATTTTAGTACAGATGTATCTTGACCATCTCTGTAGCAAATCTTAATAAGTACCAGAGAAAACCCTAGTGATATTGATATATATAGATAAAGTTAATGAATAATGGCACAAATAACAATATTACAAATAATATAAGATAAGGAGCTTAAAACATCTGTCAAGAATCTTTGTGCTTCAATCTATGAAAGTTAAAACAGTAATAATAGCTTCAGTAGCCAACAGCTCTTTGTCTGTACACTGCTGGCTTCAGAAGGATTCTCTTTTACAGAGGTGAAGAAACGAAAAAAAAAGAAGAAAACAAAATCAAAAGAGCTTAATCAAGAAAGATATGTTTGGCTAGTACTTGGCATTTTATTCGTTAAATTTGATTCTATTCGTTATTCGTTTCAATTTGATTCGAAAATTCCGAATATCCGTAAACTTTCGAAGCAAAGCAAATACTAAAACTCAATATCCGTTAAAATCGAAGTAAATCACAAATATTAAAATTTTAGGAAGCGGATATCCGATCTGATTCGGCAATATATAAATACATGTATATCTTAATTATATTTAAAGTTTTAAATATATAAAATTTTATAATTATTATTCTAACATATGATTTGGCAAATTCTATTTATGTTATTACTTATATAAAAGTATTACATAAAATGAAAAGAAAAAATTTATAACAATTATAATTTTTTTCTTAAGTTTTGTGTTATTATAATTGTTAACTAAGTTTAAAAAATTTACAAAATATGTAGATTCATTACTTTTTTTAATTTTTATCTTTTATATCTTGCAAAAAAATATTTACAAAATAAATTTGTATCAAATTTTTAAGATTATTTGTATTAATCCAAACAGATAATATATTCGTAAATATCCGCAAATATCTATTTATTTTCCGGATATCTGTTTTTCCGAATAACCATATTTTACCAAAGCAAAGCAAATCGAAAAATTAGATATTCTTGACATACGAAGCAAATCACAAATACCTTTAAAAATCCGAATATCCAATCCGTGGCCAAGACCATGTTTGGCAACTGTGACCAGAAGAACAAGATGCCTATCATCAGCTCTCCCAATACCAATCCACTGATCTCTTTCTCTCTCTCTCTCTCTTCCCTTTTGCAATTGCATTTTATCTCTCTAAATAATATGACTCATTTATATTTTGTTTCTTAGCTGTTTGGATCCGAATAATATCCCTTTGTCCTATCTCTGTTCTCTTGCCTTCAATTAAACCACACGATCTAAACTTCCCTTCTCTCCCTCTCTTCTAAGGCTAGTATGCAGAGCAAGAACATGATTGTGGCTCCCTCTCATCAGCAGCAACAACAACAACAGCAACCGCATCAGCCGCAACTCAAGTGCCCTCGTTGCGATTCATCAAACACAAAGTTCTGTTACTACAACAACTACAGCCTCTCTCAGCCGCGGTACTTTTGTAAAGCTTGCAAGAGGTATTGGACACGAGGTGGGACCCTCCGGAACGTTCCCGTAGGCGGTAGCTACCGGAAGAACAAACGTGTGAAGCGACCAGCAACTGCAACCGCTGCCTCCATGGCCTCGACGACGACTTCTTCATCCCCTAATAACCCTCCTCATCATCAGATCTCCCAGTTCTCATCCATGAATCATCATCCTTTGTTCTATGGTCTATCTAATCATGTGAGTAGTTGTAATAACCTTCCAATGATTCCTAGCCGTTTCAGTGATTCTTCAAAGACTTCATCAAGTGGTTTAGAGAGTGAGTTTCTCTCACCTGGTTTTAGTGGTCTTAGCGCTCTTGGATTAGGGCTTCCACATTATTTGACTCATGACCACACCATTAATGGTAGCTTCATCAACAACTCTACAACAAGCAAACCATTTCTTCTCTCCGGTCTATTTGGATCATCGGTATCTTCATCTTCCTCTACTCTTCTCCAGCATCCACACAAACCCACCAACTATGGTGGTGAGATGATGGGACAGTCCCATCTCCAGACCCTAGCATCACTTCAACATGTTGGAGGTAACACTGACGATATGAAAAAAGAAGGGAAGCTTGATCAGATCTCTGGGAACATTAATGGGTTCATGTCATCATCATCTCTAGATCCTTCAAACTACAACAACATATGGAATAATGCAACTGTTGTCAATGGAGCGTGTCTTGACCCGACAAATAATGACGTTGGATCCTCCCTTACCTCCTTGATATAAACCAAAACTTATTGGTTGTAGGATCTATAACTAGTTAGGGTTTCATCTTCATCACTTTTTTCTTTCTTTCTGTTTTGAGATGAGAGAAGAAGCTTGGATCAGAGAGATAAAATCAGGGGCAGTGTTGATCTTGACCACTATAAAGCTCCGCCCTCGGATCCTCTTCATCTCACCATCTCCATCATCTTCACTAGCGTTGTTTAAGAAAAACAAAGGAGGCTCAAGGTTGGTTCAATTGGTTTACTATGTTCGACTGTTAAGTTCACTAAAGCTAAGTTATTAGTGTATGTACATACTATGGGTATATTTGGGTTAATTTGAGTTTCTCATGGTCCGAGAACTCAATAGTTTTCTTTTTAACTTTTATATATTTTTGTAGTTTCACATTTCTTCTTTGGGTGGCTTTCATTGGGTATACAAACAGAGGGAGCTAGGGGTGTGGTTTGTGTTTGTTACTACTTTGGTTACTCATGTATGAGTTATGTTATGAATGTTCTTCTGGATACATGTCTATGTATATTATATATATATATATATATATATATATATATAGACACGATAGATATGGCACGAAGGTAACATTGGATGACTTGAATTGTCCAAAAGAAAAATGTCATTTAGCTAATGTCAAATGAAAGATTCATGAATACGAGAAAATTCGCAGAAACGACATCAGTGGATACAACTAGTCGAGACATATATACAACATATACGTGCTGTACATGTATATATTTAAACCGACAAAGAGAACAAACATGGTTACAGATTTTATCTCCAACTCAATAGTTATGTTGTAGTGATGATTTTGTTCTTTAGCATTTTGGCTACAAGCTTACAAGTCTTGGTTCCATGTATGTTACAACCAAGCTATATATGAACACAAGTTTTGGTCCACACTTGGAGTTTACTGAGGTGTCTTTGTAAAGTGGGCACGAGTTCGTTACCAGTTTCTTCGTATCATTTTCTCGGCCATGTTATATTCTTTTCGTGCGCGAGTTGGAGACTATTTATTCGTTAAACATAGAAGTCGATCGTTAATGTTTGGACACATGGACTTAATCATTTTTGTGCGGTTAATATACGATCAAATTTCAATTATCACAAGACTGCATATAATATCGTGACTTTCTCCTAATCCCCTCTTTGGTATCCTATCCTAGCATTTACAGATGAGCTTTACACGCGGTTCCACTTGATAACATTTGTGGTATCTCTTTTACAGATCGTTTGATTCATATAATAAAGGAAGGAAAGGCTGCTCTTTTACAGCAGCCAAAATTACATAAAAGGATTCTCACTTCACATATTCAGTGGCGGAACCATAAATATTTATGACTGGGGTCATAATATATAAATCTAATATTTAAATTTGATATGTATATATTATTATTACAGAAAAATAATTTTCACAGAATTAATTGAGGCATATGAAAATTTATACATAGATTAGTGAAGATACTAAATTTGAACTAAATATTATAGTAATTTTAGAAAAAATACGCTAAATTTTTTTCCCCAATTTTACTGGATCACCTGATCCTACAAGTTCCTCTCTACCTCCGCCCCTGCACATATTTATATGGTATTTCTCTCTTGCAATAACCCTAAATACAATGAGCTAATGTGCTTGGGCTTGAACTCTCTAATACCACTTCCACGTATGCATCGAAGCTCATGGAAAGCATCAGACGAAAGTTCATGCGATTTTGACATGATTATTTATAGACTTTGATTCTCTTAGCAATCTGCATAGCCTATACCTTTTCTGTGTGTGTTTCTCACATCTTCAAAAAAAATCAAATGACTTTTGTTTTAGTGTTTAACTGTTTAGACCAGCCTCAACGGTGTTAATACCCATTGTGGTTCTTACTACTAAAAATATTACTATTTTACAATTATTTTAGTTTCTATTTAAATTTCTGTTTCTTTTTTTTTTTTCTAAAAGATGGTTAATTAGAAACACACACACATGTCTTTTATGTTGAAGGGTATCGTCACAACTGTGTTTTAAGAATTTTTCTGGTTTCACTTTCCAACGTTTGCATTATTTTCATTTTTAATATGTTACATATCTCACCAGATACTACTGTTGGAAGTGGCCTTATAGTAACTAAATTATGTTCGATGAAATTATATTTATATGTTTGGATATGTTCGGATGTTTATAATATATATATATATATATATATAATAATATAAAAAGCACTTGTACTAAAATCTTGATTGATAATGAACATATTTAAGGAGATTGCTAATCAAATTTATCCTCATTTCTATCATGTTTTAACCCTAAACACTTCTCCTAAACATGAAGGTTGCAGTTAGGTTTGGGCTTTGATAGGCTTTTCTATCCAAAGCAACTTTGACTTGAGATCCCAACTGAACCACCAAAATATTTTTCCTAACCAGTGCATTTTTCATTCTTGTCAGGCCATTGCGATAAAACCTCAGGTTTTGATATGTGATCATAGAAACAATTAACTCGCAAGAATGTATGCGAGATATTCATATTTCAACGTTTCATGTGGATATATTAAAAAATCGTACTCTTGGTTTAGAAATTTAAGCATGAAGCCATCGTCTGGTTTCTCATCAATCCAAGGTTATCTACAACATTTTGTTGCTAACATAAGAAATGAGTTATTTCATTTACTAGTCCGATCGAGTTGGATCTTTAAACTAACAAATCTGAATTAAATATATAAACAATTGCTGTGTTTGTTTCTAGATAAGATACAGGAGAGATAAATTAAAGAAGAAAAGAGGTTCCAACTTGGGCCCTCATTCAAAAACAAATGCTTAATTGTACTAAGAACAGGATTATGATGTATATAATAGACAAACGGAACTTAAATATATGAACGAAACGAAACACAAGGACAACAACAACAAAGAAAAAGAGGCGATATATAAATGAATCAAAAGCTTATATGCATCATGATGAAATAAAGAAACAAAAAAGAACAAAAGTAAATAGAAAATGAATCAAACGTATAACACATGGTACGTTAAAAAAGAAAATTATTAACGATCAAGAAAGAGGAATGAATGAAGATCGAACCGTGGTTAATCAAATCCTCCTTCTATCATTTTGTTTCTCATTTAGCGTACCTATAGCAATGCGTGATCGCACTGCATCCACGCCTGTAAGGATTGTTCCTTCTCCTCTTCTTGCAATCATAGTAAGATCGGCCACGTCTATTGCAAGGAACATTGTTCTTTTTGAGTGCATCGTATCCAATGTAACGACGTCCTCTAGCAAGCTGACGACGGTTTGTCTCTGAATCCATTAGAGATTCCAGTTCATCGTCGTCTCCGATGCAGCCTTGCCCGTTGATGCAAGATTTAGTCAATGGATAGGTTGCATTGACGGATTTGGCTACCATAGCTAAAACCAAGAGGCCAAAGATGAATAACAACTTGACACCACCCATTTTGTATAGTTTTTTTTTGTATAGATGAGTTATATTATTACTCTTGTGCTTAAGTCTTTTGGTATCTTCTACGCCCTTCCTTGTGAAAGGAGAGGGAGAAATAGAAGTATGAGAGATTGTGCAGAAGAACAAATGAAAGGTTGGTTTTGTTGAGGATAAAGAAGGGTTATTTTGTGGTGGTTAATTCTGTTAATTTGAGGGTTTTAACCTCTTTTTCAGGTCTTATTTTGTCCATTTTCCGCTTGGTTGTTAGGTCTATATTTGCTAAGTTATATTTGGCTCACCTCTTTGTTCGGCTAGCTAGCTTTGTTTTGTTATATTAATCAAATGCTCAAATTAGCATGTAAACGTCAATCATCAGTATTGTACCCATTTTAAAAAGGATTTAAGAGTAAGTAGGATAACGTGTGGATCAATTGGATCTCGGTTCCAAAAAATGTAAAGATCATAGGATCTAGGACATCATCAGTAAAAAGCTCTCAACTATAATCTTTCAATAAAAATAAGAAATATTTAAACAGAAATGTTTTTCAAAAGTTTGAAAGATTCATATCAAAAAAATTCAAATTAAAGATTCTAACATAATTTTTTTTTTTGAAAAACTCTCTTATTAGAGTATTAATATTTTTCATTTTCTTCTTTAGAAATCTTAAATGCCGATCGTTTAAAGTAAAAATTTCATAAAAATACTTCAACTAAATTTTGGTTAAGTTTTTAATTCCAAACTTTTTTGCTACTCGGTTTAATATTCAAACTAATTATTTTTCATTTTAATACACTTACATTTAAAAATGTGATCATTTTTAATATAATTATGCTCATCTTAATAATAAGTTTCAAACAAAAAATTAAAAATTTCTTAAATTCAAAAGCAAATTTTCAAAAAAAATTTCCTTCAACCAAGTTTATTTGAGTTACAGATTGAAGAAGAGAGAAAAAAATATTCATAACGAGTTGGGACAAATTTTGTCATTTTAAAATCAGTAAAAATAATATGTGGGACTGGCAAAGAAAAAACACAAAATACGCTGCTCGAGATTTTTAGACTAACCACAATTTATAGTTTTATTAAGCTTTTCGAGGGTTCTATGTGATTCAGATAGTTTTCCCAAAAATCTAATCTTATTCTAAGCAGAGCTGGACCTGAGATTTTAGGAGTTCATTCAAAATAAATTTTTGTGTGAATTATAATAAAACCTCTATAAATTAATAATGTTAGAATTTTAATTTTTTATTAATTTATAGAGATATTAATTTATAAAACTTTCCTTATTTAGATTTTTTATTTTATTTTAAGATACTAAAAATATTTGATTTTTGTGTATAGACATCAGCTATTATTTTATGAAATTTGAATTTTTTATTAATTTTATTGTATTATTTGGTCTATATAATATATGTCATAGAACTTAAATATGGTCTTATCACAATTATATTCAGTGTTAAGGAAATATAAAGATAATTTCATTGTGAATATGAAACAAACAATATATAATAGGTTTTACTTATATAAAATATGTATATATAAATTATTAATTTATGATTTTAATGGGACCATATATTTACATTGAATTTTCTAAAAATTATTATCTTATTATTTTATCAATTCATGTCAAATTTTGAACCGACCCAAGTTGGGACCGGTGAAATTTATTAATTTATAAAGATTATTAATTTATCGAGTATTAATTTATAGAAGTTCTACTGTACACAATATTTTTACAAAATTTACAAACAAAAAAATATTTAAACAATCATAATTATCATAGCTTTTTTAAAATGTACATCAATATTAGTGAATACAAATTTCATTTGAGCAAAATTTTAGCATGAATTGATTTTATTTTTTTGACAAATGGCTAAATTACTCCGAATTTTTTTTTAATAAAAATAAATTAGTAGTTATGAGTTTGAGTGACATAGAAAAATTATTCACTTTATATTAAATTTATTCATAGCCAAATCATTATAAAATAATTGTATGAATCATTTTGTTATGAATTACGAGCTATTTTTTATCACCTTTGTATCCTATATTTAATATTTTCTATTTTATATAGTAATATGTAATTATATATGTAACCATTTTTTTTAAGTGGGGCACCAAAAAATAGGTGCCTATTCAAATGTTTCACACCATCTGTCCAAGTCCGGCTCTGATTCTAAGGACCACGCTATGTAATTTTTTATCTTAATCCAATTAATAAAATCTTTTAAACCCATCACTTAATTTTTTTTAAATATCTTTACATATACTAAATTTAAAGTTCAAGACTAGTATACTTTGTTGAATATTAACTGTTGAATCTTAAAATTAATATAGAAACAAAATTTGTGTTTTCGGTGACTTATCAAAAAAAAAATATTTAAGAGAAGAAAGTCTGAACTACAAGTACGAAAAAATTATGTTTTATTGATGATGAAATCAAGAATAAACGATGAATATAGAAGGTGTCTAAAAATAAGAGAGTATACAATGTATTGAAACTATAGGTTATCTATGGAGAAGATTTGATCCTCTTTTTCTTGGTTTGTTCTTCTTCTTTTATATATTTTGGAGGTGAATTGTAGCGGTGACGTAAGGCCTGGCATGGACATGTGTTTATATGGTGATTTTTAATGCTTTTGACTCATTTAAGTTTTTGCTTTGATTCTTTAAGTTTGACATGTGAACTTCTCTTAATTTGGGATAGGCATTGATTTTCGTGGGCCTATTTTTTCTTCTTGAGTCTTGACTATGTTTGATCATACTTGGGTTGAGATTTCCAACCGCATTTGGAGCAGGGTGAAATTCGGTTCCTAACAATAACTATAACAATTTTAGCAAAAAAAGAAAAACTATAACAAGATAAATAAAAAAATAAAATAGTTAAGAGTTTTCCACTTGAATGGCATAACATGATAAAATGAGAGTAAATGATTTTCTCATTCAAATTTTCTGGCTATGACAACCAGTTATCAGTCCCAGCTTATATTAACAGACTTACGAATAGAAAGAAATGGGAATTTTCCAATGTCTCTTGATTGTTTTCGAAGGCTTTACTTTGTAGTTTGTCGTTGTACGTAGACACCATCATGGGGTGCTTTTGAATAATAAATAAGATAATAGAAGTCAATACAATATATCGTCAAATATCGACATCATTCATCAAAGATACTTCATCTCTGTAATTATGTTGATTAAAAAATTATAAAGAGAAGTTGTGCTGGTAATATTTCCATTCAATTGCGTGCATAGTTGGTTTTTGTTTTAAATTCCAATGGGTCCACTCCAATCTATAACAAAAGAGACACGTCATTTTTGAGGTGATGTCTACTGTCTGGTGACAAATATTGTGACTTGTTCACATTTCAATTTCTAACTAAACTTGTCTAATATAAAATTAAGATTTAGGTGAAGATTTCGTGGAAAAACATTTTCTCTCATCTTTTAGTCTCTAATAGTTTAGATTATCATACATGAGTGTAACAAATTTGGTCGTGGAAATCTGACCAGCGGATCCATGCAATTTCCATAATCCATAATCTACTATAGTTTTAAATGGAACATTATATTCAAAGTATATGAGATTGGTCTACTGTATATATTCCATCCGTTTCAATTACAATATAAAATTTCTGTAACAAAATAATTATGTTTTATGATTTCAATATAGTTTTGATTTATTTATTTTATCCCTAACTAAATTAAAACAATAATTATTATAGAATTTCAATATAAGAGTAAAATCAAATATTTAACTTTCTCTAATTTTTGTATGAAAATCCAAAAAGGTTCGAGATTTGTGCCTTAATTTTTCCTAGACCCAGAGTCAATCTTTATTAATATAAATTTTAATTTTCCCTAGATTCGAAACTAGCCTTTATTAATATAATTTTTGACGTAAAGCGAAAACTCAATACCACAATATCACTAACACATGCGTTTAAACCAATTAGACTGCCACATTCGTAACGGTTTTAGTCTATTATTGCATAATATATGATAATATCATCTGTATTTGTGTCATCCTAGTGTAAATATCAAGAAAAGCTAGTATTATACAAGCAAAGTCCAGAGTTTCAACTTTGATTCCCAACTGAAAAAGATAAAAAAGGATTTTGAACTCGTAAATATCATCTTTGAAGAGTATTCAGTCACTTATTTTTGTCTGATGCTCAAATTTCAATTTTTATTTTTAATTTCAAAGATTTGTTTATCATTTTAAAACCATTTTAAAGGTTGGAAATCGATGGTCATGGAAAAAATATTATTAATTTAACAAAAAAGGATAAGACAATTAGTTAGTACAAAAAAAATTAACGAATTTATAAATTTGAATAAGACAATTTATCAATTTTTTATGACAGGATTGGATGTTTCTGTTACATGGGATCTGTTAAAAATTTATTTTGAGTGTGATTGGTAATTTTAAAGTAAATGGAAGGAAAATAAAAAAGTGAAAAAGTGAAAAAATTAAAGCGGGAGAGAGAGAAAAGTGGAGTAAATGAAAGAAGAAAAGTAAAATAAGTTTTTACTCATGTATACTAGTGTAGTATTTTCTTCCATTTCAATAGGAACGAGAGTAAATAAAGAAAAGAATGTTTTCACCTGATTGGTAATTTATTAGAGTAACTAGGAATAACTAAGTTTTCCGATCAAATAATTACTCTAAAAGTATCTTTCAGTCAAAGCCGTTGTTGTTATTTTATTTTACTTTTCACAAATATCTTTGATTTGAAAATCATTTATTACTGTCTATTAACACTATTTTGTATATTGGACGGGAATATTATTTTTTTCCAAGTCGTGAAGATATCCAAAATGTCATTAAGCAAAAAAAATTGTCATTAAGCGCATTTGGTAATGCAAACTACCAACGTCTACAAGTGTCCTATTGTGAAAGCTCACTATAAAGTTCATAGTAAGCTTATGACATTTTTTGAAAAAGGGATATACGCTTTTTCTATTCCCTTAGATTGATAATATTTTAATATTTTAAAATGTACATATTGATATTGGTAAACAAGTGTACATATGGATATTAAATTTTGGTGTATATGTGGATTATGTACACATCACCGAGCCTCATGAACTTTAGATATTATTTACAACAGTGTACACGAACAGTGTACAAAATGATATCTTTACAATCTCATAAACTTTAGATATCATCTTGGTGTATATGTAGATATCATTTACAACTGTGTACACGGATATAGTTACAACTGTGTACACGGATATAGTTACAACAGTGTACAAAATGATATCTTTACAGCAGTGTACACATCGCTAAAGCCTACAACCACTATGCAACTTGTCTTTAATGAGTGACAATTCTGTAAATAATATGGCTTATTTCTTTTAGGTTACATAAATCTCTGCAATTTTCTATTCGAGCAGCCATCAATTTCTTTTCACTTAATCATCATTTTCTTTGCGATTTTAACACAAAAACTTACAAATCTTATTTAAATTAACCAAAAAACAATTAAAAACAAGATTTTTCAAAAAAAAAAGAGTTTTTAATTGATTACAACCAACACTTTTTTGTCCATATACGCCAAGTGTTTATTCAATGATTTCCGGTTACCACCGTCGCGTTTTCGAATACAGGTAAGAGAATTACGATACGGTGACAATGTAGATGACTAGATCTTATCTCCGGCGAGAGCTTGTCAACTTTCTCGTATGACTCTTCACAGTACCGGCCCTGAGGGGAAGCATTACAAGCATCAGATTCCGGCCCACAAAAAATACTTGCTTAAATCAGCCATTTTTATAAAAAAAATTATCTACAAAATTTGTAAAAGTGGCCAATTTTTTCAAAATTGCTTGTGGTCTTTTTTATGTCAGAACCGGTACTGACTCTTCACAACAGAGGAGGACGAGCAACATAGTTTCCTTCTTTTGCCATTAAAAACCTCTTCATTCTCTTTTGCTATTTAAATTATTGTTTCCCAGATTTTTGCCATTAGAATTATTTCTCTACCATTAAAAGTTATTTCTCTTTTATAGAGAGAGAAAGAAATCAAAATTAAAAATTGCGAGGTCTATTTAGTTTCAAAAAGGATCATAATTCGCTTGTAGTTGTGAAAACTACCCTAATAGCACAAACTGCCCTATAATGTCATAAAAACTCATAAAACCTCCTATAGTGAAAATAACTCATTAAAATATAGAAACTTTTTGCTTTAACGTCAAGGAATATATAAAAGTGGGTAACTTTACTCCGGACTTTTTGTTAAATTAGTTAATTTATTAGCAAGTTTAAAAGTCACTGAATAAACATATTTACAATGGAGAAAAAAAAACTTTGGAACAGAAACAAATCAAACTGTTGGGGGCACAGAACAGTGGAATAATGGATTAGATATGTGTCCACTTCTGCTTGAACAAAAAAAAAAAAATAAAAATAAAAATAAAATGTGTCCACTTCTGCATCACCATCATCATCATCTATTCAGCATCATTATCATTATCATCATCATCATCAGCCACCTCTCTACTTTGTCTGTTTCACAACTGACCAATCTATCTCCCAAAGTCGTCTCTTCCATGTGATACACTTCGCTTGGCTTCTTCTGCCTTTGGCTGTTCCCGTCTCAAACGTCCGTACGTTAAAGCTTCTTCAGGTAAAGTCCTCTTCTTCCTCTTCGTTTTCCATTTAAAGATCCATAGTCTCCTCCGTGTTTCTTCCCTTCTCTATTCTGCTTCTGTGATGTTGACCTCTCTGGCTCTCTCAAGCTGATCTGATGTGTGTTCTTCTTGATGCTTCTGTCTCTGTAATTCTTTAACTACTTTAGAGAGTTTATCTTTTGGGTTTCATTAAACTCATTCAAGGTGGTTTCATTAAACTCATTAATCTTCCTTTCCACTGTTTTATGACAAGTTCTTGATCTTTGTTACTTTTCAATAGTTGTCTGATTCCAGAGAAGATGGAAGTTTCTACTGGAAAATCCCCTAAGAGTAATGCAGATTCAGCTAATCAGAAACAGAATCATATTCTTGTAGAGGTAAGCAAAACCACCTTGTTAGTTGAAGAATCTTACTGCTGCACACACAACTAATGATGTGTTTTTTTCCTCTCTCAGGTGAACAACATTGAAAAACAGCTATGGACATCAATCCACACAAAGGGTATATTGCATCAAGATGTTTCAGAACTATACACCAAAGCAGGTTCCACCTACGAGCAAATCTTTAAAAGCAAACTCAAACAAGATGTTCTTCAAGAAGTTGAGTTCTGTCTCTGGAAACTACACTATAAACACATAGATGAGTTCCGTAAGGGCGTCAAGACAGATGATCCTGCCAAGCAAGGCACCCACATGAAAGCATTCAAGATGTTTCTATTAAGAGCGGTTGAGTTTTATAAGAACCTGATCTCCAAAGTTAGTCTCCCTGAGGACTGTGGATTCTTGTGCCATCGTTTCTATATTTGTCTTGGAGATCTTGAAAGGTATAAAGAACAGCATCTGAAAACACATGAACATCCTAATTGGTCAACAGCTGCTACATACTATCTTGAAGCTGCAAAATCTTGGCCTGATAGTGGAAATCCTCATAACCAGGTAAATTTAATTAGTCTTTTTATTTTTATTATTCCCATTTTAAGTTTTTTTTTTTTTTGCATTTGTGAAGCTAGCTGTGTTGGCTACTTATGTTGGTGATGAGTTCATGGCTCTGTACCACTGTGTGAGAAGCTTAGCTGTGAAAGAACCTTTCCCTGGTGCTTCCAACAATCTGCTTCTGTTGTTTGAGAAGGTGATTGATTCACTGATACTTCTCTAGCTATTACCTGTAGTTATGATTATGTTTGCCTTTACATATTACTTTGTTTTAACTACTGCAGAACAGGTCTACTCAGTTGCAGTCTCTCTCTACTGATGCAGAGTTTAACTTCTTAAACCCATCAGAGAGGAATGTTAGTGTGAAGGACTTATTGGCTGGAACTGATTTATGGCCACTGGTGGTTCGAACAATTAGCTTCTTTTTCCTTAAATCCAGGTCAGCTTGTACAACATTCTCTGTTCTTTTTAACTCAAGATGTTGACCTTTTTTTACAAGCTGTTCTTCTGTTGATTGTTTCTGGTTTGTTTCAGTTTTGATGACTTTGGTTGCACTTTTGCATCAACTATGAGAGAACTGGATGCAGCTTTTGCAGCAGAGGATAGGAACCTAGAAGCCATGTTGGATTCTTATCAAGTTATGGACTCAAAGAGAAAAGGACCTTACAGAATCCTCCAGCTTGTTGTGGTTTTTATTTTCATCTTCCACAGTGTAGCCGAGTTTAATGAACCAGACAAGGCTAAAGAGGAAGTAAAGCTAACAAACTTAGCTTTAACAATGGTATTCATCGTCATGGGGAGAGTTGTTGAGAGATGTTTGAAGACAAGTCCCTTGGATTCTTGTCCTCTCTTACCGGCTCTACTTGTATTTCTAGACTACTTACCGTTTCTGCTTGACGAGACAGAAGAAGAAGAAGAAGAAGAAGAATGCAGGTTTGATGAGAAGAGTGAGATTGCTATATATTACTTCTTTGACAAACTTGTTGATCTCTTGAAGCAGTTAAAGGTGGAAGGCCAAAACTGTTCTGCTCTTTGGGAGGATCATGAACTGAGGTCCTTGGCTCCTCTGGCTCCTATACATCTGTTTCTAGATTTCTCAAGTCACATGGAACTAAGAGAGAGTTTTGATAGAGGGAAGGAGCTTCGTCTTCAACGGATTTTAAATTCCGCTATTAGGATCTCAAGTAGACAGAAGAAGAGCTCTCAGAAGTGGTTATTCTGTGACAAGCAAGGGACTTGGTCCTACTCAACTTCAGATGCATTGCAATGCAAAGAAGAGGGAAGTAACAGAAAATGTGTTGCTGTAGGAACGGTTGAGAATGAGAATGAAAGATCTGTGCCTGCAGAAGAGGAAGAAGAAGTCATTCTTCTCAAGCCGCTTGTAAGGTGTCAATCTGCTCCAGTCTGTTCTTCTTCTGGCATTGCAACGAAGCCACTCAGCTCGGATAACACAACTTCATCTGATGAAAGCCTAAGACGTACCTCATCACTGATTGTGAACCATAACTCTGAAAGCTTCAGCTTCACCCAAGATCTTAAGAGTACAGAACCGCAGCTAGAAGAAGGCACAGTCTCAGGAAGACCTCCATCACTAAGCGCGTGGGTGGTTGACAAGAACAGAGAGAATGAACAAGTTGGTTTAAGTAAGCGAAATGGGTTAAGCCCTATTGATGAAACAAGTCCTGTCACATCGTTTGATAGTCTCTCAACTTCTTCGTATTCACCTCCTACTCCATCTGCTCCATTACTTCCTGAAGACGCTTCTTGGTTTCATAATGGTTTTAGTACGAACCAAGCAGAGAGCTCCGGTTTCATGAAGTCATACACAAACCCGCCATTTGTTGGGATGTCTTCTTCTGAGTGGTTACGTAGGTACAGAGAAAGTAGGAACCTTGGACCAGCCTATTCCTATCAAGCTCAGGGGACAAGCAACTTCTTGGCTCATGGGTCTTCCAGGTTCAGTCTCTTAGCAAGGTACGGGACACCAAATGATCAGTCGATGATCACTTCTAAAAACTCATTGTTTCATCCTCAGCTCTACAATGAGTCTAGAGGAGAGAAGCTCCGCAACGGTCAACAAAGCACAACAAACGCTTATGGCTTCAGTGATGATCCAGGACCGTTTCTTAGATACTTGAGAGAAAAAGAGTGGCTGAATGAGAATGGTGAGAGGTTAAGAGAACCTTCACCTGCAAATATGAACAATTAGAGATGGTCGAGTGAGTTACAAGAAACTGTCTCAAGTTGGCAAGTTGTAAAAAACCTATAGTTATTGTTGTCTCCTAGTGTTGCAAATCTTTTCAAGAGAATGAAAGCACATTTAGAAAAAGTTTGCTTGTACATAAACAACCAAAGAAAGGAAACTTCTCCATCAACTTCTTTTGTTTCTTGAGGAATGAATCTAATTAGATCAGCATTTAAACCCATCGGTGTCCAGTAATATACATAATCTCACAACATAGGAGGAATGAACTTCGCTTCCAAGAAGCAGAACAAATAAAGTGAAATCAAGAAAAGGAAGTAATGTTGAGAGAAAACCAAATCCTGATCAAGATGAAAGGTCTTGTGACTCTTGTCTCAGTTCCCTTGCTGTTTGTGCTTCTGCGTCCTCAAGCCAAAGAAAGAAAAAAAAAAACAAGAAGAGGGAACCAATGAAAGAGTTTGAGAAAACAAAAGCGGATTGCCGACTTCCAAGAGAAACTAGATTTTCATGTTGACTTGACACCAGTCCAATTCTCTAATACTACTGGATGTTGTACTTTGTGTCTGCGTCTGAGTAACTAAAAAAGGGTAACTTGGTGTTTGATCAATTGGTTTTATCAGTAGGTGCCAAGTTTAACTCCTGCATATGTGTCTCCACTGGTACTAAGCCTGTCTGAGCAAGAAACCTGCAGAAGAACAAAGGAAGCAACTAAGTGAAGGTTTTAATAAGCACTTCAAAGATGCTCAAAGACTCTTATCCACAACATCCATCTCTTTCCTTAAATCTTTTGTTCCAACCCGCAAGTAAAAAATCTTTAGAATCTCATTTAAACCTTAGAGAACGAACAGGCCATGCAGTACGATGTAACAACAAAGACTAAATCTTTTCCAAGGATATATACAAAGCAGAGAGCCCTTTAAGTGAAATCTAACTTAATTCACGTAGAATCATGAAACAGGAAACACCTTTAATTACCATATAATTTTTTTTTTTAAAAACAGACTTTATAACAGAACCGCAGAGAAACATGTCTAAATCCTTGAAGAGAAGAAGTAAAAGGAGTGATCAGCTATTCTAAGAAAATGAAGAAAGTATTGGATCAGATGTCACATACCAGTTGAGGAGGACGAAGAGAGAAGATACGATTACGATGAGGAAGCCAACATGAACAAGTAACATGGATTGGCCACTAGTGAAAGCTACGGAGAGCATGAAAGTGAGTCAGAGACCCAGCAGGAGAAACGCGAGTTTCAGAGTGTTCCATGTCGGAGCCTGTAAAAAAAGATCCGATCAAACTAAGATTTTATAACCAAAAGAAACAGCATCTACACTGAGAGGGTAAGAAGAAGAAAGGTGTACGAACGTTTACGCCTGGAGCTAGAGCTCCGAGAAGAACAGCTTCCGTTGACGAAACCTCTGACCTCTGCTTCTTCTCCATCTTTTTCTTCCTTCTTTCACAGATTTCCGCACGAGGAGGACTCTGTTTTCTCCAAGGAAAGAGATAACTGGACAATGTTAAAACCGAGACGGTTTATTCCGGTACTAGTATTGACCCCATGGGAAAAAAATTCTTATGGAATAAGAGTTTCGATTTGAAACAACCATAAATCATTTTTTAGAAAAATACCACTATCAAAATTTTCTGGTAGCATAATTCTTTCACTTCATCGATTTTATCGGATGCGTTCACTTGCAAGTTGCAACGGTATACGAAACCCAACAACAATGGGCACGCCAGAGCTAAGGATAGCCCCAGCTACATGGTAGCCATTGCTTTGTTTAGCCGTTGTCTCAATACTCTCATCAATTGGGGGCCTATGATAAGCGATACTGCCAAATGTCTTAATCTTTCAACCGGTGCATTATTCGCATAGTTGACTTTGCTTGTTTTTGCATCAGTTATTTTTTTTTTTTTCAAAATCCCAGCAGACATGTATAAACTGTACGTTTTTTGTTTTCTGATTATTCGAGAGAAAAAAATATATTCACATCAATATCATTAAGCCAAACCTTTTCTTTGCCAATATAATAAAGAATCATATCATGTGTGTTAAAATTGAGAGCAACACTACGTTTATACCGAAAACGGATGTATTAAACACCCCCAGAAAACCTAATTCTAAAAAGTTCAAATAATTAATTGCGACAGATGAGACTAATAATGAGAGGATTCATGAGTGGCTGATAGGTAGTGATTAAATAAATGTTTTCATTTATATTTAGATCTTAGGTGTCACAAATTCTGTAATGATGCTGTTACATGAGTGTTTGGACAATAATAGTAGCCTATTAATTTTATATACTTTAGTTAGATGTATGTTTCCACGCCCAGCAGTAAGAAATCGCCATGTGTCCTTTATAATCGCTCAAAAAAGTTATATAAATCAGAGATTAACCATAGAAATATTACAGAAAGACAGAGATTAATACCTCTTTTTATATAAATCAATTTTCCATAGAAATATAGGGTGTAAACTAGTTATGGACATATATCACACTAATCATCATTAACCATATTAAGATTTTCCTTTTTCCATGACTTATTACACTTTTATCCAAACAAACAATATTTTCACATACGTACAATCTATTTTTTTCTTCTAATAGACAATCTTGTTTTTTTTTTCTTTTACAGACAATCAGTCACTAAACTATAGTAAAACATAATTACACATGGGAAAAAGATTAGATAATAAGAAGATTTATCAACTTGCCTTTTTTTTTTGTTTCACGCGGAATTATATATTATGATTTTTTTTTTGGGGAAGAGTATTTATATAATAAGTTATCGATTGGTCAAATTGTGACAGTAGTTTTGTTTGTTAGAGCGTGTGTTAGGGGTGAGAGAAGAGTGACTTTTGGCTTCTAATTTTGAATCTTCTGAAGGAATCAAAACCCTTTCTCCCAATCCACAAACCCTTATCTTCTCGATTTCTTCTGATTCGGTTCTGTTTGAGCTAAAATTTCGTAGATCAGATTTTTGCAATCTATACAACCCAGAATCGATTCGGGTAAACTTGAACACTCTTGAATCCTGAAAATTGAGTTTTTTTTTTTGATTGGGGAAGATTTGATGAAGTGATTTTAAGGAGTGGGAGGAGGGAACGATGACTGGATTGGGGGTTCGATCCAGTAGCAATGGTTCCTTGGAGAAGACGGGACTCAACGGCGTCGTTTTATCTATCCACACGACGACTACGACGCGTACCACCAAGCCATCTAAGATGCACAAGGAGAGGGAAGGTCTCCTCCTACCTTGGATCTGCAAATTCGCTGGCCGTAAGAAGGTCGGCATGCTGCTCCTCTTCTTAATCTCCGCCGTCGTCTTCCTCCGCGTCCTTTTCGTCGGCAAAGGTAATAACAACACCTTTTTGATTCACATTGGCTTAGAATTTGACGAGTACTGTGTTACGAACTGTTGCGTAGAGCTGGGATCGTAATGCTAATAATAGTGTGATTGAGAAGAGTACTAGGAACTAGCACTTACATAGAGATAGAGATAGAACAATCGTTGTTGTGAAGCGTCCTTTTGTGTTTGTAATCAGGTGAAGATGGTCAGGAAGTTCAGGTTCCTCCTAGTCTTCATTTCAATGGCACTTCTCTTGTAAACCAGGAAAGCATCAACATTCGAAATATATCTTTTCTGGGATTGAATGTCGTATCGTCTCCTCCTATGCATTTTCTTGGATATACGCTTCCTCAAGGACATCCCTGTAACAGTTTCACCTTGCCTCCTCCACCAGCCGACAGAAAAAGAACAGGACCACGCCGTAAGATATCAAGTCTTTGATTTCTCGTCTCTTTCCAGTATTTTTTTTTCTTTTCTGAGATCACTACAAGTTTGTTGTCTTAGTGTTTTGGTTTGTTCTGCCTGGTCTTGATTTCAGCATGCCCGGTGTGTTACCTTCCAGTAGAAGAAGCAATTGCCTTGATGCCAAATTCCCCGTCGTTTTCCCCTCTTCTTAAGAACTTGACGTATATATACGAAGAACCAGTAAACAGAGACACAGAGTTTGGAGGGTCAGATTTTGGTGGTTATCCTACTTTGAAGCATAGGAATGATTCTTTTGACATTAAAGAAACAATGAGTGTACATTGTGGGTAAGTCATCTTTGTGGCCTTGTTTACTCCCCTTGTCTTTTTTTTTTGCCTCATCTAAGTAAACTTAACTTGTTTTAATCATGGTTTTTTTCAATCAGGTTTGTCAAAGGACCTCAACCTGGTCGAAAAACAGGTTTTGACATTGATGAGGCTGATCTTCTTGAAATGAAGCAGTGCCGTGGGATAGTTGTTGCTTCAGCTGTATTTGGTAGTGTTTCGCGTGATACTTATCTCATTTGTAATCAGTCGCTCTAGTCATGTTGCCAAATTTTGTGTGTTTCTGATGAAGGATCTCTCTCTCTCTCTTTGCAGATGCCTTTGATGATGTAAAAGCCCCACAAAATATCAGTAAGTATTCGGAGGAAACAGTCTGCTTTTACATGTTTGTTGATGAAGAAACTGAATCAATTTTGAAGAGAGAACGAGGCCTTAACGACAACAAGAAAGTAGGGATATGGAGAGTTGTTGTTGTTCATAATCTCCCTTATTCAGATGGAAGACGCAACGGAAAGGTAAAATTCACCTCTCTTATCTTTCTACTGATTATGCATCTAGTTACTCGAAACTAAAACATGAACTCAGTGACATGCTAGGCAGTATTGTATCCACACTGCTGTAACAGCAGCCTTTTTGCTTTAGATCAGGCCTGAAGTTGTTTACTATAAAGGGAGAGCAAACAATTATCCTTATAAACCCAAGAAAATCAGATTTGAGTGTGCACAAATTTTTTCTCACTGCAGAGGCCTAATTCCAAAATGGACAGAGTAAAGAGAGAGGTTATAAAAGCCATTTATATGCTGATACCTCGTTCTCTTTGTAGGTACCGAAGCTTCTTGTTCATAGGATGTTTCCAAATGCTCGCTATTCTTTATGGATTGATGGAAAACTTGAGCTTGTCGTCGATCCACATCAAATTCTGGAAAGGTAAAGTCTTATTATATATTATCTATCCCTTTAAGATCAATACCAGGATATCTCTAGTAATAAGATGTATGTAGTGTTCCCAATATTGTACTGCAACCATCATCATGTAGTTGGCTATGCAACTTCTTGCAGTTGCTGGAAACAAGAATTTGTGTAATCGTTTGACTGATTTGCTATAGTAGGAATCTGTTAGCTCCACTGGGTTGTTTCATTTAATTTCCTTAAGCAGCTAGCTAATGGTTGTTTCATTTAACTTCACACTTTGAGTTTAGAAGACCTTAGGCCTGGTGAATCCAATACTGGGCCGCAGCAAACTGACTGACCATTCTTTTCATCAGGTTTTTGTGGAGGAAAAATGCTACTTTTGCAATCTCTAAACATTACAAAAGATTTGATGTCTTAGTGGAAGCCGAAGCAAATAAAGCAGCTGGTAAATATGATAACGCCTCTATTGACTTTCAAGTGGAGTTTTACAAGAATGAAGGGTTAACCCCATATTCTGTTGCAAAGCTCCCAATCACAAGCGGTATGTGTCTATTTGGCTTACTTCTTTTCTAACAATCCACTTTCGGCATCAAAAGGTTAACTTGTAGGCAAATGTTGCAGACGTACCAGAGGGGTGTGTCATTTTAAGAGAACATGTTCCCATTAGCAACCTCTTCACTTGTCTTTGGTTCAACGAAGTAGACCGGTTCACTTCTAGAGATCAAATCAGTTTCTCAACAGTAAGAGACAAAATTGCAGCAAAAACAAACTGGACAGTAAGCATGTTCCTTGACTGCGAAAGACGCAACTTCGTAGTTCAGGTAAAAAAAATTTAACTTTCATGTTTGCTTAACCTAAGCAAAAGTAGTAAGAAGATAGATCCTGACTTAATCGAACAACCAAAATTGCAGAAATATCATCGAGCAGAACAAGAGAGATATGCAAGGCAAAAACCTCCACTGCCTAAACTTTCTCCTCCTCCACCTTCACTGCCTAGTACACCAGTTTTAATCAGCAGCGATTTGCCTAGGAAAGTATCGAGTGGAAGAGCGGTTAGCAGAACAACGCCGGCTAGAAGGCGTGGAAGAGACAGACGGTCTGGTCCAAGAGGGCACAGGAAAGCTAATCTGCCTGTACGATTACCAGATTCAGCTTAGGACTGAGAGAAACAAAGCCCCTTGCAAAGAGTTGGGTTTCTTCTTCTTCAGGGTCGCTTTATTGATTCAAAGTTTACCACACAGTATGTTCCTTTTTTTTTGCTTTGTTTCTCCATTGATTCAAAGGATTCAAAATCATTTTTTCAATGTATATATATATATTATACACAGGACATTTTTGTACTTGGATGATAAATTATAGTTTCGAATTTTTGAAGAAAGGCTGTCAGAGACCATCCGAGTTTTGTTTTGTGTGTTTATCTTCATCTTTTGAGAGATTACATCATATATTGATTCCGGCTTGTCTACTGAAAAATATCGAAGTTGTCTTTTCGTTTCTCTGTCATAAAAGTTTGATTTTTTCTGAAACAGTTCAATGTTTTGTCCCGAATTACAAAAAAATATAATCATTATTAAAATGTGTTATTCTTGTTTTTTATTCGATTTGGAAATCTACATAGGATTTGCAGATCCTTATAAAATTTAATAATTTCTGATTTTAACAAGTGAATTTTAATTAGTATTTGCAAGTCAGTGATTTTTTTTTTTGCATTTATGTTTTTTTGTATTTTATGATGGAAATCCTTTTAAATCCACTAACATTCACTGTAAAATTAAATAAATCCATTTGGTTAAATAATACTGAATTTTAATTAGTATTTATAATTTACCACATGAAAAAAAAAAATTTACCACATGATGAGTAATAGGTCATTTTGACAACAAAGTAATCTAATGACAATATTATGATGACTTTCTAAATCTATTAAAATCTAGTGTCCTCAAATGCTTAACGTTATCAATAAAAATAGTATGTTAGTTACGTTGACCACAAAATAGTACTATTTTTGCATAGTACCATGCAGGAATGTGTACTCAAATATTCATTTATTCAAGGCGTAAGTGGTAACTGTAACTGACAAAGAGAAAGAGGTTTCCAGAAGAAGGCAAATTTCGCAGGCTTTGTATTGTATGACCCTTTGGTTTAGGGCAGACGTTCTCGGTCAAGGTCTAGTTCTGCTTCTGATTCAGGTGTTGATTCTATGTGGCTATTGTAGTTTCAAGTGTCTCACGTCTTTTGTTGTAGGGATTTATCTCTCGAGTCTCAAGTAATCGTTTTCCCCGAAACTAAATTGTGGAATTAACTTGCCCACAAAATAAATGCAAGTTTCAGTGATTTTCAGTCCTAAACGTTTTTGTCATCACATTTCTATACGAACGTATACCATACATGATACACCACGACCCACTAGGCCAGTACTATACATATAAGCTGATATAAAGGTTTTGGGCTTCAGCTTTTTTTTTCAGCTTATGATCACTATCCAACAAATTATATATGTATAATTTTGTTATATATAACTATATACTGTTTGGAGGTTTTATGCAAATTTAATATCAAGTGTCTTTTGTGTTTTAACTTGCTTTTGCAAAATTTAATATTTTCAATTTTTTTTTCTAACAAAACATTGTAACTAAAATTTATTGTCATGTGCGTATCCATCAAAGATCTGTTGTACTACGCGATCTTGAAGTTATGGTCTTCCCTTGCATGCATATGTCTACCACTATGGCAATTTATTAGAATTAAATGATTTTTCCTCTTTGGGCAACATGCCATCCCTGAACCAAACCAATTGAAATATTTGTTTCAAACTCTCAAAATTGTTGAAAAATTTTACATGGACATAAGCCTCCAAATCTGTAAAAATAAATTCCAGCCCCTACATTTTTGAATCCTTTACTAATTTATCTATAACCCCAAAATTTCAGGACCGGCTCTGGGGCCACTATTATTAATTCGAACATAAAGAGAATCGGATTTTATTGAGTTTCTCTTTAGAGGAACATGGCTATAAGTTCTGTTATAAAGATAAATCAACTTGTTGGTGAACCATGACCTAATGTTTTTTTCTGGTGAACAAATAATAACAATAATCTTTCTTACGTACACATGAGATACGTGTGACTCACGCTATACAGAGTCAAATCAGTAGCGTTATTTGTTTCGAGTCATGAATAAAGTGACCTTAGAGTTCACATCAGTCTGGACTCTGGAGTCGAAGAATGTTATCTCAGTCAGGCTCATCGTTGATTTTGAGTCACTCTTTATTTGGCTTATAGTGATCTAACGCCACCAATCTGATTGGAGTTGATGGGCTGATAGTCTGTTCAATCCTCGTTTGACACCAAGAATCACACTGACACTGTGGATTTAAACTGTAAAAGTATATAGTTAAAAGATGGTCTAGAACACCAGTCTAATACTAGTCTCAAGACTCTCCACGACTTCCATTTCAGACCAACTATAATTGATTCCTTCTTATAAATACTTTACCTGCTGAATGATGACGAGAGGCTAAATGTTTTTTTTTTCTACAACAATTATGAGTGTATTATTATGTTATATTTTATTCGATTAATAAATTTATATTTATGATCAAAGTTCAATTGGAAAATGGTAAAAGAACCCTGAAAGCGTAACTTATTTTGGTTTTGAAAAGAAATTACATAGAGGTTCATTTCAAAATCTCTTTACATAATAGTTTTCTTTGGCAGAAATTTGGATATTCCTTGATGAAATATTTATCTAGTTAACTAGGTGATTTCTGTACTAAAGAATATATTTTTTAAAAAATATTGTTAATTTATTTGAGGGTAGGAATTTGGTTTACAATTTTATTTTCAGTATATGGATGTACCTACTTTAGAAAAACAATCAGAAAATTATTTACAATTCAGATTGTTTTGGGTTGTTTAACAAATTTTTAATTCAATTTTATTTAATCTAGTTAATAAATTATAAATATCTAAAACAAATATTTTACTCTATATTATATTGATAAATAATGGAATTATGTGTACCTAAAATATACAATCTTAGTAAAATAGATTTTTGGTTACTTTATATCAAATCAGTAAAATAACTATAAATTTGTTTATTAGTTTAACTATATAAGCGACTATAAAATTACTCAGTGAAGATACTCAGTCTCAAATTAAATGAATAAACTCAATGATTTGAGTAACTGATTAATGGATATAAGTGTTGTTTTAAACACCTAACTTTTTCTACTGAGCATTTAACTATTCACATAATTTAATTTTTTGATTAATTGTCCTTGATTTTAGAAATTTATTCAAATAACTTTTATTTAATTCTTTCATCGTAAATAGATTTAGGTTAAGTTTATATTTTTCACTGTGACTTCATTTTCTGGGCTGCTTATTATGTTTTTCAAATCTTTTTTTTTTGTATGAAAACTATCTAAATCATAATTTCTCATCAATAAATATTATGTATATTAATAGTTCTTATATAGGTTATGAAATTTCATTGTGATATAATATATAAATATTACATAATAAATATTTTTCTTTTCTGCTATTTAAAATAAATGGTATGAAAATATTACTACATAAAAAAGGAAAACCTAAATAAAATTTTCAATAATAGTAATAGTCATGATAATTTTAATAATATTTTATAGTTAGTTTTATAAGAAATACCGTGAAGACAAAACAGTAAACTTAGCTTTTTAAATAATATTATAGATATTGAATTGTCAATAAACATTGTTTAGCCAATTTGTGACGAAGTTCAATAATACAATGATTGAGACACAAGTCCAAACTAATCGTGTATATTTTCTTTCTCTTCTATCCTATACTTTTGGGGCCACAAGGACAGTTACTCATCGTTTACTTTTAGTGCATGTGGTCAGTCTTCTATATACCTATTAATTATAAACAACTTGGTTTAAATGTTGAAAATGCAGAAAGCAACTTGGTATAAATGTAATAAATGTAAACCAGTTTTTTTATTATTTTTTTCATATACCAACTTGATCTAGGAATATGTAGCAGATTTTAAAGTAAACCTATTTAAAATGTAAAGAGAAAATCAATGTTATTGTACAAAATATGTAGGGGTGTTACTTAATCACGAATTATGAATATAACCTAATCCAAGTACAAAATGTTGATGTAAATAAATAGTCCAATATGTTGTTATTCGGTCACTGGTCTTAAGTTGTTATTGAACTATGCAATTAAAATTGATGTTACTGGATATTTATTTGTAAATCGTGTTTTTGGGTTTTTAACCATTTGATTGTTAGTCCTTTTCTAAAAATGTTTCATCAAAATTCGGTGTAATAAAGATGTGATAACGCACCTGTTTCAACTATCTGTTTTGCCATACTTAAATGTTTGTGTATATCAGGAATAATAACACGTTTCATTATATCACAATAAAATTTAAAGACATGTGGTATAGTATCCACATTGGAACTATCTATTATCTAAACACTAAAAAAAAGTTCTAAATTTTTTTTGAAAAATTGGAAAAAGAGAGAGACGAGGTTCTGGTTTGAGAACCTCAAAAAATGTTAGATACTCTAGTCATATATGTGTAGTGTGGATTTCTGGTTGGCTCACTGTACTTTTGTGACTTCAAATATAATTACTAACTAAATCAGATTACAAGTATACAACTACTAAGAACATTTGTAATGATAAGTCTTACAAACTCATTCTCTCAACTATTATTTAGAAAATGATTATGTGGAAAAAACATCTCTTCAAATAACAATTCTCACCTTTATGCTTTATCTTATTTGCTCTCTTATTTTTGTGTATATTATTGTTTTATAGAGACTATATAGGATCATTAATGGTGCTCTAAAATTAAATTCCTAGATACTCTTCCCCAGGATTAGATACTACACGTTGGGATGCTATATCGTTGAAAATTAAAACCCGAATACAGTTTTTTATTTAGTCGCAAACGCACCGCTATGTGGTGTCCCCATATAGCCATATCACACGATTCAAAATCACAAACAGACAACACACAAAAAACAGATATAATGGCTCTTTGACCCTTTTGAGCTGATCAGAAAAATCAACCAAAACGCCAATAAAGAGGACAACACAAACACAAAACATCAAAGGTAAAGAGGAAGAAAAAGAAGATGAAGAACGGTCTGATAATTACAAACTGTGTTATCCTCACTATAGGAACATGTGCAGGCCCATTGTTAACTCGTCTCTACTACACCAATGGTGGAAAACGAATCTGGTTCATGAGCTTTCTCTCAACCGCAGGTTTTCCAGTCATCCTCATCCCTCTCTTTTTCTCGTACCTCAGCCGCCGCAACCGCAACCACTCTGAAACCGCAGAAAAAACAAAGATTATCCTCATCGAAACTCCTCTGTTCATCGCATCCATCGTCATAGGATTGCTCACAGGACTTGACAACTACTTATACGCTTACGGGTTAGCTTATCTGCCAGTTTCAACTTCATCTCTCATCATAGGAACTCAATTAGCTTTCAATGCTCTCTTCGCTTTCTTCATGGTCAAGCAAAAGTTCACTCCCTTCTCCATAAACGCTGTCGTTTTGCTGACGGTGGGCATCGCAGTCTTGGCCTTGCACAGTAATGGAGACAAGCCGGCTAACGAGACTCACAAGGAGTATGTTGTTGGGTTCTTGATGACTGTGATTGCAGCTGTCTTGTACGCTTTTATATTGCCGCTCGTTGAGCTCACTTACAAGAAAGCTCGACAAGAAATCACTTTCTCACTTGTGCTTGAGATTCAGATGGTCATGTGCCTCGCTGCTACTTGCTTCTGCGTTGTTGGCATGATCATCGATGGCGATTTCAAGGTAAAAATGATAAGTTTGATAAATGTTTTTTTTTGGCTTAAGGGTATCTTTGCAAGGATCTTGATCAGATTTTCGATGCAACAAACCCTAATAATTGAGTTTTAGATTCTATTTGTATAACACTTCCAAAAGTTATTTTGAGTCTGTGAGGCCACCCGTTCATGGTATCTAATAGAATATAAATTAATAAAAATTTAACTTCAAAAAAAAAACAAAAGCAAAAAAAATAGAAGAAGAGAAAAGATACTCTTGTTATCACGCTTCATCTATTTTTGCTATAGAAAATTTAATTTAATAATTACGTTATACCAAAATAATGTCTAGAACTCCATTTTGAGAACTTTTAGCAGTGGAAGTGCTCTGATATATCAGAATTTTAGTACGGATTTCGAATGTTAAGGAATATACTATTTTACAAAGCTGATTAAATAGTTATATATATATATATATATATATATATATGTCCTATAGATATTTGTTTATTTTATTGGTGCATATATTTAAGAGTATTTAACTCTATCGTATTTATTTCATTTCGTTGATGTGTGTATTTATGACACATGTCTCAACTTGTAGTTTGAAATTATTGATTAAATGTTGGAAAAAATATTATTGATTAAATAAATTTTCCATTTAAAAACCATTATACGAATATCTCGAGTTCTCATTAAACGTTAACATCACTCATCCAAGATAACATTTTTGATATGTTTCTAGGTGATATCAAGAGAAGCAAGAGACTTCAAGATCGGAGGATCTGCGTTTTACTACACGTTGATTGTGATCACAGGAATAGTATGGCAAGGATTCTTTTTAGGAGCCATAGGGGTTGTGTTTTGTGCATCGTCTCTAGCTTCTGCTGTTCTCATCAGTGCTTTGCTTCCGGTGACGGAAGTCTTGGCCGTCATTTGCTTCAGAGAGAAGTTTCAGGCGGAGAAAGGTGTCTCTCTCTTTCTCTCCTTATGGGGATTCGTCTCTTACTTCTACGGTGAGTATAAATCCGGCAAGAAAGTTCTCGAGAAACAACAGCCGCAGGAGACAGAACTGCCTCCTCTTCAAGTTAGTGATTCTGTTGCTTAAAGGTCTTTTCCTTATCTACAGGAGAACATTATGGTTATGAACTTTGGATAAAAAAAAATAAGCTTTTAGAGCATCTTTTTCTATCTATTATGTGTATCTGTGTATTTTTCAGTGAATTTGTTAATGGTCTTTTGTATAATTAAACATGTGTTGGTACAAAACTGTATGTCATAGAAAAGCAAAGGACACCAAATGATATATATATATATATATGTGTGCGCGCGCGCGCGCATGTTTTCAGTTGAAATTGTTATTCTGGTAAAGCCTGTTTGGTTCATTTTTATGATTTTTCATTACACTATAGAAATCACCACTGAGAGCAGCTAGTTATTCTAAAGGTAAAATCAATATGTAAAGGAAGATTGTAAGAAAGACCCTCCAAATTATGTAGCTTCTCTAGAGCTATACGGTTGTACTGTATCCCCTAGAGAGCTTCCAGTTATTTGGAACTCGAATGCAGGAGATGGGAAATAATAATTACCACCAACAAAAATCGTTTGCAAACAATTCAATTTTTTTTTTTTTTTTACAAAATCAAAATTTGAAAATGAAATAAGATTAGTTTGCAAAATATCACATGCACATAATTATATTTTGTTATTTACCTACGCAATACATAACGGTCAAAATGATCAGCCTTTTTGTTTTCAGGTCTGGAATAAAGTCAAGTGTAAAATTCACATATATTTGGACTCTATGAATACTATCTCAGTCATATTCATCGTTGATCCATATATAAGTCGACTTCTTATTTGTCTTATTATGAATGAACTACTAACACCACCAAATTTGACTTTGTCTTAAAGCTAGATATTATATAACATATATAACTACGTAACTGTCACAACATATACTTTTCTTTGTGACAAAGGCTTTGCTAAATCAAAACATTACTTCTATCATCAATTTTTTATCACTCCCATCAAATTAATGCTATAAAATTAAAAAGGTCCACTGGAGTTGATAGGGGCGATAGTTAAATCCTCCTTTGTCACCAAGAAATTCAAAGAGTAAATTCGAACATACAAGTAGAAAGTTAAATTATGTCTATATAAAACCCCACAAGACTAAAGTGCAAAACAAGATAAAACAAAACAGCTATATAGCTTAAACTGGTCTCAACTACTTCCATTTTTTTGGGGTCAAATCTCAACTACTTCCATTTCAGACCAATAATAACTTACTAGAAACCAGCAACTGAGATTGGTTTCCTCTGGTACATACTGTAATTGAATGAGCGGCTGATCAGATTACTCTTTTATAACCAAATTCTAAGTTTAAGAACCAAACCGATTATGTTCACTCCTTTCCTATCATGTTTTATTGTAACTTACTGCCGGTAATTAATAATCTGATCTTACGTTCAAAATAATGTACAAGGGGAAAAAATGAACACTTAAATAAATTTGGTTTCGAAAAAACCACATAGCCATCAATATATGATCAAGTCTTGAGTTATCTCCAATATTAAGATAATGATATTTCTCTTTAGTTAATCACGTACGCCTTTTTTGTGGAAAATTTCTCTTCTTGCTTTTCATAGACACGACTATATTATATCTTCCCAATAATAGAATTATAACTTCTATATTTCAAGTCTTCGCTTTGTCATACTTGATGTGTAATTTAAAACGTGTTAGTTTTTTTTTTCTTTTTTTGTGTGTGTCAACGATCAAGACGTGTTAACATGATAAAATGAGCATAAGCGTTTTGGGGTCGCAAACGCGCCGTTATGTTATAATGCTTCACACGGTTCGAAACAAGAAACACACAAATTCAGATATAATGGCTCATCGGCTCTTTGACCCTTTTGAGCTGATCATAAATCACCAAAAGCCCATAGCCGAGGACAATATATATTAGAAGGCAGATTATATTCTGATAAGTTAATATTCATTCAAACAAAGTCACATTCATTGTAAAAACGTTTTTTGATTTGAATCCAATTTGACATTCATTCAAAAAAAAAAAAAAATATATATATATATATATATTCTGATAAGTTCAAATGTGTTAATATAATATTCCTATCAGTTTGCTGTAGGAAAATGTGTATATAATACCCATGAACAAAGCAAGGCGTTACTTAGAGACAACAAAAACATCAAGAAGATGAAGAACGGTCTGCTAATCATAGTATGCATTTTCTTGGCTATAGGAACATGTGGAGGTCCTTTGTTAACTCGTCTCTACTACACCAATGGTGGAACACGAATATGGTTCATGAGCTTTCTTGCAACCGCAGGTTGTCCAGTCATACTCATCCCTCTCTATGTCTCCTTCCTCCGCCGCAGCAACCGTAACAAGGCAGAAAACACAGATAAAACAGAGCTTTTCCTCATGGAAACTCCTCTCTTTATCGCATCTATCGTTATCGGGTTGCTCATAGGACTTGACAACTACTTGTACGCATATGGTTTAGCTTACCTGCCAGTTTCCACATCATCACTCATTGTGGGAACTCAGTTAGCGTTCAATGCGATCTTTGCTTTCTTCATGGTCAAGCAAAAATTCACTCCGTTCTCCATAAACGCCGTCGTTTTGTTGACTGTCGGCACTGGAATCCTGGCCTTGCATGCCGACGGAGACAGGCCGGCTGACGTGAGCAAGAAGGAGTATGTGGTTGGGTTCTTGTTGACTTTGTTTGCAGCTGTTCTCTACGCTTTTATACTGCCGCTCGTTGAGCTCACTTACAAGAAGGTTCGACAAGAAATCACTTTCACACTTGTGCTCGAGATGCAGATGGTCATGTGCGTCGCTTCTACTTGCTTCTGTCTCGTTGGGATGCTTGTAAAAGGCGACTTCGAGGTAAAACAAAGAATCATATCTTGTATGGTCTTTTTTTGCATACAAGGGTCTCTTTAGATGGATCTTGATTAAAAGAATCAGAGCTTTGGTTATGCAAATTCTGATGCAAACCCTAATAACTGAGTTTTCTTGAATTTCGTATTTCAAAATTGTAAAGTTCCTTTTGGTTTTAATATATATCAAGAAATTAGTACGGATTTCAAAATAATGAGAAATATAGTAATTAGTAAATGAAAAAAATCCGAATAAGTATTTCCTGTTGCCGGGGAAAAAAATTAGTTCCTCTTATTTTATCAACTAAAAAAATGAAGTTGTAATTAATAAAAAAAAAATTTCTAATATGTGTTAAAATCTAAAGCATCAATTTTTTTTTAGAAAATGGAATATTAGATATACAATGTAAATCATCAACTACTAATAAGTTGCAAAAATATATCATTAACAGGTTATGTTCAAATAAATTTTGAAAAAAACTATATATTCAAATCAATCATCGTGTAACACATTTTTGATTATACAACTTACGTTTTAGGCTATACCAAGAGAAGCAAGAGAGTTCATGATCGGAGGCTCCGTGTTTTACTATACGTTGATTGTGATCATGGGGATAGTATGGCAATGCTTCTTCTTAGGAGCCCTAGGGGTTGTGTTCTGTGCGTCATCTCTAGCATCTGGTGTTCTCGTCAGTGTTCTTCTTCCGGTGACTGAGATTCTGGCCGTCATTTGTTTCCGAGAGAAGTTTCAGGCGGAGAAAGGTGTCGCCCTCCTTCTCTCTCTATGGGGTTTCGTCTCTTACTTCTACGGTGAGTTTAAATCCGGCAAGAAAATTATCGATAGTCCTCAGTCTCCAGAAACAGAACTGCCTCCACTTCCAGTTAGTGGATCTGTTGTTTAATTTTATGCACTTTAATTCTTTTATGTGTGTGTGTTTTTATTGGTGTGTGAGTATGTTACTGTTCGTATGTATAACAAAATCAGTAATTGTATACGCAAGTGTAAATGTGAAAATATTTAATAAATTAATTAATACATAAGCAGTAAGATAGAGTTTCTAAAGAGATGATTAAAAATAAAGATTAAAAAATAATCTGAGTGACGAAAGGTGTATGATTACATAAAATAAAACAAATTGGATAAAGTATATTATATATCTTCGTTGAATCTCTATGTGCTATCTATCATTATATTAAGTCAAAGAACTAAAATAAGCTCCCCATTGAAATAAAATAAAACAAATTGGATGTGACAACGATAAAAGTCAAAGAACTAAAATAAGCTCCCCATTGACAAATCTTCCAATTATAGAAGAATGATTCTTATTTTCATAAAGTTCCTTCCACTAAATTAGGAAAGCAAGACATTTATTTTCGAGTTGTTGCTAAGTCCAGTTTCATATTGTAGATTTCGAAAACAAAAATGTAACATAAAATCAAGGTATTAAATTTGGATATTATCAGGGCCATGAGATAATTACAACGTTTTGATGCGTAATATACTGATAGCTAAATCAGTAGAGAAAAACACAGGAAAAATCATCTCTAGGTCAAAGAAAAAAGCATAGATCATTCATACATAACGATGAAACAAAGAAATCATTTGAGGAAAAAGACAGTAAGTAGCTTCTGTTTTTGCTTTTGTTTTAATAAATAATAAAGCCTGCAAACACCAATCCTAAAGGTTTATTAATTACTCACAGAAACCAGAACAATCCAAGAATCAAGAAGACAAGAAGGGGTAGGGCTCTTGCGATATCATAAAGCCGTAGGAAACTGTGGAGGTCCTCTGATCATGCGTCTCTACTTCAACGCAGGCTCTGGTTTTCTTGACGTGACTGGGATCAATGCAGGCTCTGCAAGAAGACTCCTTGTTGGTTGTGAGCTCTAAGAAGTCCTTTCTTGATAAGTGCCGGTTACCTGTGGGGATCAAACTCTTTGTTTCAGCGGGACATTCAGATTCTGATCTTATTAAAGCATCAGAGTCCCTGAAGAGACTCGCTTCAGAGCTTCTACCCTAAGTCCTAATCTTTTCTTTTTTTCTTCTTTACATTTTATGTTTTTTTTTTGTTTCTAACCTTTATCATACTTTATACTCTTCTTGATGATCACGTAGCTTAAGAGGTGTTGCAGAAAATTATTTTATAATTTTATCAATAATTTTCAGTTATTGATAACAAAGCTGGTCATCTCGGTTTTCAAAACTTGTATAACAAGAAAAGAAAAAAACTGTGACCTAAAAAAGGAAGAAGAATGAATGAATGGTTTGGTGGAAATAGAGAGAGAGAGAGGTGTAGCTTTTCCTCTACGTTAATGGTTTGTTAAATTGATCACTGCAGCATTCACACGGTGACTACATTGCCCGGAACTAGTATTGACTCTTGAGTCTCAGCTTAGGATACGGGATCTAGACTAAAGATTATACAAAAGTCTAGGGACCAAAGAGAGAATTAATTGCTAATGTTTTTATTATGTCCTCTTAGCAACATTGTTCCTAGAGTAAGATATTATAGAAAAAAAATTATTAGTTTTCAAGATTCTGAAATTTCCAACCATTAGAATATGAGTATATTAGAAGATATATTAAAAAAAATTGTGATTTAAAATGAATTTTGATGATGAAAACTCAATTTTAAAGTTGCCCACTCGCAACATTGGCACGTAAGTTCCACCGCAGCAAAACCTGAATATTGGATTCTTGGTGACTGTAGCAGCAGCTGTTATGTATGCTTTTCTCTTAGCATTAGTTGAACTTGCTTACCAGAAAGCTAGCAACCCATGAGCTACATGCTCGCGCTCGAGGTCCAGTTGGTTTTGTGCTACCTTGCTTCTTCAGTCAAGTCTCATCGGTATTAGTCCCTGGTGATTTCAAGGTTTGTTACTCTTTAAAACCTGCAAAAGAGTGTAAAACAGAACAATGGTTTTGACTCAAGTCCTGAAGTACTTCACCTTTTTTTATTTGAGAGCAAGGGATAGACCCCAAAGGGAGAGAGCAAGAAAAAGATCCATCACAGAGGTTTGGCTGTTATTTTCTTCCATGAAAAGTTCCAAGCAGAGAATGGTCTTTTCTCTTGCACTCTCCCTTTGGGATTTGGTTTCTTAATCTATATGGTGAGATCAAAGCCGACGAGGATAAGAAGAGAATTAGCAGGAGAGGAGACATAACTGTAATCTCTGCCTAGAAGCGAGTGTTTAACTTAAACGAAGGAGCTTAGAAAGATACATCATAAAGTATCATTCTTTATTTCATTTCATCCCTGTTATTAGATTAGAGGACGTTTACAACTTGAAGCTATGCAAAAAAAAAACAACATAAAGTTGAATGTTTTTCTCTTTCATTATCACATCAAATGAGTTTGTGATAGAATATGAGGTCAAATTATGACCCTTCTGTTATGCTATTGAACTGTTTTTTGTTCTTGTGCTGTCTTGTGCTGATTGCTTTTAGCTTTCATCTCTGGTGGCTGGTGGTTTCATCCCATTAACTTTCTCAACAATATCGCCAGTAGCACCACTAAAGAGAAATCGCGTATGATTCGAGGACCCATCCTATCCCACCTGTAAGTTTAACCAGTAGAGAGCTTCTGGTAAAGCCTGTTTGTTCATTTTCATGATTCTTCATTATTATCACCAGTGAGAGGAGATAACATTCAGTTGAATCACAATGCAAAGAAAAACCTCCAAGACAACCACACCAATTTTTTTTAACCACATTATCTTCCACACTGCTTCCTCTAGACATTCTAGTTATTTGATTGAACTTGAATAAAACAGCCCTATGCCAAATATATACATGGTGTATAAGACGACCTATTTTTCTACACATACTTTTTCCGACTCTCACTTCTAGCATGCCTAGAAAATCCAACAATAACATATAAGCATCTGCAAATCTTCTATTTTAATCAACTATCCAATTTATCCATTCGGGACTACGATCAGATGAACCCAGCCTGTTGTTATAAAAACAATATACAAAATAAAATGTATGTACTCACCAGCTTCCTTCAGCAGAACCACTCAATTCACTGTTGATTTCTTCCTTCGCAAACTCTTCCAGTATCGCACGCTGACGTTCGTTAAGTTCACTAGAGAATACAAGAATATAAATACATAGCATAAGAATATGCCGGAAAGCTCATATCAACATCAGCATAAGAATCAGTTAAAACAACGGAATAACAATAAGAGAACCCAACACATTCCACATGCCCTCAGATATCACGAAGCTGATCAAATCAACACTAGTTTCTAGGGTCAGAAATAAATTTCCAGCGAAGCCTCAACTTTTAGAGCAACAAAGTGTGTTGTCTGTTCTTGAAAACATCAGAAATTTGTAATATGTTAAGTCTATAACCAATTTGTTACTTGAATTCAAAGTAGAAGAAATCTTACGTAGGAACGCTAACACGGAGTCGCACATACTGATCTCCATGATCTACAAAAAATCCTTGTTTCGGTAGTCCTGCAGGAACTCACATCTTAGAAACAGGACAAGCAAACAAACAAAAAGTTTAACCATATAGGCTGATAGTTAAAACTTAAGAGTACCTTTGCCTCTCAAAATAAGAAGTTCGTCAGGCTGAGACCCCTTTGGTATCTGCAACAATTAAAACAAGTCATCCCTAGTATCTCCATTCTCCAAAGGCTTGAGATCTAAACCATCCTCTCACTTAAGCAACTTGAACTCAGTTACAAATGGTAAATGCCAAATTCTAGAAATCCATCCATACACGAATATATATACTACAGATTTCACTGGAGGCGAATCTTACATCTATCTCTGTCTTGCCTGACAGTGTTGGCACCACAACTTTGCCTCCCAAAATGGCCTGTCAAATAAGTTTTTAAAAATATCTCCAATATGGTTATAGCAAAAACAACGTGAAGAAAAAGACATGAAAGAAAGCATCATGTTGGGCTAATATTGGCAGTGTAACAAGCAATTTGCACTGGAAGCTTAAACCTCTATGGTTGTATGGCGAAAAATACAGCAGTCGCATGCATTTGAGTTCTATGACGGGGTGCCATCAAATGAAGTTGAACTGATATGCTACGTTATCTAATTATAGGACAAGCGCGTTGCATATAATGATAAAGATGCTAGTGTTATTATATAGAACAAAACTCGTTAATTTTCAAATCGGCTGCAGACAAATTTTATCTAGTCGATGACCTATGGAGGTTTTATTTTGTCATAGGACACAGGCTAAAGTATGTTACTACAGAGCTTTATTAGCTGGCAGAGTGGGAGTTAACAGTTTTGACAACACAGTGTCACTAAGCATGAAAAACATAGGTTTAAAAGGTACTACTCTGACTATAACCCAAGATTCAGGAATGACCAGTGTGCTTACTTGCGTAAAGCTAATATTAGCATCCACATAAATATCTGAGCCATCTCTCGAGAATGTCGAATCATTAGCAACCTGTAAGCAGAAGAAGGTTAGATAATTGTCATCAAGGGAAATTGCAGGATTCAGTAAGACCACAGATGAGGCAAGAACGATGGTATATTACAAGACTACTTACGGAGTGTACAAGATTGCGAAACAGTCTATTCACTGGATGTAATAAGTTTAGAAAAATAGTCACAACCGGGGACAGGAAAAAGAATAGAGTAGCCATCACATGAAAATTTGTAAACAATGGTGCAGATTATTTTTGGAATGAATACATGAGTGTATGTGTTACAAAAAAGAGAATACATAAGTGTATATGTATGACTTCTAATATGACTTTAACGCTTGTACCATCTGCCTTTATCTCTTAGACTAAAGTGATAAAGTGATCATCATAAGATGAGACACATATAGTAGATCAATGTCAAGGCCGGGTTTGATTTAAAACTTCTCTAAGCACGTCTCAGGAAAAGCACAAAGATACAAATTTGAAGAAAATACAGATGCTTTTAACAAACCTTAAATTTGATATACAAGTTTCCAGGTTGACTTGTTCTTGATCTTACATGACCAGCATCATTGATTGTGACCGTAGCGCCGGACTCCACCCCTTTGTTCAAATAAAGAAAAATTGGCAAATTGAAGTTATGACAGAATCGTATCATCAAGAACCAAATTGACTATCTGGTCCAGATAACTTATGTATTATGATACTCCAAATTATAGCTCTAAATTATTTGTTTCGTCTCTGCCGCAAATATCAAGTGCAGATAAAAGCCAATTAACCAGGTAATACACAGCCAAGCATAGTCTTAAAAATAAGAAAACGAACAAGCCAGCTATGCTATAACTATGACCAGTATGTAAATTGGGTAACATCTAAACCACACAAATTCTTAGAGAAAGGAGGGCAACAGTGTGAATGAAATCTTGCCACTCATTTCATAGCAGAACTAGCATGTTAAAAACCCAAAATCAAGTTAAAGATGGAAAAAATCAAGAAGACTTCACACTTACCCCCAGGGATCACAATTTCAACCGTCTTTGTGGCTTCCACGACCCCGGATCCCCTACAAGAGATGCAGTGCTCCTGAAGAGAGAGAGACAATACATATCTATGCTCGTAAGCAGTGACGAAGAGATAACTACTGAAGCATCAAAATAGATCTCTTGTTGTCAGACCTTAACAATATGCCCCGACCCCTTGCACGTCTGGCATTGTGCTGTAAAGGGAGGAATAGTTACCTGTTAAAGAGACAGAAGGCATAGTACTGTAAATATAAAGTGTACCATTTATTAAAACTCCAAATAAAACAAAGATTATATTCTCGAGTTGGAACTTACTCGTCCAAGGCCCCTGCATGTTGGACAAACTCTCGTGGCAGCATTAAGAGGGTGGCCAAGCCCATCTATCAAACAATAAATGATGAGACACTGGGAATAACGGGTTTGCATCAATAGTACTGTCAATTAAGTGAGTCACTCGTCCTCTCTAAGTTGGCTTGACTCAGTAGATTGTTAAAGACTAGAACCCCGTATTACAAGAAACAAAAAGGCACAACTGTACATTACAATAACATCAATGGGTGAGAGCCATTTCAAGAAGACCACTCTTTTACGAATTTATTGTTTTATCATTTGAACAAAACCATATATATATAATGAACTAAGACGAGTCAGGACTTGTCACTCAAAGCGTCTATACACTCAAGTATCTTTACAGGAAATTCTGAGCACCATAACTGGTTTTCCGATATTAGTAAATGCAAAAGAGCAGATAGCTTAAAATTCTGGGGCCACTCACTCACCACAGGAATCGCAAAAGACATATGCATCAAATTCTAAACGCTTTGTGCACCCTTTTACAGCTTCGTAAAGAGAGAGCGTCAGTTCCACCTATTCAATTTTCAACAATAACAACAAGATTTACAAAAGCAGACCAGCTTCCCATCGTATAACAGAATAAAGAGAGAATCAGATAAACTGACCCGAATATCAGATGAAAGCTGACTAGATTGATCTTCAAAAATCTAAATCAAATGTACTAACATTAGAGACTTGACTAGTCCACATAGACCAGATGAGGCAAATCGAGAACAAAACAATGTACCTCAGAAAAAATCTTGTGGAACGAGTCCGAGAAATTGGACTGGTATGCACGCCTGAACCTCTCTGCACCGCCACCGTCATTATTTACATAGTCTGAATTCCGAAAACGCAGCTGCATTGTGTGATAATAGCAAGAAACTCATTTAGTGATCTGGCCACCATATAAATGACAACAAACAAGATAAGCTTACCTTATCATATTCTTCTCTTCTTTCAGAGTTTCCCAGAGTCTGCAGTTTTTCAATCCAACACAGAAGTATATCATTCAGGCGACAGATTCAAAATCACATCGGAGTAAGAATTACTGAAAAGAAAAAGAAAAAAAAAGTACCTCGTAGGCCTCTCTTATTTCCTGGAACTTCTTTTTCGCGGAAGGATTGTTTCTATTTGTATCAGGGTGGAACTTTTTTGCAAGCTGCACAGTTGTACATTCAATACAAAAACTTGAGCGGACAATCTACTAATAGTTAACAAAAAAAAAGTATGAAAAAAACTGAAGAAGAACTTCATGAACAATGGCTCTCACCTCATGGAATGACTTTTTAATCTCTTCCCGGGTAGCTTTTTGAGAAACACCAAGAACATCATAGTAATTACGAGCACTGGAGAAGGATATTCCTGAGAAGAAGTAAACAGAATACAAATATGATAAAAGAAACACAATGGCTCTCCATCAAGAAAGAAGAAGAAGAAAAAGACCTGTAGCGTGAATGTAACGCTCGAACAAGAAGGGCCTCTGAGACCCTGCAAAATACCAAGACACTTTTCATGTAATTTACACAGACATCAATTTTGAAATTCCCTAAAGAGTCTATATCTCTTCACCACAGGAGAAAAGGACATAACTTTCTTAAATCCTGATAAACCCTTAAGAAACCCACATTTTTTCAATCGAAGCTGTATCACACTACATTGCTATGCTCGTAAACCCTAAATCAGCTCAGATAATAAGGCCATCAATCTCGAAGAGCAATGTGTAATTAATTATCAGTTTTAACTTAATTGAAACGAGCACAAAATCATGATCACCGACGAGAAACTATGACTCTTCTTAGACTTCTCGATTACCTGGTCGCAATCCGAGGGCGGAGTCAAATGTTCGTCGCGCCTGTAAACTCCGCAGAACCTACGAGGAAAGGATAAGGCAGAGATTAGCACACGATTGAGCTCTCTCTAGCGGAATCGAGAGAGTGATGAAGAAGAAGAAGGAAGCAAACCGAATTGAATCTTCGCATGATTCGATTCGAAGCAGAGCGAGAGAGAGAGAGGAGAGGTTTTTGGTTTGCAGTGTTTAAACCCTACGCAAATGCCGAGACAGAGAGAGACAAAGAGACGTTTTGCCTTTTCTGAAGTCTCTATCTCGTTCAGAAGGTCGTAAGTTGGAAAGACAAAAGAATCATCATGGTTTACATTGGCAGTGTACAATAATTTTCTCTGTATTTCAATCTAAATAAAGTAATTCTATTATATAATTGAATTTGCTCCAAACACTCTATAATAGAGAAAATTATTGTGTAATATCGGAGATGTCCAAATACAATCTTTGTCAGTTGTTTGGTTTTGTGTAAAATGTAATCAGAGTTTGAGAAAAAGTTTGAGATATTTAATCATATAATGAGGTAAAAAAAGCTTGAATCGGATGATAAGAAATATTAAAACATAACCCATGATGATCGCATATTTGTTTCTTGCAACATTTTGATTTTCATAGGATGTTATATTTTGATCAAGTTAATTGGTATTATCAAGAAAAGATTGGAACATATTTCTATATTTCTCTTCAAAATATATATCTCAAAATAGTTATTTTGTTCTAATATATTTGGATAGTCACATTTACATATTTTGACCCGAAAAGTAACATTTACATATAAATACTTATAAATAGAGGGAAATTAATAAATTGGATATTATTTCATTTTTATGAGTTTTTTCTATTAAAATATATATAAGTGGTCCGGAGATGATATGATGTGGACTTAGATTTTTTAAAGAAATTGTTGACATTAGAGCTCGAAATCCGGATCCGCTCTGAAAATAAGATATCCAGAGTGTCCGTCCGGATAGTAAAATATCGGATCCGTCGAATCCGGATCCGGATATCTGGATTTTTAGGTCCGGATATCCGGATCTGGTTTTTAAATATATGAAATTTAAAATTTTATTAATAATTATAGTTGATTTATTAAAATTTATATATAAAATTAGTCTTATAATACTATATTTTAATTTTAATAAAATTATATGCATAAATACATTCATAAATTTTGTAAAACATTTAATTTATGTAATATTTTTAGATTTTTGTATTTAAAAAATATTTTATTTTTAGTTATTTTTATGGATCCGGATCCAGATACTCGCGGACATCATGATATCTAAACGGATATCTGAAATCCGGATATTCAAAAAGCACGGATCCAAATACTAAAATTACAGATCCGATAGATACGGATCCGGATCCGGATATCCCAAATATGTACGGATATCCGGATACGTCCCAGGAGTAGTTGACATCACGATATACTTTTTTGAGAAAAAAAAAACAACAAGCACCACGATACACCGGCTGTGAGAAAGAGTGCATAAAATATTATACAACAAATGATTAATGATGCCAACGTACCACTGTCGACAGACATTTTTAATTCATTTGGTTATAACTTATTTTGTAGTCCGTGACTTTCGAACCGTGTTCCTCGTTACTTAACCATAGAAAAAATTGTTTTTTTTTTAACTTTAATATAGGGAGATCGTATTGAAAGAAGAAGAGGAAGAAGAATCAAAAAAGCATGAGTGGGCAAGAGAATCACGACGGCAGCCGGATCTCAACTCCCTCCGCATCGGAGCCCAAACCTCCTCACTCCTCTGACTACGCTCCTTACCCTAAGCTCGATCCCAACGACGTCACTCCTCCTGCTCCCATCTCCGGCAACGCCGCCACCACCATGCCGCCGGAGTTCAATCCTTACGTCTCTCCTTCCCCTGTCCCCAAGAGTAAGCTACTTTGCATCATCCGATCGAGTTTCTGTGTTTGATTGATTGATTGATTGATCGATTTTGGTTTTGGTTTTGGGGGGGGGGGAAAGATACGATGGACTCTGTGAAGGATACGCTTGGGAAATGGGGGAAGATGGCTGCAGACGCCACCAAGAAGGCTCAAGATCTCTCCGGTAACGTTTGGCAGCACCGTAAGCTCCCCTCTGAATCTAGTTGTTTGACTGGATTATATTATTTCAAGATTATTTCTTGAGATGATTCAGTTATATCTCTTTCCTTTTTGTTCTCAGTGAAAACAGGTCCAAGTGTAGCTGATGCCGCTGTTTCGAGAATTGCTCAGGGGACCAAGATACTTGCAGAAGGTGGATATGAGAAGGTCTTCAAGCAGACCTTTGAGTGCCTTCCCGATGAGCAGCTTCGCAAGACCTATGCTTGCTACTTGTCTACATCTGCTGGTCCTGTCATGGGTGTTATGTATCTTTCCACGCACAAGCTTGCCTTCTGTAGTGACAGTCCTCTTTCCTACAAAGAAGGTGATCAGACCAAGTGGAGTTATTACAAGGTACTATTGGTTGTGTCTCCTACGGTCACTTTTTCTTTCTTGCTTTTAGTTAGAACAAAAATTCAGAACTTGTAACTAGTATCTGATATGTTGAAAGGTTTATTGACTCTAGTCAATAACAGTGTATCTGTATACATAGGTAGATATATACTATAGTAATTCATCTTCATAGACTATGATTAAGGGCTGCAAAACTCTTGTCATGAGCTGAATTACAACCAACCAAGTTGCAAACTTGTTGATAAACGGATCTATGCGTGCTGGTTTTATCAACCAAAACAGATTTTGAGATCTGTGTGGGATCCTTGAGAACCTTAAATTCTATTTTTTTTTTGTCATCTTTCTTCGTAGAGTCTGTGAGTGATGACTTTGATCTGATGATCCAATATGAACAGGTGGTACTTCCGGTGAACCAGCTGAAGGCAGTGAACCCATCAACAAGCAGAGTTAACACATCTGAGAAATACATACAAGTGATTTCTGTGGACAACCACGAGTTCTGGTTTATGGGGTTTGTGACTTATGATAGCGCTGTGAAGAGCCTTCAAGAAGCTGTGCAGTCACATGCTCCATGAGGGTGCACCGGTGTCACTAGTATTGTGCATTATATGTATGGAACAGTGTGTGTTTTAGTACTTGATACCATTTCAGTTTGTGTTGTACATTTTGCTCTCCTGGCGATTGATCATAAAACATTGCTTCTGTTCATTTACTTTGTATGATTAAATGAATATTTTATTTACAATAATCCCCATTGAATCTTTATCTAGTTCCGATTAGATCCAGACATGACAATTGTTCCATTTAGATCATTGATGGCTCTTCATATTAAGGCAATGGTGTTGGTCAATGGCCAATTTGTGCAACATTGCCAGATAGCTTAGTAATGAACAAAGATATTCTCCGTGACTGACTGGTAATAAATAGATGACCCTTATTGTAAATATAATAAATTATGGGTGAAATGCATGAAATGATTAAAAGAATGAGGACTTTCTTTGTTATTTATAAATATTGTCCAGGGTAGAGATTAGGGCTTTTATAAAAGCCGCCGCTTCAGGAGCGGAGCAACAACATCAACAACAAGTAGCGTACGTTCTCTCAGAAACTAGGGGTCTCCACCCATTCTTATTTTCGATTTTATGTTTTGTGATTCTGAAGTTTAGCTGTTAAAGTTCCCGATGATCGAATAACCATTAATATATAGTTTCAGCCTTGTCTGAATATATCAGTGTCGAAGCAAACTCAATTTGTCTGAGGGAACTTTAGATTCGTCTTTTTTTCTTTTATTACTACTACATTTTGGCGATTTTAGTTTCACAATCTTGTTCTTTTTTTTGTGTGTGTGTGGTTTGGTACCCAATGATGATTCGAGAAAATCTCTATAACAAGTTTCAGCCTTGTCTGAGATAATCAATGTTGATAAGTTCTTCGATTCTGAGGGAAAACTCATTTTTATACTCAAATCTAATGTTGATAATCAATGTTATTTCGTGAAAACATATTTTTCTTTACGTCCAGCAAACTTGGGACTCAAACAAGCATTTTCAGTTGTATTTATGCAATGGATGAATCAAGAAACGGTTTATAAGGTTCAATGAAGTCGTTTCCTCTACTTGTGTAAGACATCTCAGTACCGAATCTAGGCACAGTCCAGTAAAATATTGGTCTAGATTTCCAGATTGTGAAAAGAAATTATTTGTATTCTCTAAGAAATGTTTATTTCAAAATCTCAAATTCATCTCCGATGAGATGGCAAGATGTCCCAGAAAAACATATGCTCCATTTAAAACATTAGCGAGATCTCGGAATGTACGATAATAGTAGTCTGATTAAAGTAGTTGTAAAAGAGCGAGCGACCATCTAGTTTTAAGGTTGATAGGCCTATATACAACAATATGAATCCTCCTGACAGACATGAACATCGGCTGTACATGGTTAACCTGTACTAAAATGAAAAAGAAAAAAAAAAACTGTATTCAAATGACTTTTCTTTCGTTGGGCTTACTCGATCTTTGTTGATGGGCCAGAATTATTAGGCTTCGTCTTGTTATTATAATTGTCGCCCAGTCTGCTGTTTAGTTTGAGGACGCTCAACGATGTCTTTACACCATTAGCAAAAGCTTTTTCATCTGTCCGTTAGTTTTGAGCTGTGCGAACACAAAAATCACTTGTACCGGATGGTTTACTTTGTGTATAAACTCTCTGTACATCAACATTTTAACATTTACAATTAACAGAAACAGTTTATTATTTTCCAAATCCTCTCCATCATTTTCTTCTTCTCGGGAGCTGAGTTTCTGTTCAATCTCGAGTTTACTAAAAACCAACTTTGACCATAGATAATGTAAGGTATTGAGAATTTTAATGAAACAAATCTAAATGTAGGGGTTGTGCAATCGCCTTAATCAAGTTTTGATTATTTGGATTAGTTGTACTTGTATGAAATATATATATAGATATTTGCTCAAGTTGTATGCAATATATCTTAGATGATTTTGTTATAAGCTAACTTTTACAAGTTAACGAATGGTCATTTAAGGTATTTGAAACATACCCAAAGCCATAGCTCCTTGTCGTCGTCTTATTCTCTGCTCACCTACAAACAAAGCACGTCGTTTTGTTTCTTATTAAAGTTGTTAGCATTTAAACTATGACCCACGCCTACCAATTAAACTTTAAGATTTAGCATTTGGATTATTCTTGTGTTTAAGATAATTTCTTATCGAGATAATTTCTCATAACACTGTTTGTTTTTATAAATGTTATTATAATATTTGAAATTGATAGATGTTTTAGACTTTTAGTACATGTTTTCGGTGTGGGGCATCCGGTGTAAAAATTGTTTAGATCAAAGGCATCTACATAAATTTGTGTTGTACTATCAAAGGGGAAAAATAATTTGGTATGGGGTAGAGGCCACACCCAGAGCTTTCCTGCGTCCCCCTGTGTATAAGCTTCGTCAACTAATAAATCTATGTAATTTTGTTTGCAGTTACAATTTGTTTGCAGTTCATCTAACGTTTAGGTAATTTCTGTAGAAGTTTATTATACTTGGATCAAATATTAAGTCGATAGTACTGGAAGTAGACCAAAACTTAAAGTTCATTCGACCTAACTTAAGATGAACTAAAAGGAAAAAACCTGAAAGTGACATAATTTTGGTGGGATCACAATTTTCATTGGTTATAAGCGCAATCAACTTTAAGTTGAAAGTGACCAAATATGTAAGTTATGTGGTTTCCTAGATATAATTAACGCTAACCAAAGTCTATAGTTATATTCTTATATCACTATTGTTCTCAAAGGTTGGAATGAGGAAATCATGCAAAAACAGAAAGAGGGTGAAAAGGACATGAAGGCGGGAGTGGCAATTCAAAACTAACTAAAGAAAAGAAGAAGCGAGTCAAAGTAAGGCAACGTAATTACGTACACTAATTGATGTGTACAAAGTTAGACCGAAACAAGAGGTGGCTACTTCTCTTATGAGTTTCAAGTTAAAACAAGGATATCGACATGTTTCGTGTTATGATGAGTTAGTTTTGTTATACGAAATATCATGTTCATGTTGAGTAACAGTGAATATATATTTTAATAAGTTTATGATAATGCCATTTACCGTCGAGTATTAATCTTCCATATATAAAGTTTTGAATCTTGCAAAAAAATTCATTTCCCAAGGCTGAAACCAGCTAGTCAATACCATCAATAATCAAATTTACGAAAATAAATCATCCATCTCCAAACATAACATAAAAAATGAAATTTCCATCCACGTATATATATAGTATCTCAAAGATTAGTTGAACAACCAAACATAAAAAATAATTACTATCTTATGATATAATGAACCGATGATCATGCTTCCTCAGCTAAGTAGCGAAGTAGGGATTGGGTCCAGAACCGGCAAGAAAAGTAAGTTGAATGACTTATAAAGTTTTCCGAAATAGGTGGCTATAAAATTCATAATTAGACATATAACATATATAATGTCTAGGAATCCATTAAAGTTGAGGTACCTTCAAACCAAATGGAAATGTCTAAAAAGAACACTCGATACTTGCTTTTCCTCCGGTCTAAGTCTTCCTTTGCATCATAGTCATAACAAATATTAATAATCATTAAAGTAATCGCTTCTTAATCACAGTTAACACTACAACTTGGACCAAACCTATGACATTTTATATCTAACTATTTAAACTTGTGTCTTTTAACATAGAAGCAGTGGCGTGCCTAGCCTCCAAGAGGCCTAAGGCAAATAAATGACAAAAATTTTAATATACAATTTTAGATATATCGTAGATGTTAAATAAAACATAAATTCCAGTTATAGTTAAATAACAGTTTCTAAATGATTAGAGGTTGCTGATATTTTGTGTTAAACTTATGAAAATGAAATTATAAATTTAGAAATAACACTAAAACATGCATTCTATTAGTGTAACAATTAAAATTATAAGAAATGGAGGCCCCAAATTTTTTACAATATCATGGGGCCTGGGGCAAATGCCTTAATTTTTATACTGTGTGCACGGCTCTGCATAGAAGCAAACATAAAGGTATAACTTTATTCAAAACATATTGGTATACCGTCCTATATATAGTACTTATTATATACTCCAGTTGTTCCTTTGTTTTAAGGAAAGGTTTTAGTAAGCGTTTAAAGTAATTGTCAAAAGATAAAAACATAGCTTCTGTTTCAAAAAAAAAGATAAAAACATAGCATCAGTGAAAATATATTAAAAACATAAACGAAAAGTAGAAAAGAAACTGTTAGTAGACCGAAAAATGCATTCAAAACAAAAAGACAAAAAGCAAATGAGCAAAAAAAAAAAACATTATTATTTCAAAAAGTTAAAATATATTTATCAAATGAATTGTGCAGAAGTTACCGAACTTATATATTAACTAAATATCAAAAAGAGCGTAAATATAATGTAATAGTGTATATATATACAAAGCAAATCTCATTTGTTCACACTGAAACTACAAAACTTGCTCTCCCTCTCTCTCCTCCCATCAATTTCTTCATGACATTTCTTCTGTAGAGGAGAAGAGTTTTCGTTAGTCATCATCACAAAAACCCTAGACCTAGAATCCAGTCACACGCTAAATGGGTCATGATAATATCGCGAGGCTCACAAGTCTACTCGGAAAGCTACACAGAGTTCCATCTGGTTGGCTCTGTCTCCATCCCCGACCGGACCGTTCCATCAGCGATGTCCGAGGACACCCACGACGGATCAAGCTCGTTAGATCCGACGGTTCCTCCGACCTCTACGACCGTCCCGTAGTGGTCTCAGAGCTCACAAGAGACTTCCCAAAGCACAAAATCTGCAGATCAGACTCACTCTACATCGGACAGAAAACACCAGTTCTGTCTGAAATGGACACGCTTAAGCTCGGACTCAGCTACTTTCTCCTTCCGTCTGATTTCTTCACCAACGATCTCTCTTTCCTCACCATCGCCGCTTTGAAACCTCCTCGAAGCGGAGGCGTTTTGGTCAGATCAAAATCCGCCGGGACTCAGCAGCAGCCTTTTCTTATACAGAAGGGAGGAACAGGAGAGAAGCTGAGGATTCGTGTGTCAGAAGAGTTCTTGTCGGAACTGATGATGGAAGGAAGAAGAAACAAAGAAGAGGAAGAGGAAGAAGAAAGAGAGAACGAAGAGAGAGTTTGCACGACGGTGAAGTTGAAGAAGGACTATGTTCAGTTAGTTGTTCTGCGAAAATGGAAGCCAAAGCTAGAGACGATAAGAGAGACGAAGGCGACGGTGGAGAAGAAGAAGAGGAAGAGAAGGAAGTTTCTTATGATGAAGAAGAGATCATCATCATGCAAAGATTCTTCTCAGACTGATTCATGTGGGAAACGCAAGCTTCAATCAAAGTTCAAGTCCAAAACTAAGAAAGCTATTCTGAGAAAATTAGCTTAATTTTTGTTTTAAAGAAATCAGCAGACTGTGTGTTGATACATACAAGAAATTGTTTGAAAATATGTAAATAATATGAGAAAAAATTAACCAAAGGATATACTAATTGTTTCCAAAACTGTTGGATTCTGCTGATTTTAGTGATAATTCAATCGACCAATCTACTTGTAAGCCATGGTGTTTTTAACTAATTATCGTTGAACGTCAAATATGTTTTTTGGTTCTATTCTTCTTTTTTGTTTGCATGGGAATTTTGAGTTGCTTTCGTTCTGCCAAAAAGAAGCTGCTTTCGTACACAAACGTATCTTTCGAATAATGTGGAACAGCCATTCAAATATACAAGTTTGAAAATCCAATAGATAAAGTTTCTGAATTCTTTTCATCGTGAAACAAAACAAGGATTTTTCTTTTTCTTTCTATTTTGGCAACTTAGTTCATTGGATTTTAAGTTATTGTTGTTTACCAAATATATCAACCAAAAAGGAATCAACATTTATTTAGTTTATCTATTTATTATGTAAAACAATTATTTTTGTAAGGAGGGAGGGAAATAGACGAAAACTAAGAAAAGTAAAAAGCGAAAGAGGTCAAAAGCGTGGTCATAGTTACTATTTGTGACAAAAGCTTTGAATGAAAAATATATGGGGAAGAGGTGGAAAATAAATAGAGAAAGAGAAGCACGTGTTTGTAGAAGTTTTGTGTCAGTCTCGTTTTAGATTTTGTGAACAAAAAGTGCGGGAAAAGAGACAAAAGAGGAGTCAAAGAAAGTCACCCAACGACATCTTTTTTCTTAGCTAATAGTATAATAGTGAATGCAATGTAGCTTTCACAATTTAAATAGTATTGATAATTAGGTTTACTGTAATAAAACATATCTCAAGATTGGAACAAGATCTGCCAATTATCTTCTAGAACGTGAGGTTGATGGGCGGAGGATCGAGCCGCATTGACTCCATGATCCTGCCTATCTTCAGGGAGACTTTTATTTCGGAATTCTAAAATTTGTGATCTCCATTATTTTTCGTTTCTGTAAAAGCCATTAATACAACAGTCATCGCATCCATTTCGAAATGTAAAAAATGTAATTATATGCTTTTATTCACTGCAAAAGTACTATCACAACAATCGGGAACTTTTCTCCTAGCTAATAGTACTATTAGGGCAGACGTTAATTTAAGAAAATTAATATAATTTTTTTTTTTGTAAAATAAAAATTATAGAATTAGTTTAATTTTTTTAACAAACTTAAAATTCATGACAATCCTCTAGTTAAAATTCTTCTAAATTTTCCCTAATAACATTACTACTTTATTTGTTCAAATAAAATTTGCAAACCTTTTTACTCTTTCCATTTTTTCATTACCTATCTCTAAATAAAATAACATTTCTTTATTTTAAAACATATTAAAAAGGTTTCTTCATTATGCTATTTTAAAACATATTAGAAAGGTGGGTGTATAGAGTGGAACTCATCTTTATTAATAGAATTCCTCTATTTTATAAAAAGATATAGAGATAAATTAGAAAAAAGTCAAAAACTAAGATATTATTGATCTACATCAACTGCTAGAGATGACTACAGCCAACTAACTACGCATACTTAAATTGACTATAGAGTGCTGTCAAAATATCGGTATAATAACATGAACATGAATTAAAGTCTAATGGTTTGTGCTAGTATTATTGTTGTGTTAATGCATAGTTTATATAAGATTACATATATATTTCCTGTTAAAACAATAAAACTTTGTTGATTCATCAGTTTGCCGGTTATGAAGGTGGGAGAAGGATATACTTCGAAGCTTCATTGTGACCTTTCTTGATTTCCTTTGATGAATTATAGTTTCGAACTTTGCGTTAGGTCATACAAAACGATCCACCATTTAGTAGGCCTTGATATGGGTTAATAATGGGTTCACTAATTTTAGGCTTTCTTCTCTCAGTTGACTTCCCTCCCATTTAGCATTTACAAGGTGAAACAGTTTCTTATAAATACGGTGAGAGCGCAACGAAAAGGGGGTTCTCCTTTAGCTTTTCCACAATGCCTCGTGGTGTATTATATAACCTCGCTAAAAAGTACTAGAGGAACTCAGTTGTTGTAACCGTTGGTAATCCACGAAAGGTCACAGATTTGATCTCTTAGTAAGTGATCATGATCAAGGAATAACACAAGTTCTCCAAGTTGAAGAAACTGATCGATGAGCTCGTTGAATGTAATAGTTTGATGCCACCTGAACTTCCGAGACATGAAGCATCTAAGTTTAAACCAGGACCGTTCTTGACCGATTCTCCAAAGGACAGTGATAGTGATACCGTTCTTATTGATCGGTTTCTTTTTCTAGCTATATACTTTAATTTTAAGAATAAAGTAAATATTATGAAACACAAACTAGAAAACATCCAAGTAATAACAAATGAAATGATAGTCATCACACCATGAATCATAAACCAATAGAGCATAACCACGGAAAATGTACTTTCATCAAAAAAATCAAAAACCACACATGTAGTTTACTTCAGAATTTCAAATCCGAACCTCGAAATTTCTCCTCGATGATCATATCTATTCTCTTCTCCATTTCAGGAGTCAGATAGTTCTTTGAGTCGCCAACTTCCCCTTTACGGAAAAAATTCTTGTGTTCCACGCCTCTAGCCGTTTTTCCAATCTTGTTGATCTCCAAGTTCTTCAGGTTATCCAAGGAGCAAAGCTCTAAGATCTCTTCAACAGATCCACTCTCTTCTTCCTCCACTGAAAAAGGAACACCCAAGAACTCGGCAAGCGTCTTAACCTGAGCACGAGGCTCTACCTTCAACTCCTCGTACCTCAAGAATAGCACATTCTTGGAGTCTTCCAAGCTTCCTCTCCAATAACTCAACACATGTTCCCAAAACGGTCCGTAATAGCTAACTCCTCGACAAAACGACTCGAAAATTGACTCCAACAGGCTTCTTCCATCATCTATCTTTACCTTTAGATTAGCACACTCGAAATACCAAAGAGACACCAACGCGTCCTTCACGTTCCTCCAGATGTACACGACCTTACAAGGAGTGTTCTTGAGAGCCTCTTGAAGCGTGTGGAACGGTACGTGAGTCGAGAATAGCCTCGGGGTTGATGAGAAACTGGTTAGATCTGGTTTCGTGCTTTCCGTGTAGAGCCTGAGCTCGAGGACTGGTACTAAGCCATGAGGGTGGTCAGATAGAAGAGGATGGTTAGTAGAGTGTTTTGATCTCTCTAGGAGAGCAACTGTGAGAGCTTTGAGCCAAGTAGTGCCGGACTTAGGTAACGAAGAGATGATGATATCGGTTTCTTGTGGCTCGAAACCTCTTTGGAAGTGGAGGATTCCTTGCAGAGTTTTGTTGTCGTACCAACATGATTGGTACTTGAACAGCTTGGTTCCATTGAAGTCTATGTCTGAAGGAAGAGAAGAGATCAAAGCTATGGTTTCTTGTTCGTCTCTCTGAAGGTTCTTTGAGATCTCTTTCACATCCATTTTTTTTCATAATTATTTTGTTTGGTTTCCATGTGCGTTGCTATTATCCCATCACAACCACCATTATTTATTGTTTTGATAACGCCGTTTAGAAGATAATGAAAATAATTAAAGAACATGATTATTAAAATGTAGTAGTTTAGATTTCTTTCTTTTTTGGTCAATAAAAACAATTTGTTTACATATATAGAATAAATAAAGACTTTATAATATCTTAGTCTCCAAAAGATATTTGTTTACATATGTTAGAGAAAGGTCTGCCTGAAACCAGCCAATGTGAATCAAACGTTAGATATAAACCAAAGGTTTCATTTATCAATCTTTATAAAGTTTGAACGTGAGATAATGCGAAATGTCTACAAATCCAGGAGTTATGGCTTATTACAGACTTAATTAAAATATGCGGTGAAACACTGGATGTAATCAAGATTATGTGAAATAGGTACTCCATGGGAGAAGGATCACCACAAGACAACATCCGACAATAAATGCAACCGAAATAGATATACAAGCGATTGTGACAAGTGCCATGGCCCATGTGAGAGCACTCTGTACCTGTTCAAAATCACTTAGATGGTATGCCCAGATGAGATGCATTACTGTTGCGACCGATGCAAGCATTGTAATGCTGTTGCAAAACAGGAAAGCCATGAATATTGCTTTCTTGACCAAACCCGTGATGTCTAAATCTGGAGCAGAACCCATGTAAAATTTTGTGCATGTGAAACCCATAGCAAATGTCACGGCTACTAAAACTACAACAAACACCGTAAAAATTAGGATATCCTGAGTTGCTCTGTATGTTTCATGCCGGTCAGATTTTCTGCGAGGCTGTGAATCACTCGAGGCCATGTAATCCAAGCTGATCAAAAGTCTAGCTGTAATAAATTAAACCAGGCATGATGATAGGAATTGATAAGAACATAACATGTTTACAAAAGCACACAAATTAGATCATAAACGTTGACAAAGGAAAAAAATCACAAACTCTCCTTTTTAAATGGAATTCAGAAGAATAACCAAACTTAAACATGGAAATACGCACTCAAACTTTACCTTAGGCGCTTTTGAATCTAGTTGATGGAGGAGAGGAAGAAGAAACGAAGAATATAATGTTGTAGTTTTGAACTTTGTCAAGAAAATTGGGTTAGCAACCACACTATTTGATCTGATCAAACTATTGACAATTAAAGAAAATCTATCTGAGTGTTGCATACCGATCAACAATATGTTTTAGCTTGCCAACAAGCAATTAAATAATACAATTAGATCGTTGACTCCAACAAAAATTGCAGATTCGTTAATTGAGTTTTACCCCCACCTTTCCTTAAGGTCTTTCTTTTCTCTTTTTTTTTTTGGACAAGTCTTTGTTTTCTCTAAGTGTTATTCTCTTACCTCTTCTTTAAATCTGTGAGATATCAAACTAAGTCCCGCCTCGGAAGTTTAGACAAAGAATGTCTAATATATAAAGAGAAATACAACTCTAATTAGTACGAGACTTTTTGGGAAAGAGCCCAAAAGTAAATACATGCGGGTCAGTCTCTTAAACCCAAAATAGACAATATCGTACTATCGGATAATATAGAGTTGGACATGGGATTTCACAATCCCCAACAAAGTCTTTCTATTCTCTACGTGTGTTTCTTCTCTCTTACCTATTCCCAAGTGTTGTCTTTTAATTAGTACAAGAGCCATTTGTCTTGTACTAAGGCAATTTCTCTTGCCAATTCAGCTTATAATCTATTTCAGTGATAAATTGAGAACACTAGACCATTTGACTGCTAGGCCACCGAATCATGGACCTAAGGCTCGGATGATTCAATGAATCATGGACCTAAGGCTCGGAATACATGAGTTATCAATAAAATATATTTTTAATCTACTTTTAGCACCATGCACCAATTTCCACATGGAATAGCATGCTATTTCATTAGCTAGTGCGGTATCTGATAAAAGATAAAGGGTGTGTCACCAAGTAAAATAACAATCGCACATAAATGAAAAATAGCAGGATGTTACAATAGATTTATTGATGAAACATAAAGAGATTTCGAAGCAACAACGACATTTTCCTAGCATTCACAATTAATTCACAACTGTAAGGCGTTCAAGAATTATTAAAGTGATCAATAAAATCTTGCATTTGATAAGTCACAATAACAAACAATATACGCTGCATTTTCAGAGAAACGTAAAATGCCACACGAGGGAGAGAGACACAGTTGATATCTTGCGTTTCCACTCCATAATAGAGGCGAAAAAGATTGTGAAAAACAAAAGTGGATTAATATCAAAGAAGAAAGACTTGGACAGTTCACTATGATTGGTAGAAGAGTGTGGAGGATGAAGAGTCAAACCCTTCACTCTCGCCAAGACTGTTTTGACCCACAAAGCCATCGAGCTCAAAGGAAAATGCATTCACGCTAGCATGCACAACATTCCAATAGCTATGGGTCTCCGGAATCATAAGTTCAGCTCCAAAACAAGTACTTGGAGGAAGAGGTGGAAGCTCATGATCACAATGCTCATCATTAGTGTTGATAGATTGATAACCACATTCAGACTCATGTGGCCACCCATTGTATGAGAATTCAGTAGAGTTTTTGTTTTGGTTGTTGGTCGATGAATAGAGACTGTTATTGTTAGGAACTTCTAGTTGGCTTGTAGGGTTGAATAAATCGGAAATGAAACGTTGGGATTCGTCAGGAGAGATGAAGGAAGTTACTGAGGAGCCACGAGGCATATCGGAGTAGACAAAGTTGGTCCGAGCAGTCAACCCTCTTATGGACCGAGCCGCTCTATCATAGGCCAATGCAGCTCCCTCGGCGGTATCAAAAGTACCTAGCCAGTACCTTTCTTTTGTAGTAGGGTTTCTTATTTCAGCTGCGTATTTTCCCCACGGCCTCCGTCTCACTCCTACATACTTTATTTCATCATTATGTTGTGGTTGCGGTTGCTGCTGTTGTTCCTTTTGCCTACAGCTCTTTTTTGATCTAGAAGGAGAACTGACATATGAATTACCATTCAAATCCATGTTTAAAAAGTATTCTTTTGCTTACACTCAAAAGATGAAAGGATATGGAGACCAGGAGATAATAAATTGAAGTGATGGCTTTGGTTCTGTGGAACAATGAAACTAATGTGTGTTTAAATAGATGAGGTCACTTTCACTATGTGGACCATCTCGTTTATTTTAAAGATCCCTTTGGGAAATTTTATAGATACACAAAGTGGGTCACATGGAATTGTGCAACATCATATGATCATCACCAGCTAATCATATGATTGAAAGTGAAATGATTTTGTGTCTTTTAGGATTGGCCCAAGTGAATCATATAGGCAACGGATTGTTCTTTCTTTTTCTTTGTTATTGATCTTCTTTTTTCTTTCTTTTCTTCTTTTCTCTTGTTTTCATTTCATCTTTAGTTAGGCATGCTATTATCTTTGGGAACGTGAGATTCTTTGTGCCTACTCATGATCACTTGTAGTTGAACCATGTTTTGGTTTTCAGTTATTGACATATACGGAATCAACTTTAAGAGTCTGAAAATTTGGCAACTTATTCTAAATCGTTTTTTTTGGTGGTTCGCCATACGAAATCTATTTATTTAATTTCTCCATATTTGTTTAAATATAACTATAACCACCTGAACGATAAGATAATAGTCTTATACAAGTGACTTGTATCATTGCTCAAGAAAAAACAAGTGACTTGTATCATTGCTAAAAAAAACAAGTGACTTGTATGTAGAAGTACTCAATGCCATAGTTTTTTTTTGATCAAAGAAAAAAAAGTACACATGTAAAATCAGATTTTCAACAAACTGAATTCAAATTGTTGACAAATTCTATTGTCATTTATTTTTTGCCATTTAAAAAAAAAAGGTCTCTACACTAATATGCGATTTAATAACGGAACTAAAATGTGAACTTCCTTAACTTTTTTTTTTCTAGCAATTGATCTAGTTGCCTTAGAATTTATGATATATGTGCCAGTTGATCAAATGATGGTCTAATCACATGCTTTACAATACTCATGATTGCAAACCCGCTTTACAATACTCATGATTGCAAACCCTGAAATCTCTTTGATCCAAATGATTATTCCCATTTCTTTTCGTCACGATTTATACGATATTTAATCATTTACATGATTCATTCCAGGATGACTAAAAAGGAGGCAATTTATATCAATATTGTAAAAACTCTGCTATAGAAAACCATTTCTCTGCTTTTATGATTATTAGCATGAATGTGAGCATGTTCTTTATCCCCGAAATGAAAAGTTCAAAAAAAAAGTAAACTATAAAATACCTGGTAAGATATTTTTGTGTATTCTTCGTTCATGTAGCTAGGTTCCAGTCGAATTAGTAACCCTTGACGAAATTTTATATTTTTGGAAGTAATAGTTCATTGTTAATGATTTTTTAAGACTAAAAAGTCTAGTAATTTTTTTTACGGATGTAATTATCACGACCTCTTGTTTACTTGTAGCAGAGTGAAATGAATTCATGCGATAGCAGCAATAATCTTATTAATTCTTTAGATATGATATGAATCATTTGATCCTTTGAACCCATATGCTGTGCGTTTATGCTGCTAGTCCAAATTCCGATTAGGTCGTTTATCAAGCGGAGTCCACAAAAGGCCCAAATATCCGGCCCATTTTTACTCTGTTTTGTCGTTCCATTATTAACAAAGCCACATGCACGTCGTTTTTATGTCCCATAAACGCTTCGTCCTTTTTTTGGTACATTGGAAAAAAGCGAAACGTCTGTTACCTTTTCTGCCCTTCCAATCAAATTTGATGAGATCTTTTGGTTTCCCCATTTTCAGAAATTTATTTTCCCTAAAGTTTTGTTTTTTCTTCTTTCTTCGCCACACTTCTCGTAAAAACATTGCAGCAGATTGAAACTAGGTGGGGAAGAAGATCAAAGTTTGCTCATTTGAATCGATCTTCGTTTCTAGGTAAATGGGTTTCCTTTTCTCTCTATCATTCGCCATTGATTTTGGTTTAAATCTCCCTTTATCTTAGTCAGATTTGTGGATTCTTGATGAACAGTTTTCGTTAAAATGAATGATCTTTATTGAGTATCAGTTGATTACAAGAAAACCCTTTCACTGTACAAGAGAATTTAGTTATCTGTGGTGTATAGTGAGGATGCAGAATCAGAATGATACGGTGAAGGATGAAGCTGAAGTCGCTGCTTCCATCTCGGCAATGAAAGGTGAAGAATGGGGATGTTGTTCAGTGGAGGAACCTTCTTTTCAAGATGATGAAGCTGCCAAAGTTCCTTATGTTGGTGACAAGGTCAGTACCAAATCTTTAACTTAAATTGAATGAACTATTTTCTTGGCAATCTTCATGTCTTGTGTTGCGTTTCCGCTGCTCATATATATATACATATGTTTTATTTGTTCCATGGAATGTACTTGAATGAGCCATCTTGCTCTGTACTCTGTAGAAAGAACTCTGGACTCCCTATGAGTTTGCTTGGAAGGATTATGATTTGGTTTAATCATGTGCAGGAACCTCTCTCTAGTTTATCTGCAGAGTACCAAGCAGGGAGTCCCATTTTGCTTGAGAAGATAAAGGTTTGCCTTTCTTTTCGTGTCTACTTCTGTCCTTCCTTTGTTTCGATGCGGTTGTTTGCTTTCAGTCTTTGTAAGTTGTCGTTGTTTGCAATACTTGTAGATACTGGACAGTCAGTATGTTGCAATCAGGCGAACAAGAGGCGATGGAAACTGCTTCTTCCGAAGTTTTATGTTCTCTTACCTTGTATGTTCTCACAATGTCTAATACTATGTCTACCTGTTACCTTGTAAGTTTTTGCTTAAGTTTCTTGTGCTTTATTTGCAGGAGCATATCTTGGAATCACAGGATCGTGCTGAGGTCGATCGTATCAAGGTCCATGTTGAAAAATGTAGAAAGACTCTGCAGAACTTAGGTTATACGGATTTCACATTTGAGGACTTCTTTGCGGTAAACCCACCAACTTGCTTTGTCTTCTTCTGTGTCTGCTATCTGATAGGATCATATAGAAGATGTGCTCAATTTCATCTTTTTCTCTTAATGATACAGTTGTTCCTCGAGCAACTAGATGACATTCTCCAAGGAGGTGAAGAGTCTATAAGGTAAATGAGTTTGATTGCAGTTCTGACTTCCATGAAATTGCATAAGTCTCTATCTCTTTGGCCTCACTACTTGTGCCGATATTTTTTTTTGATGATCCAGCTATGATGAGCTGGTTAACAGAAGTAGAGATCAGTCTGTCTCCGACTACAGTAAGCTGCTCCTGAATTTCTTTGACAAACTCATATAAAACGGGGTGTGGTTTTAACAATTCTGGTGTCCCAGTTGTGATGTTCTTCAGGTTTGTTACTGCTGGTGAAATACGAACTCGTGCAGAGTTCTTCGAGCCCTTCATAACAGGATTATCTAATACGACGGTGGATCAGGTCTGTGCATTAACTTATCAAAACTGCTTGTTTGTATGGGACATTTCAGTGTTATGAGATATATATCCCCTTGCCCTTGTGCTCAGACCAAAGATTCTATAGAGAGAGCTTTTTATTAGAGCATATAGGCGTATGCAAAGTTCTTACACTGTTTTTATCACAGTTTTGCAAGACATCGGTTGAACCAATGGGGGAAGAGAGTGACCATATTCACATAACTGCTTTGTCGGACGCGCTTGGTGTTGCAATCCGGGTTGTGTATCTTGACCGTAGCTCATGTGGTGATACTGGTGGTGTCACTGTGAACCATCACGACTTTGTTCCCGTTGGCACTAATGATCATGAGAAAGAAGAAGCTTCTGCTGCTCCCTTTATAACCTTGCTGTATCGTCCAGGGCACTACGATATCCTCTACCCCAAGGTAATAAACACTTAATCCCCATGTAACCTCTCTTCCTTTAAATATTTAAGTTAATGATTGTGTTGTTACTTGTTACAGGTATTGGACAATGTGGAAAAGTGATCCATTTGACATATCATAATGTTTACAAAACTGTGGTAATATGGATTCATGGTACATCATTTTTCTGCTTCTTTCATTATGATCAACAACCCTTTTGCAACATCAGAAAATGGATTTTTTTTGTTTGTTTGATTTACTATAATACTCATGATAGTCTCTCCTTTTGTTAAGTGTACCAAAATGAACCAGAGAGGTTTGCCATATAAACAATGAGTGAGGTTTGAGTTTGTTTAAATGGCTTGGTTAATTCCTAAACTGAATCAAAATATATTATTGATAAAGAAAGACAAACCATAACTATTGTTGGAATTGTAGATACACGTATGTATTAAAAACTCAAAACAATATATCAGAAGAGTCCAAAAAGATAAGTAATTATGCTTCTGTTCTTGCCTTGGCTGGAAAGTCGAAACTAGCTATAAGGAGTATTGTTTTTTTTAACAACCCTCCAAAGACCATACTGGACAGATTCAGTATATATAGTGTATGTTTATGTCCTTTATTGTTTGTCACTTTCTTCTTTGGAAGTTTGCCCCAAATCAAAACTTAGCTCCATCGTTCCTCTAACTGAACTATTCAAACGAACACAAAATGGAGTAGTCAGTATGTTACAAAAGGCCAGTGAAACACGTTTAAATGATTTAGACGGCCAATTATACGTCATAGGCATTCGATTATGCGATTTTGATGTACCGCAAGTTTTAACCAATATGTAAACTAAAATTTAAACGGACCTACTTATATTTTAGTTGTGATGTACTTCTTGCTCAGTTTCTTTTGTTCTTTTAATTTAAGTTTAATCTAACAATGGCAAAAAAAAACATGAGATGTTAAGAGAAATAACTAGAGAAGATAATAGAACAACAACCACTAGAAAAAGGCGATTCTTTATGATCAAGTTATAGTATTACATGAAACATAATTTTGATTGATAATTTAAGCACGTTAGTTTTGATTTGGAGATATAAGTTTTAGAAGACTATACCCCCTCTATTTTATATTGAGTCACACACACACACACACACACACACACACACACACACACACACACACACACACACACACACACACACACACACACACACACACACACACACACACACACACTTGTCACCGTTTAAAGTGTTCATTTAAAAGTCACAGCCTTTCCTTTTGACCTAACCCTCTACCCTTCGCTTCCTCCATCTAACTTTCCACTATCATAAAACATGTATACTATATGTGCATTCACCAATACTGAATAATATCTTTAGAATAGAAACCAGTCATTTCTATAATATGTTTAAAAATATGCGAGAGTTATACATGGTGTATGAGATGGTTACTTAAGGGTTAGAAAAAGGTTCTAAATCTGCTGTGTACTCATTTCTAGTATAGACAGACTTGGTGCATATAAAAACAGGCTTAAACTGGTTAGTGTGTTTTCTTTATTAATCATATAAAAATGGTTCATAACTTAAGCTTCTTTAATTTGTTTGGGGCATTAAATTTACCTAACATTAGGGCATAGAACCTACATGTTTAACATACAAATTACGATGAAGAGTCAAAAGTTTTCAATGAACTTTAAGGAAACTAAAGTGAATCCAAGCCAAAAGACATTAAGACAACAAATCAAGAGAATAAGACACAAAGAAAGGCTTGGATTCTAGACTTCTAGTTAGTGTTTCTGTCTGTAATTATTATGAAAACAGTAAATAAAAGAGGATAATGAGAAAAGAAAGGATATAAGAGACAAGACGTGAGAGGGTGGGGATGGGCCATTCCCACTCCTTTAGCCAACCCATAAAGGCAAAAGTTGTATTTCAGTTTCAGACCAAATGGAGTCTGTCTCTCCCCCTTTTTAATATTTTTTTCTTTATTTTTAGTTCCCAACAAAATGATTATTTATATATAAATATTCACCCAATCCAAATTTTTATATGTGTGATCATTGCGATCAAGTTCTGTTTTTCGTTCTTAAGAAATTTATATATATGCTTTCGTTTATTATTGAGTTACCAAGGTTTTGAATGGATGACTCACCTTTGTCGAGTATGTGTATATATATATTTGTACAAATATATCAGAATACATTCTTTAGAAAATAATAATAAAAAATTTAGAATATATATTTTTTGGACTAAGTAACTCAAAATGTTTTAACACAAGAAAATGTTTTTTTTTGAAAAACACAAGAAAATGTTCTTAAAAATGCTATATATGCTTTCCATCCATCATAAATGATATACATTAAATACAAAAGAAGCATGCAACAATTGAAACTCAAATTCCACCATAGTATGATTTTTTGTACTTTTTCTGCCAACAATTTACGCCACGGAACACTAGGTTTTCAATCCCCACGCCATCAGGTGCGGGTGACCTCGTAGTTTATATAACATCAGTTATGAACAAAACAATCTTTAATCGCGTACATATGAAAAGATACAAGTTTACAACAAATTAATAGTCTGTAAAAAGGATGTTATTGCAGTAACAACTACAAACCAAAGACGCAAACAAGAATCAACGTGCTTAGAAAGTTATCTGTTATAGACTCGATAATTATTAAGATTTATATGAATTTTGAAAATGATACGGTGACTAGATTAGAGGAATAGTAGGATTAATTTTTGGGGACATTCTCGAGTGGGGAACATTGTTACCTTGACCCCATTATCATCATCATTGTCACCGATGTCATATCTCTATCTCCTCTCCGTGATGGCTACGTTCGTATAAGTCTTATGTGTCAATGAGCAATCATATCTCGTTTGACAAACCATCCTAGAAAGCATTGAACATTGATCAAAAAGATATTGACATCATGACATGGTACTCAATTCAAATGTATGAATGGTATGATTCCTGTTAAATCATATATTTCTTAAAAAGTTAAGAATATGTTTGATACCTTTTTTCCATTTGGTGCGTTTTTGTCATAAAAAGATTCATTAATAACTTGGAAAAAGTTGACAAAAAATTGGAAAAAAACAATTGAAAGACGCAGGCTCGTAGCCATTGGTTAATCAATTAATAGACATGTGGCTCGATGAGTTACATCGTCTCGGATTTCTGTTTGAATGCCTGCAAAAAGAATATATATATATGTGACGTCAAAAAATATTATACCTTTTATTTTATGTTTCTCTTATTTTTATCAGAAAGTTATTTAGCTTTTCTACAAATTATAATCAGATATAAAATACATCAAAAGCTTTGAAGAAGAATAAGAAAAAGGTTTAAAAGACTTGGCTTACACTCAAAGCTCCCTAAAGCATATTATACATCATTCCATACACATTCCCCAAAAAACAAAAATAGAATTCATAAAACTTACCACTTTTTAAGTGTTAAGGTAATACTATTTATAAACACGTCGGAGAAAAGGATAAATCTCTTTTCAAATAAAATGGTGCGTGGTGGAATGACGAAAAATTAATTTAATAAAATGAAAATTAAAAAGGAGAAATGATTTGGCCTTGGGAAAGATGGAGAAAGCTTGGCGTGAAGCATCAAATTGGGTGTAGCTTGGCGGAAACAATGCCCTTTTTGTTTGTTTCCTTTTATCCAGTTTAATTATCGCTTAGTCTTGATAATATACTATTATACTTTTAGGGTTTACTCATAACAATACATGAGATTTTTAATCTAGGATTAGCAGCAGTGATTTAACCAATTGAAAGTGTATTCAATAACACTATATGAATGAAATTAGTACCCAAATTTCTTTTACGAACTATTCAAAATTTCCTATTAAAAAAAATTCAACATGATTTTAAAACTTGTTGATTCAAATATTCTAAAACACGCAAATATTTTTACATAATTTTAAAACTTAAATCATAAATAATAAATATTTTGTATGTCTTCTGTTTTTGGTTAAAATGTCAAATTTATTATATTAACCGAACAAACTTTTTTGTTGCGTTTGTCAAATTAAACACTTTAACTGAATTTAATGATTGTCAAACTAAACACTTTAAAATGAATTTAATGAAGTCACCGAAATAGCTTTAGTAAATCATATACTATATTCAAGATTCACGGTTTTCGGTCAGAAAGAAAAAAAAATGTTTTATGTACAAATTTGATGTGTTATATTATATGTTCACTATTGATATTTGTCCATTACAATTTTTTTGAAAGATTTATTTATTAATCTAGTGAAATATTTGCTTTTTTGGTTTTTATCTGTCTCTTGTCATGGAATTATTGCGATGAACACCATGACATTTTAATTTCAGCGTAATAGGGGCCGAAATAATATCAAAGCAGAAAAAAATGCTGAAAAGGTAACCTTTAAAGTAATAAAATTGCTGAAAGGCATAATTGCATTCAGTGGTCTCTGCGAGTGCCCTTGTTAAAAGCTCCTTTACACGCATACCTACCACTCTTGTCGTTGTAATTCTCAAAATTTTGGCCTTTTTCTTGTTTATCGACCATGCCTAGCTTAAATGTAAATTATAACTGGACCACACTCGTGTTCTTTTCAATCTACTATTGTTTTATTGCATAATGTATCAGTTAAATAGACATATAATTCTCTTTAGGTCGATCTGATTCTTTTCTATTACAGCTAAAGTATTGTGTTTAGCTCTAAGTATTTTAGACCTTTTGTGATTTGGTTAATTTTTTCTGGAAGGAAGGATTTTGTTAATTACACTGTAAAAGTAGTAAACATGAATGCCAACCGCACTGATACAATATATAGAAAATGTTTTTATTTTCGTGATTTTGTAATTACATTGTGAAAATAGTAAACACAAATGTCATGCACATATGCAATTTACAAATAACGTTTGATAAACAAACTAATCTTCTGCATCTTTTTAGTGTATGATATATTAATAGCAGACATTGATATTTGATAGAACACACAATATCTCTAATTTCAAATAGTCGAAGTAACTTTCAGAATTTTAGCAATTTTGTTTAAACTATTAAAGTCTTGGTTAAACTATTAGATTGACGAAAGTCGTTTGATCGTGTTTCTCATGTTTGATGATGAACTGCACTGGATGCAGAGATTGTGTTGTAAAAGTATTGTATTAAATTTACTATTTATACAAAAAGTCGTTCTCACCCTAATACTATTGTTCAACTAAGTATGTTGTTTTTGTATTTGGTTGCAACATTTGCAGTATTTGAATACAACATGACAATGCTACATTTAAATGTGTTTGTTTTTGTAGTGCGCATTATTTACATCCAGATACAACATTTACATGTTAAGTTGTTTGTTTTTTTGATTTTATAGTAGCATTTGAATATTTTTGATTAAAAACATTTAAACAACAAAATTTATATAATTAATAGTTGACTCTTGCATTTAAACAAATGTGTCTAAATATATTTATAGTAAAATAATAATTTATTTAAATAAATTTGGTAAATAGTATTTTAAATATTTGGAAGAAAATCAGAAGGAATATTGCTTGTTGAACCTGTTCGTTTGTCTGTAAAAAAACGATGGAAAACTTATATATATAGAACCATCAGGATTTCATTGGTTCATAAAATAAACAAAAAATAAGTAAAAGATCAAAAAGCTAATTTTTATATCAAAAAGCTACATTGATAAAAAAGAACTATAATTTTACTGTTTTGACGGAAAATCTAATTTTATGATTTTAGCCGAAAACATGATTTTGTAATTTTACCGGAAAATTCAATTTTTTAGTTTTAGCAGAAAATTCAATTTGGCGGTTCTAGCGAAAAAAGATAATTTCACAATTTTAACGGGAAAATATGATTTTGCAGTTTGACGAAAATTTTGATTTTCTGGTTCTGATTTTGGCGGGAAAACCTAATTTTACGATTTGGTATAAAACTTCAATTTTGAAGTTTGGTAGAAAAATATAATTTTACGGTTTTGATGGAAAAAAACTAATTATGCAAATTTAGAGAAAAACATTATTTTTTCGTTTTGCAGGAAAACATAATTTGTGATGTTAACATGAAATTTTATTTGTGTTTTTAGTGGAAAACATGATTTTATTATTTTTGCGGGAAAATGCGTCATGTAGTTTTAACGGGAAAACCTTTTTTTTTTAGCGAAGAAACATAATTTTCCATTTTTGACAAAAATAATCTGATTTGTGTTTAGCAAAAAATATACAAATTTTACATCCAAATACTGAATTTAGACAATAATGCAATTATTATTAAATGATCTTTATTTGAACATTTATATCCAGCATCAAAAGGAACATGGAATATAAATGTCAAATCTCTAATCTATATTAAAAGCCATCAGTAATACCAAAAACTTAATTTATAATTTTACAACATCTTTTAATATTTAGAATACTAGTTATTTAAAATGATAAATATAAAATGAGTTTCTATAAAATCAGTTAAAATCTCTCGTTCTTTCTTTTCTTTGATATCCGTCAACAGACTCAACACTAAAGCTCTAAAAACGTTGGCTAATTAGAATCTAATAACTGTAAAAGCTAGATGAATTATATTAAGGGTGGGGGAGTTGGTTGTGTGAAGTTCAGCCACGGTAGCTCCATTTGCTTGCAAAAATATTCAAAGCTAACAAGTTTGAACCGTTATTGGTTAGTCAGCTGATTAGTCTAAGTAACCTCACATCGATTTGATTTCTAGTGTCACGTAGTAAATAGTTTCATTCCAAATATATATAACTAGATAATGGTAATAATATATATACAACTAATTCAAATTTTAATTTTTTAAAAATTTTAATCTAAATTATTTAATTAGTTTCAAATATTAAATTAATTATAAGATATAATTTATCTTTTAATTACAACGAATACATATAAGTTTGGTACTTGATTTTTATTTTATTTTAGCCGTTATTGCATCTTAATGCATTTTAATTAAATGTAATAATATAAAAGATAAATCTAAAAACTTAAACCATAACTATCAATTATCAGTAAAATATATAAAATCAAACCCCCTTCATCAAAGTCTTAATTATATTTTATACAAATTTTTTTTTTCATCGAAGTTTATAGTGACGCCTATTAACAAAATCTACAATAATTAAATACATACTTCTATTTAACTAAAATTTTACAAAACAAAAATAACACATTATATATGTCTAGTAAAAACGGAATTTTTAATTATAACAATAAGAGATCATATTTTTGGACTATATTTTTTAGATCGAGAAGATGATTAGTAGCATTAAAATAAGTCATAAGACAAGAAAGATACATGTGAATCTTGATATAAATGCAAAGAAGCAAAGCAAGTGGGTAAACAAAGACCCAAAGTCATCACTTGTCTCCTCTTCCTTCCTCCTTGGTACTACCAAACACACCAGAAAAGACGAAAAGAAGTGACACATATCATGTCTCCTCCTCCTCCTCTCCAATGCCTCTCCTTAGCCTTAATCCTCTTCCTGAGCTCCTCCACTGTTCTGTCCCACTCCGATCTGGTCACCCGTTTACCCGGTCAACCCCAGGTCGGATTCCAGCAATACTCTGGTTATGTCACCGTCGACGCAAAGAAACAGAGGGCTCTGTTTTACTACTTCGCCGAAGCTGATACCGATCCTACCTCCAAGCCTCTCGTCCTCTGGCTCAATGGAGGTTCGTTTTCATTACATATTTTACGTTTATTTTATTTTTTATTTTAAAAATCAGAGAATAAAGGTGGGGTTTGAATGCAGGACCTGGATGTTCATCTTTGGGCGTTGGTGCATTCTCAGAGAACGGACCATTTAGACCAAAAGGACCCGTTTTGGTCAAGAATCAGCATAGCTGGAACCAAGGTAATTAAAGTTAAACTAAGCTTCTTGATTACATTTCAAGATTTGATTAGTTCTTAATTTTTTCTTTTTTTGTTTGGTGGTGGTTGCAGAGGCTAATATGTTGTATCTAGAGACACCTGTTGGAGTTGGATTCTCTTATTCAACTCAGAGATCGTACGAGAGTGTGAATGATAAGATCACTGGTTAATCTCACTAAACCTTTTATTGATTTAAATTAAAGTCTCTTCTTTTCGAATTTCTGATTCTTGTTTCTTAAAAAGATATGATTTTTATTACACTGTAATCCAAAATCCTTCAGAAAAGCTGTGCTGAATCTATTGATATAGACTTAAAGAAACACATACTTTTGTATCTTTTTCCTTTTTCTAAATTCAGTAACAACAAAAGGACATCTTTTACACAAAAGGGTTTCTTTTAAAAAATTTTACAAATTGGTTTTCAATTTTTTTAAATTAGAATGTTTGAGATGATGATGATGCAGTGACCTGTGAATGCCATTTCTCTGTTTATTCTCCTTTTTACAAGAAAAGCAAATAGTTTTTATATTTTTCTGAAACAATTTTATCAGCTTTTGTTTATTGTTCTGTGTCAAGACTGACAAAAAGAACAAAAGAATTCAACCTTTTTTGCAGATCACATCTGAAGATTATTATTCTCTTCTTCTTGTTTCTTTCTTTTGTCTTCACATCTCAAGCATACTTTCTCTCTTTTGTCTTTGTTTTTTTTTTGTTTCCACTTCAGCAAAAGACAACCTTGTGTTCTTGGAAAGATGGTTCCTCAAGTTCCCTAACTATCTCAACAGAAGTCTCTTCATCACTGGTGAAAGCTATGCTGGTAATTACTTTATTCTTGTTCCTCTCTTTTTTCAATCATAGTTTTTTTTGTGGCTAATGTTTTGATGCAAATGTAGGCCACTATGTTCCCCAGTTAGCTGAGCTAATGATTCAGTACAACAAGAAGCACCATTTGTTCAATCTCAGAGGAATTGCTGTAAGTCTATAAACATTATCTCTTCCTCCAGTGATCTTTATGGTCTAATATGATTCTGTCTTTAATCCTTTTTCTTTGTAGATTGGCAATCCTGTTCTTGAGTTTTCAACTGACTTCAACTCACGGGCTGAGTACTTCTGGTCCCACGGCTTGATATCGGACTCGACATTCAAACTGTTCACTTCTTACTGTAACTACTCACGTTATGTGAGTGAGTACTACAGAGGGTCAATGTCTAGTATCTGCTCTAAAGTGATGAGCCAAGTTAACACCGAGACCAGTAGATTTGTTGATAAATATGACGTTACACTCGATGTCTGCATTTCCTCTGTGTTATCTCAATCCAAAGTCGTAAGCCCTAACGTGAGTCACAAGAAACATATATATACTAGAGCTTTGTTATTTTCTCTGTGGCTGTGTTTTTGAACTTTGTTGTTTCCTTGGAATGAACAGCAAGTGGGAGAATCAGTAGACGTCTGTGTGGAAGATGAGACTGTTAACTATCTAAACCGAAGAGATGTGCAGGAAGCTCTTCATGCTCGGCTCGTTGGCGTACGTGAATGGACAGTTTGCAGCAAGTTAGTAGTTGTCACCTTCTTCTCTAACAGTTTACACCTGATTACTTATTCATCAAGCAATTGATGTTTTGGTTATGATGAAAACAGTGTGCTTGATTACCAAATGCTTGATGTGGAAAAACCAACGATTAATATCGTAGGGAGCCTGGTCCAAGCTGGAGTTCCAGTTCTTGTCTACAGGTAAAAGACATCATCAATGTCTCTCTGTTAAACCCTTTTTTTTACTTGCTTTGATGAATTAACGGTGGATGTTTTTTCTTGCAAAAACAGTGGAGATCAAGATTCTGTGATCCCGTTGACAGGAAGCAGAACCTTAGTGAGCAGATTGGCTAAACGATTGGGACTGAGAACGAGTGTGCCTTATCGAGTCTGGTTTGCAGGACAACAGGTAAAAAATAACATCACTCTCTAATGGAAAAGATTAAAAACAAAACTAACAGATTGTGTTTGTTGTTTCAGGTTGGTGGGTGGACGCAAGTCTATGGAAATGTATTGTCATTTGCAACGGTGCGAGGAGCTGCACACGAGGTCCCATTCTCACAGCCTGAGAGATCACTTGTGTTGTTCAAAGCGTTCTTGGATGGTCAGCCTCTACCTGAAGAGTTTTGATGTTTACCATATGATATGTTGAGTTTATTATGTAAGTATAAAAATAGGTTTCAGCAAAAGGTTTATCACTAAGAATGGCTTATTTAATGGGAGAAAACAGCCAGAAAAGCGGAATGACTAGTTTTTTTTTTTTTGTTGTTGTAAAGATGTGAACCTTGTAGGAAGAAATGTATGTTCTTGGAATTTGAGTGTTGTGCGTTACTTTAAAAGGAAGAGAGTACAACAGGAGCTACTTGCACTGTTATGTCTATAAATTTGAGAGCTATGATTGATTTAATAGCATCATAGCTATGCTTAACTAACCACCCTTCATTTTCAAGTAACTCTTGTGATGTGTGATTCTGTTTTCTGAAAATATCTGTCTCATCGTCTAAAAAAACCCTTGATACAACCGCATGTCTCGTCTCACTGGGCTTCACTCTACAATACAATATATACTTCCTTCTAGTAAGCTTTGTTCTTTGGTATTCTATGAGAGAGATTGTTCCAGAGTAAAGGGCAAAGTAGCACTGCTGCAATAGATGAGGTTGCGTGAGTATTTGAGTAGGTTTTGAGTTGTACTTTGTATTGCCACTGTCATTTTTCACATTCTTGCTGAGCTTACTAGCCAAGTCTTCTATAGAAACAATCACAATCACAAGAACAAAACTTTTACCTAAAACTCGGGAGATATAATTAGAATCACTATATTGTTATATTGTCATGATTCCCTAACTCTTATGTTTTGTACTCAAATCCAATTTTTGTCTCAAACCATCTATATTTTAGAACCGTTGTTGCTGGTCCGTTTATTGTGGTCTCGCTAAAGAAGAAATATCCAGCGACACCTGATGTTTGTTTCTCACAAAGTACTTTGGTGGAATTTCAGAATTCGAGAGGACAATACTAATACAGATCAAGTGATCTACAAGATCTATTTATAACTCAACCAAACCATTAGTTCCAATAAATATTCATCAATATGCAGCTTTTGTAATCCCATTCAGATTTTATAACCAACTTACCTTCTTTGATAATCCAACTTGAGAAGTAAACCTCTACTCGCCTCGTTCACCATCTTAAAGTTTTCATCAAACTTTTCAAGATCTCCTTACGAATAATACAATTTCATCGTCCAGGTACGGAAAATGATCTCTGGTTATAAGTACCCAACTAGCTTCTTTCCACGCACATATGTCGAAGTAATCCCACGTAAAACTACTAGTGACAGAGATCCTCCCAGATTTATCAGATATGTACCAACTGTTATCCTGTCTTCTTCACGTAGTTCTGTTGGATAGTGATGCAGCTCCATAAGTTCTAATCTCTCTTTCATATCCACAGAGATGACTATACCAGGATCTTCCAAAGAAACGCAGCCAGTAGATCTTCTTAACGAGAATCTATTTTGGGGAGAGTGACAACAAGGTATGTTAGTTAAGAAGATCTACTGGCTTGTTTCTTTGGAAGATCCTGGTATAGTCCTCTCTGTGGATATGGAAGAGAGTTCGAAGTTATGGAGCTGCCTCAGTATCCAACAGAACTGCGTGAAGAAGACAGGATAACAGTTGATACATATCTGATAAATCTGGGAGGATCTCTGTCACTGGTAGTTCTACATGGGGATTACTTTAGCATATGCGTGTGGAAAGAAGCAAGTAGGTACTTATTTTCATGGAAAGAACACATTCTATGGGGAATTTATTTTTGTCATTTTCGACATGTATATGAGAAACTTTGAAGAACACGTTCTATGAGAAAAAGAAAGTATTCGTTTTTTGTTCTAGAAAAAAGTACTCAAGTTTTTTTTCCTTGAGATTCTTTAGCAGGGTGAGTGTTTAAAAAATCTTTGAATCATCTTATATAAGCACCAAACGCTAAGTTCTATCCAATCATGTAGAGTGCCACATCACAAGAGGAAAAGAGATATATATGAAATAATTTCAAACTTGACTAGGTTAGCTGTTCTTCTTTTATTTTTAGGAAACAAACCTTTTCAAAGATTAGGTTCATGAGTCAAGTTATATCTATTTGATCTTTTACTTAATATATACGATTAGTATATATGTTTCCGTATTATGCGTGGAATATTTTAAACTTTCTTTTTAGATTAAATTTTATTTAGACATTTAAATTTTTTTTAATTTCAAACTTGACTAGATTAGCTGTTCAACTTTTACTTTTAGGAAACAAACCTTTTCAAAGACTAGGTTCATGGGTCAAGTTAAATCTATTTGATCTTTTACTTAATATATACAATTAGTATATATGTTTCCGTATTATGTGTGGAATATTTTAAACTTCCTTTTTAGATTAAATTTTATTTAGACATTAATTTTTTTTTGTTATTTTTAATGGACCATTTATTATGTTATTATTATGATCGTAGTTTTTAGTTGTGTTATTAGTTTAGTTGTAAACAATACAGAACTAGATTTTGACCCGCGCTTTAGTTTTTCTTTAGATTGTAAACAAAGTTGGTGAAACAGAATGGTGTACGTTATTATGTTACAAAGTTATTATATCAAAGAAGAAGGATGATTATTTAAAATTATATAATTTATGAATTAGTTTATATAAGATTTTGTATATAGACTCTTATAATATTCTTTTTTAAGCCTCAACATTTTACCAGAACCGAAAAACCAAACCAAAATCTATCCAGAAAATATAGGTGTGGTTTGGTACAGGTACAGGGTAAAGTACATATTTGATTTTTCAACATGTGGTTTCTGTTTGATTTCTGGTCCTCTCCGAGACACGATCGTGTATCAAAAGTACCTAAATTGTTTTGTGTATATTAGGTATATTTTGGGTATTTCATATATGTTTTCGGTATTTCAAATGTGTTTTCAGTATTATGAAAACTTTTTTAAGTTTCAGATTTAGGTTTCCGATTATAGACTTGTGTTTCGGGTAAAACTTTAATTTCTTAAAAATATATATTTTGGGTGTTAGGAAAATTTTTTGGTGTTTTCGGTTCCTCGAAACTTTTTGGTTTTTTGGATATTTGAATATTTTAAGGTATTTGTTTGTGTTTTCGGGTATTTTTCGCGTGTGCTGTATTTTTTGAGTTTTCAGGTACTTAGAATGATTTTGAATCTTAAAATACTCAAACCAATTCAGACTCGTTACATACCTGAAATTATAGGTATTTTATAGGTATTTGAATTATGCAACCGGATCCAAAACAAATCGACTCGAATCTGTACCAGAAACTTTTAAATACCTAGTTATGTCCAAATGTTTAGGATCCAAAAAACCTAGACCCGAAAGGAATGAATTCTTATCCGACCACAAGACCCGATGCCTAGACCTACTCTCTCACATTATATTTTGTGTGCATTTTATAAGAATTATATTTGTTGAACTCGTGAGACTTAAAATTTATTTGGTAGATTTTGGATAATTTAATAGTATAGATTTGTAAGGTGTTTTAATAGTTTTTGAGCCTTTATTTAATAATTTTTTTATTTTAAACACTTTTATTAAAAAAATTGATGTAAATATATTATTGTTCTTTTTCACATATGATTTGCTAAAGTGTTTGTATTAAATTTGATTTTGTAAATAGTTAGAACTATACAATATAATATGATAATATAATATGACGTAGTATAATATGATGTATGATTTTTTTTTTTTTTGATCAAACAAACATTGCATTAAACTAGAGGGGTTCAAGCCTCGGAAACAAGGTTCGGTACAGACATAGCTAAGGCTGATTTTGCCACAGAATCAGCCTCTGAATTGAAATTGCGCGAAATGAAGTCGAAAGAAATAACATCAAACAAAGAAATGAAATGATAGATATCAAACATGATACCGAACAGTTCAGGTTGGTTCCTTCTCGTCTTCAACAAGTTGATTAGAGATAGGGAATCGGTTAGAACCGCAAGGGATCGGACGTTTGAATAAACGGCAAGAGATACCGCACGATGAACAGCTATGGCCTCCGCCATTAACGCTGATGAAACATGACTGAACGCTTCAGTCACAGTGGGGAGAGATCGCACTGCTTCGCCTGAGAAGATTCCTCCGATACCGCATTCTCCGGTGGTGACATCCCAAGCCGCATCCACTTTAACCACTAGTACTCCAGGCTGGAAGGTCGGGGGGGGCAGGAAGATCGAGCCCGAGCAGGATAAGGAGCGAGCCCGGAACTAGAGGTGACTCGTTGTGCATCACTCCACTCCTTTGCATCTTTTATGCTTTTGGTGATTATTTCTTGTGCTGTGAAGTCTTTATTCTCAAAGATAAGCTTATTTCTGGCCTTCCAAAGATTCCACACAATCCATGGCCATATGGGAGCAGTTAAACCTGTCGGCGGTAGGGATAAGAAATTACCACCCTGTTTTAAAAGCTCTGTTACAGACCGTAAGGTCGCTGGAGGTCGCTGGGTAGTTGGGGCAAGTCGCCAAACCTCCTCCGCCAGTGGACACTTGAGTAGTACGTGTAAGTCATCTTCCTGTTCTCCACACCGTTTGCAGTTAAAGCTTGGTACTCCTCTTCTCTCAAGATTAGAGCTCACAGGTATGGCTTTTTTAACCACTCTCCACAGGAAATCTTTCAGTTTGGGGCTAGTTTTAACGTTCCAGATGTGTTTGAGCCAGTCTACTGGTTCAGAGCCGGAGATCCTCACCCTTTCATTTGTAATTCCAATGCCATACCCCGTCTTGACTGAATAGGATCCAGATTTCTCTGGGAGCCAACTAAGCGTATCCGGAGCTGCTGTAGAGCTCGTTTTTATCATCAGGATGGCGCCCTCATACTGAGGTAAAAGGCTTTGTATTTTCCCCACGTCCCACCTGTTCGTCAACGGACACAACAGATCGCACACCTTCATAGATTTGTTGTTGACATTTGCAGGTCCCATCGGTTGACAGGGTACTTTGAAAGACAGCCATGGATCATCCCAAATTCTGATATTTTCGCCATTTCCCACGACCCAGCTCAGACCTTTTCTCAGAATTTCCCTTCCTGCCAAAACACTTCTCCATCCATGGGAAGCATTCTCCGGAAGTGAACATTCTAAGAAAGAAATGTTACGAGAATACTTCCCTAGTAGAACACGCGCAAGGAGGGAATGGGGTTCGGTGATCAATCTCCACCCTACTTTTGCAAGTAAAGCGTCATTAAACGTTTCAATATCTCGAAAACCCAAACCCCCTGCATATTTCGGTAACACCATCGTTTCCCATGCGACCCAACACATTTTCTTCTTTTCCGGACTCGCATCCCACCAGAAGCGCGTTAGGAGAGACTGTATTTGTTTGCACAAAGAAACAGGGAGCTTAAAGCAGGACATTGCGTAGCAAGGCATCGCAGCTAGCACTGATCTAAGCATAACTTGTTTTCCTGCCCCGGACAGGAACTTCGCTGTCCAGCTATGAGCTTTCTGGCGTATTCTGTCCAAAATTGAGGCAAAAATATCTCTTTTTCGGCGTCCGAATTGCTCGGGAAGTCCCAAATACTTGCCAATCCCGCCTTCAGTAACTATCGACATTGTTTCCTTGACTCTGTCCCGAATGAGAGCTGGAGTCTTGGCCGAGAAAGTGATGGCTGATTTATGAGGATTTATTTTCTGTCCCGATACCTCTTCATAGGTAGATAGAATCTTCATCAAAGCTGCAACACAGGATGGTCTTGACTTGCAGAAGAACATGGTGTCATCGGCGAAGAGTAAATGGTTGATAGATGGACTGTGACGGGAAACCCTGACTCCGGGAAGTGAACCATCCGCCTGTCCCTTCTCACATAGGGCTGACAGTACCTCGGTACATAGTATAAAGATGTGAGGCGAGAGTGGGTCTCCTTGTCTCAATCCGCGAGATGGCTTCACTGATCCTTGTGGGGCGCCATTGATCAAGAAGGAGTAGGAGACTGATTCTATGCACGCCATGATCCAGGAAACCCAAACCGGATCAAACCCAAGACCATTCAAGACTTCCTTGACAAAACTCCATTCGATTCTATCGTATGCCTTGCTCATATCCGTCTTAACGGCCATAGTACACCGCTTTTTTGCCTCCGAGGTTCTCAAGTAATGGAGAGTTTCATGTGTGATGAGAACATTGTCCGTGATCGCTCGTCCCGTTACGAACGCTGATTGCGTGTTGGAGATGAGGAGAGGCAGTAGCGGTTTGAGTCTTCGAGTAAGAATTTTGGCTATGATTTTGTAATGGGTGTTACACAAAGCGATCGGCCTATAATCCGCCACTGTTTTCGGACCCGTGATCTTTGGTATTAGCCTGATGTGGGTTTCGTTCTGTTGTGGGTGTAGCAGACCCGAGATGAAGAAGCTCCTGATATCTCGTATAACATCCGGCCCCACTATGTGCCAATAGGACTGATAAAATGTAGCCGAGAACCCATCTGGTCCGGGGGCTTTGCCTCCATTTATTGCCTTGACTGCCTCCTTAATTTCCGAATCACTCGGTATCAATGTCAGCATAACATTCATTTCAGGCGTAACCTTCCTGGTGAGCAGCCCCTGCATCTTCGCGAATGAGGTGTTGCCGTTTGAGGTGAAAATTTTGGTGAAATACTCAGCAATAACTCGAGTAATGTCTTGTTCTTCATAGACCACTCCTCCCTGCTCATCTTCAATAACCGGTATTGAGTTGATGGTTCTTCTAGTTCTGGTCGCTGCATGGAAGAAGCCCGTGTTTCTGTCCCCTTGCTTGAGCCACTGAATTCTACTTCGCTGCTGCCAAAACTGCTCTTCCGCCAAGTAAGCTCGCCGTAGCTCCGAGTTGATAGTCTCTATGAGCTCCGAGTCTGGTTGACCACTAGACAGAGCTTTTTCCAGGGCCTCCTGATTCTGCTCAATGATTAAGTTGCTCTGCCTCTGCTGATCCTTGGTCCACTGGATAATATTTCTGCGCACCTTATTTAGTTTCTGAATAACCGAATCCATCGGAGAAGAGTTCCAAGCAGTGTCTACCAGCAGTGACACCTCCTCTTTATCCGTGAGAGCTCTATTAAAACGGAACATGCCTTTCTTCTTAGGTCTATCAGCATTGAAGTATGAGATGAGTGGTCTGTGATCCGAACCTTCGAATCTAAGGTATCGACACCTATCCATAGGAAACGCCTCTGACCATGCACAATTACCCATAGATCGGTCAAGTCTTGATCTGATGAAGTGTGTGTAACGGTTGCCGCGCCAGGATAGATGATCCCCGGAGTGTTTAAGGTCCCAAAGACCATTCTGAGCCACAAAAGATCGGAAGGCTGTAAAAGATCCCTCACAGCGGGCAGGACCTCCCACCTTTTCCGCATTGTTAAGTATGTCATTGAAGTCTCCGGTAAGAAGCCACGGGGTATCTCTTCCTAATCCCACAGAACTGACTTGTTGCCAAAAATCAGCTCTATTTCCTGCAGCAGGTGTTCCATATATAAAAGAAACATGCGACGTTATCCCCTTGTATACAATCCTCGTATCAATCAGGTTGGGAGAAGAATCGAGGATAGTAATAACAGAGTCATCGTTCCAAAACAAGGAAAGTCCTCCACTCAGTCCATTGGGTGGGACAGAAAAGTAGTGCAAGTAATGAAGACTTTGTAACTTCTTATTAATAAACTCATCGTCGTTCTTTGTTTCCATGAGAAACATTACATTAGGAGCCATAGTCTTATGGATCTCCTTAATTCGCCGGATTGTCTGGACGCTCCCAAGTCCTTGACAATTCCAGCTAAGAATGGCTAAGGAAGAGGATTTTGAGGGGGCCGAAAATCCACCCCTCCTCTCGTAATACCTGGTATAATCACCGTAGATGGAGCACCCTTCTTGCTTCGTCGAGAACTGGTCCCTGCCTTATTACAAGGTACTTCACTGTCATTGTCCACTGTAAGCTTTCGCCTAGTTGTGTTTGAGACGGTGTGAGAGATTCGTAAGTTTAAACCCTGCAGTGGACTACGCTTTCTCGCTTGGGCTTTAGTAACTCTTCTTTTGCCTGCCAATTTGCTTAGCGGCGCAATAGGTATTGCTCTGTTTTTACCTGACGCCATCTTAGTTCCGCTAGTTCCCAACCTTAGAGATGCTGGTACTCTATCAGAGGAATGGCTCTGTTCGTCTATCAACTCAGGTGCAGGGGAAGGAGCAGCGATACCTCTATCTTCTACTCTCTGTAGTCTGCCCGATTCGAAACTAGGGGATATCCTCGCTATCGGTTCTCTTGAATGAGGGGTCTCTGAGAGACGTTCTAGAGCAGGACGTCGATCCCGTGATCACGACTGAGACCCTAAACGCTCTTTAATGGAACGAGGTGGAGTGACCTCACGTCGAGCCACCTCTACATCAGTCCTTTCCAAACGTGACGTTGGCAGATTCTCCATTGAGATGGGTTCAATTGGAGCAAGTTCTGTGCGTCGTTGAGGAACAGAGGAACCCGTACTGAAACGACTTTTCTCCACTATCCGATATTGCATTGAAGGAGCATTATCTCTATGATGAGTTGATTTGGGTCTTGCGGTTCTGGAGATGATAGACCGCTCCTTGTAGTGATTTTCACCTCGAGGGTGGTGACTCCTGTCATGAACTCCACCTCCTATGAAAACAGGGTAGCTGTCGTGATGGGCTATACTCGCTGAATAATTATCGGTTCTCCGATAACCCCGTCTATCATCGTGTCTCTTCTTTTCTGCTTCGATTCGCTGAAGTGCAATGCTTTGGGTAATACCCAGCATCCTTTCCTTTGGGGGGGGAGCATCTCGAGGCCTCAATGAACACTCAGACTCCTCATGAAATAAGGAGAAACAAGTGAAGCAGTGCTTCTCAATCTTGATGTATTCGAATTAGACTTCTGTTACATCTGCATTTTCCGTAGGGAGCTCTATCTCCATCTTCATCACAAGTGGCAGAAGTCCGTTCACTTCAACCCAGATTTTTGCGTCCTTTACATCTTTAACAGAGCATTTTCCAAGTTGACTTCCTATAGTCAGGATAGTACCCTTAGACCAAAAGTGTAGTGGTATACCATGAATTCTCACTGGAAAGGAGATAGTGGATGGAAACTGATCGGACACTACTGGTTCCCACCGTTGTAGCAACAGCATCCATCGTTTGTAGTGGTAAGGACCCTTTTCAAGAACTTGGATGAGCTCTTGTTCAGTCTCAAAGCTGACTTGGAATTTATCCAGCCCTAGCGCTCTGCCATGAACCCTTCCTTCCAAGTTCCACACCTGCGACATAAAGTCGATCACAGCTCGTGGTTTTTGCACCTGAGTGTTAGTTAGCCTTCCTATAAGGGTGAGCCTGTTTGCTTCAATAAGATTTTCGTTGTCATCATTAGCTGGTATCCTCACCGGAGCCTACTTTGTAGGTAAATCAGCAGGCGCCTTCCACTTCTCTTTTTCACTGCGACTGTAGCGTCTCGCCATTCTGAGAGAATAAGGGACTTCGAGTCTTGCGTGATAAGGTTATAAGTGTTTGACCGTTCCGTAATCAGGTTATAACAACCAAATCTAGATCCAGGATCTTTAAATACTGATGCCTTGAAAGTTGTTGTAGTAAATGCTTGTGAACACCGAGAGCAGAGACTCTTCAACCGAAGGAGACAGGTTATAACAACCATGATTCCACCCTCTTTACTAACACAGATTAGCCATAAATGCCAAACCAGTAGTTGAGGCAAGAAGAAAGTCTACGGGAAGAAGAGGAGCAAGACGTTAACCAGCAGTGAATCGGCACAGAGAGACCTGGCTGACCCTCCGACTAGGTCGGGGGCGGAACCCGGCGTAGCGACGATCAGAAATAAGTTCCGGCGAGAGGAGCTGGCTATGGACCGGTGGGTTATTCTGGAAGTAGTAATCTTTTTGAAAAGTAACAGAGAATTACAGAGGATAAAACGTTGACAAAGGAAAGAACCGTGGGATCAAGAGAGGGGTCAGAACTGGTCCAGCGGACAAAGATTTTCCTCAGAGAACGTATGATAACACCAACTTTTAAATGAGTTTCAAAATCTAGTAAAGTTAATAAACTTATTGGATTTAAATAGCATATCTAACAGACTGTAAACTACAGTATGTTATTTTTGTTTAGAATAAATTGTATAAGAATTTTCAATTTCTTATTTGTTTTAGATTTGGTTTCCTTTGAAAATATAGCGAATGATATAGTTTTGGTATAATATTTTCGTAAACTAAATTATTAGAGAAATATAAAGTAGATTATATGGTATAATGTTTTTGTCTATCAAATGATGTTGTATAATAAATAAGAAACCTCACGTCATTTCATATGGATCTCATATTATCTTATATTGTTAGAGAAATATTAGGTAGAACAAAAAATAATAAGTAAATGAAAGGATCTAACAAACTTTTTTTAAATAGATTTTTGGGTTAATTTCCTTTTAATAATATAGAAAATAATCCAATCTATCATAAAATTTTGAGCACTAATACTATACCACGGCACACCATGATGTATAAATATTTATAACGATATGTAAATGATGTTTGACTAACGTTTATGTTGTTAAATTACTGTGTATATTTTGATATGGTTTGGAAACAATTTGAAACAATTTGAATCTATTGAATATTTTGTATAGTACGAAGAAGAAGGCTTTAGGTACCGTATATTTAATGAACAAATTCCACCAACAATATATGAAAAGAATCTGGGTAAATATTTATTTACTGTTATTAACATGTTGAATAATTACTTTGGTCGACCAAAAAACATGTTGTATAATTAATAACGTTACTAATTTATTAGGACCAAAAACTAAAAGTAACAAATGGGTGCAACAATTTTTTTAAGTAGATTTTTTAGGACTCCTTCTCATTTAATAGTATAGATGATAAATATATACATGCAGATTCGTCTCTTCCTTTTACAGCAAATAATTAATTAAAAGTTAATATTGTATTTAATTAATGTTGATTATAATAATCTTTTGTTTATATAACATTCGAAAAGGAGAGAATATTTGAGTTTTATGTATAACATGTTTTATTTTACTGAATATACAATATGTTCTTACTGTTAGTGAATTGTTACAAAATCTTCCCTGGAGATATCTCACCAAATATATTTATAACTACAAAGGAAAAAATAAAAAAGAGTGAAAGGGTGAAGAAAAGTTCTGAATAAGAATTATTTTGTTTTAAAACTTTTGAAAAGTTCTAAGCAATGGAGATGCTCTGAGAAACATATTAAACCGCATGCGGTGATGAGAAAGATTTGATACAATTGCTACAATAGTTTAGACGTAGAATATTCTAACAGAACTGATATCTTGTGTTCTTCATGGTTTTGATAATCTTTTTATGTGCATTTTGAAAAGTTTGGTTAGCAATTAGACATTAGATTGCATTGTCTCGCATAAGTAATCGATCAGGTGCTGAAGCTACCAATTGGAGGTTTTGGAAGTGTTTGGAACTATTTAGGGACAAAAGGAGTAAACAATGACTTTTAGACCATTTTAGTCAAGTTGGGGTATTCACCTAAGTGTTAGAACACGCAGAGTGAAAGGGGTCAGAGTGGCCGTTGTATACACAAGTGAAGGGGGTCAGAGCGGCAGTTGTATACCAAAAGTGTCTCGTACCTGGTGTGTGTTACAGGATGGTGAAGCCGCTCTGAATAGGAATTATCTTACTTGTTCAAGAAACCACCAAGGTTAGAACATGTATGTGTAGCGACTTAGTGCAACCGTTAAGAATCAGCCTTACGTAGCGGGTGAAGAAAGCAACCAGGTGTAGTCTCTCTGAGTGATCTCCATCGATCAACTTCTTGAAAGTGTCAAGGGTGGGAGTGACCAAACCGCAATGAAAGGAAGCAGGCATTTGCAACGGTGCGAGGAGCTGCACACGAGGTCCCATTCTCACAGCCTGAGAGATCACTTGTGTTGTTCAAAGCGTTCTTGGATGGTCATCCTCTACCTGAAGAGTTTTGATGTTTATATGATGTGTTAAGCTTATGTAAGTATAAAACTAGGTTTTGGCAAAAGGTTTATCACTAAGAGTGGCTTATTTAATCGGCGAAAACAGCCAGAAAAGCGGAAGGATTTGTTTTTTTTTTGTAAAGATGTGAACCTTGTAGGAAGAAATGTATGTTCTTGGAATTTGAGTGTTGTGCGTTACTTTGAATGGAAGAGAGTACAACAGGAGCTTCTACTTGCATTGTTATGTCTATAAATTAGAGAGCTATGATTGATTCTAATAGCATCACAGCAACGCTTAACTAACCACCCTTCATTTTCAAGCAACTCTAGTGATGTGTGATTCTGTTTTCTGAAAAATTCTGTCTCATCGTCTAAAAAGGCCCATGATACAACCGCATGTCTCGTCTCACTGGGCTTCACTCTACAATACAATATATACTTCCTTCTAGTAAGCTTTGTTCTTTGGTATTCTATGAGAGAGATTGTTCCAGAGTAAAGGGCAAAGTAGCACTGCTGCAATAGATGAGGTTGTGTGAGTATTTGAGTAGGTTTTGAGTTGTACTTTGTATTGCCACTGTCATTTTGCACATTCTTGCTGAGCTTACTAGCCAAGTCTTCTATAGAAACAATCACAATCACAAGAACAAAACTTTTACCTAAAACTCGGGAGATATAATTAGAATCACTATATTGTTATATTGTCATGATTCCCAACTCTTATGTTTTGTACCTAAATCCAATTTTGGTCTAAACCCAACTATATTTTAGAACCGTTGTTCCTGGTCCGTTTATTGTGGTCTCGCTAAAGCAGAAATGTCCAGCGACACCTGATGTTTGTTTCTCACAAAGTACTTTGGTGGAATTTTCAGAATTCGAGAGGACAATACCAATACAGATCAAGTGATCTACAAAATCTGCTTATAACTCAACCAAACCATTAGTTCCAATAAATATTCATCAATATGCAGCTTTTGTAATCCCATTCAAATTTTATAACTTAATTTTTATTAGTGCAGAGCTTACATACAAAACTGTACGCTATTTTCCATCTAGCGAATCTCATGGTAAGAGGTTCAGTCTAATTAAGTTCAAAATAATGTTTAATCTTTAATGGTGTTCCAATGGGATTTAAAGCCGGATTGGTTTCATAATGGCTATGTTTGCTTGTGTAAGGAATTTTTGTTTCTCCAACATATGTTTCGTTTCAATTGCAAAATTAGTATTTGGTTGAATATTTTCTTTTTTCTAACGCATCATTATGCTCAAGAAAAATCCTCATGTGTGTCACGATTTACTTATTAGTATATATATATGTATATATTTATATATATTTGCATGTGTAAAATTATAAAAAAAAATTTAAAAAATATTAACCTCTACCAATTTTTAAAACTTAACATAAAAATTTATATACTAAAGGAAAAAGAGAAAAACCTATCAAACAGACATATACATAAACTATATTTCAAAAGAATAACTACATTTAAAAGATGTTAATATAATCCGAGAACAAAAACCATGCAACACAAGTGAGATGCAATTCTATAAGATGTTAATATAAACATGAATTTAAAAATAAAACCATTAAGGCCTTGCCAATAGCACTTCAATGAAGCCCACACACCAATGCAACTCCTCATTCAACGATCAACTTCCAATCTAAACTGAACTGTTCCTTTCTTCACCTTGTGTTCTCCATGGCTTGCCCTCTCTCTTCTTCCTCAACTATCAATATTTCCACCAAATTCACGTTCAGTTTTGTGGTAATTCTTGCAATAAGCGCACTCAGTGACATAGACACACATGGTTTTCTATCGGTTTGGTAAACCCTTAACTCCGAGTTTAGCTTTTTCATGACTCCCCACATGCATGACGGAGTCTTAACTTTCCTACATCTTTTGGAATTCATATATCTTCGTATAGAACAAGAGAAACTTCACAAGCCGATAATTTCCATCTCCTTTTCAAGATTCAACTAAATTTTTTTAGCATTGCACTTAGAACCTGACACCAATACGAAAAGGAAGCTTGTACTTAAAAACCAACTTACCTTCTCTGATAATCCAACTTGAGGAGTAAACCTCTACTCGCCTAGTTCACCATCTTAAAGTTTTCATCAAACTTTTCAAGATCTCCTTACGAATAATAAAATTTCATCGTCCAGGTACGGAAAATGATCTCTGGTTATAAGTACCCAACTAGCTTCTTTCCACGCACATATGTCCAAGTAATCCCATGTAAAACTACTAGTGACAGAGATCCTCCTAGATTTATCAGATATGTACCAACTGTTATCCTGTCTTCTTCACGCGGTTCTGTTGGATAGTGATGCAGCTCCATAACTTCTAATCTCTCTTCCATATCCACAGAGATGACTATACCAGGATCTTCCAAAGAAACGCAGCAAGTAGATCTTCTTAACGAGAATCTATTTTGGGGAGAGTGACAACAAGGTATGTTAGTTAAGAAGATCTACTGGCTTGTTTCTTTGGAAGATCCTGGTATAGTCCTCTCTGTGGATATGGAAGAGAGTTCGAAGTTATGGAGCTGCCTCAGTATCCAACAGAACTGCGTGAAGAAGACAGGATTACATCTGATAAATCGGGGAGGATCTCTGTCACTGGTAGTTCTACATGGGGATTACTTTAGCATATGGGTGTGGAAAGAAGCAAGTAGATATTTATTTTCATGGAAAGAACACATTTCATGGGGAATTTATTTTTGTCAATTTCGACAAGTATATGAGAAACTTTGAAGAACACGTTCTATGAAAAAATGAAAATATTCGTGTTTTGTTCTAAAAAAAGTACTTATGTTTTTTTTTTCCTTGAGATTCTTTAGCAGGGTGAGTGTTTTAAAAATCTTTGAATCATCTTATATAATCACCAAACGCTAAGTTCTATCCAATCATGTAGAGTGCCACATCACAAGAGGAAAAGAGATAGATATGAAATAATTTCAAAACTTGACTAGATTAGCTGTTCTTCTTTTACTTTTAGGAAACAAACCTTTTCAAAGACTAGGTTCATGAGTCAAGTTATATCTATTTGATCTTTTACTTAATATATACAATTAGTATATATGTTTCCGTATTATGCGTGGAATATTTTAAACTTTCTTTTTAGATTAAATTTTATTTAGACATTTAATTTTTTTTTTAATTTCAAACTTGACTAGATTAGCTGTTCTACTTTTACTTTTAGGAACAAACCTTTTCAAAGACTAGGTTCATGAGTCAAATTATATCTATTTGATATTTTACTTAATATATACAATTAGTATATATGTTTCCGTATAATGTGTGGAATATTTTAAACTTCCTTTTTAGATTAAATTTTATTTAGTCATTTTAATTTTTTTTGTTATTTTTTAATGTACCATTTATCATGTTATTATTATGATCGTAGTTTTTAGTTGTGTTATTAGTTTAGTTGTAAACAATACAGAATGATAAATATATACATGCAGATTCGTCTCTTCTTTTTATAGCAAATAATTAATTAAAAGATAATATTGTATTTAAGTAATGTTGATTATAATAATCTTTTGTTTATATAACATTCGAAAAGGAGAGAATACTTGAGTTTTATGTATAACATGTTTTCTTTTACTGAATTTATAATATGTTCTTACTGTTAGTGTATTGTTAGAAAATCTTCACTAGAGATATCTCACCAAATATATTTATAACTACAAAGGAAAAATAATAAAAAAGAGTGAAAGGCTGAAGAAAAGTTCTGAATAAGAATTCTTTTGATTTAAAACTTTTGAAAAGTTCTAAGCAATGGAGATGCTCTGAGAAACATATTAAACCGCATGCGGTGATGAGAAAGATTTGATACAATTGCTACAATAGTTTAGACGTAGAATATTCTAACAGAACTGATATCTTGTGTTCTTCATGGTTTTGATAATCTTTTTATGTGCATTTTGAAAAGTTTGGTTAGAAATTAGACATTAGATTGCATTGTCTCGCATAAGTAATCGATCAAGTGCTGAAGCTACCAATTGGAGGTTTTGGAAGTGTTTGGAACTATTTAGGGACAAAAGGAGTAAACAATGACTTTTAGACCATTTTAGTCAAGTTGGGGTATTCACCTAAGTGTTAGAACACGCCGAGTGAAAGGGGTCAGAGTGGCCGTTGTATACACAAGTGAAGGGGGTCAGAGCGGCAATTGTATACCAAATGTGTCTCATAGCTGGTGTGTGTTAGAGGATGGTGAAGCCGCTCTGAATAGGAATTATCTTACTTGTTCAAGAAACCACCAAGGTTAGAACATGTATGTGTAGCGACTTAGTGCAACCGTTAAGAATCAGCGCCTTACGTAGCGGGTGAAGAAAGCAACCAGGTGTAGTCTCTCTGAGTGATCTCCATCGATCAACTTCTTGAAAGTGTCAAGGGTGGGAGTGACCAAACCGCAATGAAAGGAAGCAGGCATTTGCAACGGTGCGAGGAGCTGCACACGAGGTCCCATTCTCACAGCCTGAGAGATCACTTGTGTTGTTCAAAGCGTTCTTGGATGGTCATCCTCTACCTGAAGAGTTTTGATGTTTATATGATGTGTTAAGCTTATGTAAGTATAAAACTAGGTTTTGGCAAAAGGTTTATCACTAAGAGTGGCTTATTTAATCGGCGAAAACAGCCAGAAAAGCGGAAGGATTTGTTTTTTTGTAAAGATGTGAACCTTGTAGGAAGAAATGTATGTTCTTGGAATTTGAGTGTTGTGCGTTACTTTGAATGGAAGAGAGTACAACAGGAGCTTCTACTTGCATTGTTATGTCTATAAATTAGAGAGCTATGATTGATTCTAATAGCATCACAGCAACGCTTAACTAACCACCCTTCATTTTCAAGCAACTCTAGTGATGTGTGATTCTGTTTTCTGAAAAATTCTGTCTCATCGTCTAAAAAGGCCCATGATACAACCGCATGTCTCGTCTCACTGGGCTTCACTCTACAATACAATATATACTTCCTTCTAGTAAGCTTTGTTCTTTGGTATTCTATGAGAGAGATTGTTCCAGAGTAAAGGGCAAAGTAGCACTGCTGCAATAGATGAGGTTGTGTGAGTATTTGAGTAGGTTTTGAGTTGTACTTTGTATTGCCACTGTCATTTTGCACATTCTTGCTGAGCTTACTAGCCAAGTCTTCTATAGAAACAATCACAATCACAAGAACAAAACTTTTACCTAAAACTCGGGAGATATAATTAGAATCACTATATTGTTATATTGTCATGATTCCCAACTCTTATGTTTTGTACTCAAATCCAATTTTTGTCTCAAACCATCTATATTTTAGAACCGTTGTTCCTGGTCCGTTTATTGTGGTCTCGCTAAAGAAGAAATATCCAGCGACACCTGATGTTTGTTTCTCACAAAGTACTTTGGTGGAATTTCAGAATTCGAGAGGACAATACCAATACAGATCAAGTGATCTACAAGATCTATTTATAACTCAACCAAACCATTAGTTCCAATAAATATTCATCAATATGCAGCTTTTGTAATCCCATTCAGATTTTATAACCAACTTACCTTCTTTGATAATCCAACTTGAGAAGTAAACCTCTACTCCACGTAGTTCTGTTGGATAGTGATGCAGCTCCATAACTTCTAATCTATCTTCCATATCCACAGAGATGACTATACCAGGATCTTCCAAAGAAACGCAGCCAGTAGATCTTCTTAACGAGAATCTATTTTGGGGAGAGTGACAACAAGGTATGTTAGTTAAGAAGATCTACTGGCTTGTTTCTTTGGAAGATCCTGGTATAGTCCTCTCTGTGGATATGGAAGAGAGTTTGAAGTTATGGAGCTGCCTCAGTATCCAACAGAACTGCGTGAAGAAGACAGGATAACAGTTGATACATATCTGATAAATCTGGGAGGATCTTTGTCACTGGTAGTTCTACATGGGGATTACTTTAGCATATGGGTGTGGAAAGAAGCAAGTGGGTACTTATTTTCATGGAAAGAACACATTCTATGGGGAATTTATTTTTGTCATTTCGACAAGTATATGAGAAACTTTGAAGAACACATTCTATGAGAAAAAGAAAGTATTCGTGTTTTGTTCTAAGAAAAAGTACTCAAGTTTTTTTTCCTTGAGATTCTTTAGCAAGGTGAGTGTTTAAAGAATCTTTGAATCCTCTTATATAAGCACCAAACACTAAGTTCTATCCAATCATGTAGAGTGCCACATCACAAGAGGAAAAGAGATAGATATGAAATAATTTCAAACTTGACTAGGTTAGCTGTTCTTCTTTTATTTTTAGGAAACAAACCTTTTCAAAGACTAGGTTCATGAGTCAAGTTATATATATTTGATCTTTTACTTAATATATACAATTAGTATATATGTTTTCTTATTATGCGTGGAATATTTTAAACTTTCTTTTTAGATTAAATTTTATTAAGACATTTAATTTTTTTTTTTAATTTCAAACTTGACTAGATTAGCTGTTCTATTTTTACTTTTAGGAAACAAATCTTTTCAAAGACTAGGTTCATGAGTCAAGTTATATCTATTTGATCTTTCACTTAATATATACAATTAGTATATATGTTTTCGTATTATGTGTGGAATATTTTAAACTTTCTTTTTAGATTAAATTTTATTTAGACATTTAAATTTTTTTTTTGTTATTTTTTAATGGACCATTTATTATGTTATTATTATGATCGTAGTTTTTAGTTGTGTTATTAGTTTAGTTGTAAACAATACAGAATGATAAATATATACATGCAGATTCGTCTCTTCCTTTTACAGCAAATAATTAATTAAAAGTTAATATTGTATTTAATTAATGTTGATTATAATAATCTTTTGTTTATATAACATTCGAAAAGGAGAGAATACTTGAGTTTTATGTATAACATGTTTTATTTTACTGAATATACAATATGTTCTTACTGTTAGTGAATTGTTACAAAATCTTCCCTGGAGATATCTCACCAAATATATTTATAACTACAAAGGAAAAATAATAAAAAAGAGTGAAAGGGTGAAGAAAAGTCCTGAATAAGAATTATTTTGTTTTAAAACTTTTGAAAATTTCTAAGCAATGGAGATGCTCTGAGAAACATATTAAACCGCATGCGGTGATGAGAAAGATTTGATACAATTGCTACAATAGTTTAGACGTAGAATATTCTAACAGAACTGATATCTTGTGTTCTTCATGGTTTTGATAATCTTTTTATGTGCATTTTGAAAAGTTTGGTTAGCAATTAGAAATTAGATTGCATTGTCTCGCATAAGTAATCGATCAGGTGCTGAAGCTACCAATTGGAGGTTTTTGGAAGTGTTTGGAACTATTTAGTCAAGTTGGGGTATTCACCTAAGTGTTAGAACACGCATAGTGAAAGGGGTCAGAGTGGCCGTTGTATACACAAGTGAAGGGGGTCAGAGCAGCAGTTGTATACCAAATGTGGTTCGTAGCTGGTGTGTGTTACAAGATGGTGAAGCCGCTCTGAATAGGAATTATCTTACTTGTTCAAGAAACCACCAAGGCTAGAACATGTATGTATAGCGACTTAGTGCAACCGTTAAGAATCAGCGCCTTACGTAGCGGGTGAAGAAAGAAATTAGGTGTAGTCTCTCTGAGTGATCTCCATTGATCAACTTCTTGAAAGTGTCAAGGGTGGGAGTCGCCAAACCGCAATGAAACGAAACAGGCATTTGTACTTCATACGATGGCGGGTGTTCGCAGCGAAATGGAGCAGCAGCTCTGGGATTTGATTGAAACACACCATCATGTTTCTCACTAAGCACCAGAGCGGCTCAACGTAGCAGGTGTACAAGGGCGTCGAGAATCAGGCTCGTTGCAGATGTTGGGAGCAGGGTCATGGAAGTCATTGCCAACCTTCAACATTGTTTTTTTTTCTGGATTGACCCAATTTTTATTGGGTTAATCCAGTTCGTTTTAGAAGCCTATGAATATATTTTTAGGTCAAAAACCTTATATTTTTTGTTTCTCTCTAATCATTTGGTATTTTTTGAAAACTTCAATATTTAGTTTGTTTTTATCTTGATTTCTTGTGTTTGCTGAGCTATACTTACTTCTAATCATGTTTAGTCTTTAATCTTGTATGGGTTTAAGGTTTCTCGTGGTGATTAGTGAGTATACTCCTTTTGAATCCACATGCTAGGTAGGTTTATGGTGATTAGTGAAAGTTAAAGTGTTTGGTTTTAAATTTACTTGTTTCTATGCTTGATAAAGGTTTTTAATGCTAGATTAGACTTCATTACTATCATCTAGATCATAAGTCGTTTTATGCACTGAAATTGTTTGATAAAATGGTAACTTAGTTTTGCGCTATCTTGAATAACCAAAGGGATTTGATGTACGACTGTTTGATTGTTAGTAAATTTGTTCTTAATGCATGTTTGATTGAATTAGACTAAATAGATTTAATGTTTAATGCTTTATTATATAAAGACAATTGTGTTGAGAAAGAATTAGTCTTTTCTGGTGTTTTATACTTATAGAAACTTAATGATCGTTTGATAAAAACTTTTACTTGGATCTTCATCACATGATTTCAGTTACCTATTATCCTTGGTTTTTCTTACCTTACTGATTAGAAACTTGTTTTACGTGAGTATTGGATCATTGCTAGTTACTTGTTAACATTTTTTTCCATTTCGATTGCTTAGATTAAGATAATGATTTGAACTTTCATTGCTTAAAATTGTTTAAGATTGAATTTACACCTCAAATATTATTTAGACATTGAAGATTAAACTTTATCCATATCAATAACTCTAACGAATTTTGAGAGAGAAATGTACATGACACATAGACTGAGATGGTGTAGTGTTATGGCAATTTTTTCAGACACTAAAGTAGAGCGGAGATAATACTGAATCAGAGCCGAAATAAATGCTGAGGTTCTTATACAAGTATAGACACAGAAGAGAGATATGTTGTGTGGCTACCAAGAAGTTGAAGGTTATAGTGAATAGATCAAACGTACTAGACAAAATAACATAATATGGATGCATCATAGAACATATCAGACATCGTATCTGAATGTATTGACTTGACGTGGGTCAGGAGCAAACATTGCATTGGCTTGATGATCTGAACGAAGTTGCTGATATTTCAACCCCTTTTTTTTTTACGAAGCGAACAGAGTAAATGATCCAAATATCTGGAGAATGGATGAGAAGGCCCATTCATCTTGGACTTGGAAGACTATCCTCAAACTTCTCGTTTTCATCTTGGACTCCCTTTGGTCTATTTCTTGATTTCTTCGAGCAGCAAGGCCCATGCAAGCTATCAGTACCTGTTACTGTAGCAATTGACGTAGCCAACACTATTAATGGTTGAACCTTTACGGGCACGAGATCACTGCAGGCTGAATCACTTCAGATATACCTTACAATCTAACATTCATTCCTTCTCCTTGAACCTCTGCGTCTCATGAATCATATTATTGGCTGGTAAATGACACTCAGTTGGCTTAATTCTCTGCAAAACACACATATGGGAGGCTGTCCGTCCAAGAAGCTCACCAAAAACGTGTTCTTCAAACGTATGGTACAAAAGGGAAATTCAGGAACATGCTTTTACTATGTGGGTTCTTCACTATTTTTACCTAATGTTGACAAATCATGGTATGACCATTTAATTAATTACTTAATATGAAATATTTGATTATTTACATTAATCAATCAAATATATAACATCTCCAAAAAATTAATAATAAATGAGTATTTTAATTCAAATGTTAATGTTTTGTAATTAATTAAATTTTAAAATTTAAAGATAGTTTTAGTTAGTGAATCTAAATCTCTGCACTATACATTGGATTTTGATTTCAATCTTTTGTTCATGAGACTCAAGAGCAAATTATTTGAAACTGTTTAAATATAAAGGATTTTAAAATCTTATGAAGTTGAATAACATTAGATTTTTTAAAACTTGATTTAATCATTCATTGAATAAAACCAGTTTTTAAAATAGATTTGCAAATACCATATCTAATATCACTAGATTTTATAATAAAGTTTAGAATCATTATTCAAATAACGGTATATTTTGCTTAGCTTTAAAGTTTATTAAAATACATGGTTGAGTAACACCCCAAACTCAATGTTAACTATAAATTTGAATTTATATTTATTTATAAAAATCTGTTGAGAAAATTCTTAACAAAACCCAACTAAAAATTATATATTTTTATTAAATAATGCATTAATGAATTTAGTAAGTTGTAATATAATATTATTTTAAATTAATATTAGCTAAAGTTTTATTATAAAAATAAAACTATAGTATTTTATTAAATTTTGTAATTAAATGTAAATTTTAATTCTAAAAAAAATCGGTTAAAAAAATCTAACAAACGCTTACTAAAAATTTAAAGATTTTAAATTAATACATTTATTAATTCCGTAAATAGTAATATAATATTATTATAAATTAATTTTACATAAAAACAATTTTATTAAAACAAAATATATTATGTCCACTTCATTAATTACATCTATTAATTGTTTACTTACATTAATCTATTAAATATATAAAATTTATAAAAAATCTTAATAACTATAAGGATATTAATAATAGATCAACTTTAACTGTAACCTTAAATTTTACTTTTAGTTATAACAAAGTTGAGCAAAATTTAACAAAATCTTACTAAAATATTTAAATATTTTTAAATTAATGCAATAATTAATTTCTTAATTAGTAATATAATATTATTATAAAATAAGGTTAAATAGAATTTTATTGAAAACAAATTATATGCTACTTTAATAAATTTTAAAATTGTAGTCTATATTATATTAAAATAGAAATAATATATGAATTAAACATAAAAATATATTAAATTGGTACATTAATATATTTAAAAAATTACTTCCATTTAAATAAATAAATAAAATAACATTCACTGTTTAAAAGGATTAAAATTTGTAAATTATGTAATATTTTTATAAAAAATAAAATTTTTAACATATGTGAAAATTTTATATCTACAACTATATTAACAAATCTTTATCTTAAGTGTTATTTCCAAAATATATTATTTTAAAACTTTTAAATTATAATAATTCATTAAAGAAACAAAATAGATATCAATTTTAACCATAACTTTAATATTTATTTTTATTTATAAAAAAATATGTTGACAAAATATTAAAAACCGTACCAAAAATTCAGCTTTTGAAATAAAATAATACATTAGTTTAGTCATAAGAAAATAAAAAGTCATATAATTTTCCAAGCTCAAAAATAGTTATGTAATTTTCCAAATTTCTCTATACCAAATATGAAATTTTGAAATAAATATTTTAAACTCAAATGATAAGTATTCCAAATTTTACAAAATATAAAATCATAGATCCTAAAGTATGTTTTTTCTAAATGCAACAAGAGAAAAATATGTTGTAAAAATCAAAGTGGTATAATATTTTGAATATTTAAGTTAATAACAAAAAAAATTAAAAATAATTATTATCATCACATCCAAAAAATCACATATAGATGAAATAAACTAAAATAATAAGGTTAAATTACTTAAAATGAGCAATATATTAATTATAAAATCCTGAAATATACTAAAATGATAGATACTAAAGTATATTTTTAAACACAATATGAAAATATAAATTATCCCTATCATTTCTATATTATAGCTAAATAAAAATTTAGAATGTATTGTATGCAAACAGTAGAAAATTAAAAAATTGAAGGAGATTATCGATTTGATTATTTCATATTACGACTTTCTTGTACTAATCTCGAAAATATATTAGTATGTAATAAAAATTAATAACAATTAAATCTATAAAAACATAATTATATATTAGTAATGTCGAGTAAGAAACCTAACCAATAAAATTATAGAGTTTCACAATATGTAACTCTAAAAGGTAAATCATATCATTTAAAATAGTTGCAATATATCAAATTTATACATTTATTAAATGAAAAATTATCCGCATGTAAGTCTAATATATTTTACTTTAAAAGCAAAAATAGTCTACCTAGACTAAAGAGCATAGATATTTCAATTCCTACAATTTGAATTGTGACTTTTCATATCCGAAGAAAGAGTAGGTGCATGAGATCACATATCCATATCGTATAATTACTTGAATTTTATACAAGAATTTCAGACCGTAATACATTCACACGGTTGTCAATCATTAATTTTGGGTGGATCAACCTCCAAATGCCAAACGACGTTAACCATACTCAGAACGTCATTTGACACCTGGAAGTTGACACAGTCGTAAGTAACAGTTGACTAATGTGTTGTTAGTTAAAGAAATTTTTTATATTACAGTATAAAATCCATGTATGAAATTCAAGTAAAAGTTTGCTTCGGGTATGTGATCTTACTTACTCTATATTCAGGTCCCAGGTCTCAGAAGACTCGAAATTATAAAGGTCAAAATAGACCATTTTCTAGTTTACCAATTAATAGTTTGATATTCTAATTTAAGTGTGTACAAGCAAAATCTAAACTAATAACCCTATCCGGAAAAAATCTAACAGTTAGAAACTTGTATAATACATGCAGACATACATAAAACAATCAAAATCAAATTCTAAGGGAAATGATATATGAATTGTGCCATTTCACAATATACACATTTCAGGAAATGCTGACTCTGGGAGCGCAACAATGACTGGCAAAATGCACATCTAAAAAAAGTAAACATGGATAAAGAAAAGAATAGCTAAAAACAGAAGCATCGACAACTTATTTGTTTTTAAGGGTTTTCATATTTAAAATTTTAGAAGTTTTTTTTACAAAGACAGTAGAACAAAACTTACATCGGACACTTATTTGTTGCTTGGTTAGATGGCTAACTATTGCTGGAAGAAATTGTTTCTTCTTGATCAAGGCACACAAACACTCAAAGGTTTCACTTATAAAAGAGTCTTATAAACGTGCTCTGCTTTGTAAGAGAAAAACAGAGTATTGCTGAAACTTTATTTTTATTGAATATGAATTACGACTTGTGGTTTACAGGACAATGACAACACTTTAAATAGGCTCAAAACAGTACAAAAGAACAAGAGTAAGAGTTGTGTCTCTTACGTAAGAGTTGTGTCTCTTACGTAAGACTTGTGTCTCTTCGTTCTCATGACTCTAGATGAATACTCTTAATATATAAAACATACGTACTTAGGATCAATTATTCCACCAACAACTATGCGTCCATTAACAGCTGGTGAAAACTTTCAGCACAAAAAGATCAGTTTTTTTTTTTTTTTTGTAACACTTTTTTTTTTTTGTAACACTAAAAGATCAGTTATTTTAAAGTTTTAAATTCAAAAGGAGAGTTTTCGGAAATTTAAGGGGAAAAGTACCCTTTAATCCCATCCCATATAAAGCTGCGAGTCTCACTCCACACCCATGCAGAACATATCATTATATCAACTAATGTTTATCTACGATCATCAAATGAGGATTTAGACAAGGAACTTCTTTCAAGTGGTATAGCCCGTATAGGCAAATGTTCAGTGGGTTTCTCAGAAAAACAAAATATGAAAGGAAAGGAAACAACAAAACAATTATGTCCGTAGCCTTCTAGCAAGCTTACCTATATGTAAGTGTTGAAAGATAAGCTAGATTTATTTGTACTTCTCTAATGTCAATTAATGCATGATAATATTTTAGACTCAAATATGTATAAAAGAGACAAAGAGGCAATGTCATATATACAAGGCTGGACTTAGCACAGTCCTATGAAATATTGATATGACTTTCAAAATATTTAGAGCTTTTTTAACTAAGCATAAGCTTCCAAATTATGAAAAAAATCTAACATTTTAAAAAATATATTTAAATCCCTAAATCTGAGATCTGGCCCTCATGGCATAATCAAAGGAACACGAAAAAGAGACCCTGAAACCAAACCAGCCTTGTGTGTAGATATGAGTATACTATGATAGTATAAGAGACACAGTAAAGTTACTAATGGCAACAAACTGCATAAACCAAGTTTCAAAAGAAAGACAAACCTGAAAAGGCTGTAGAAAACATGAAGCGAAGACTTTGGTCTCGCCATCAACGAACCAGAGACTGATAGACTCTTCACCATCCTTCTAGCCTCACCGGCCCAATCCCAACAGTCACACGTGAAGATGATTATCAAATTTTCAGTATCTTTTATGGTGATCCCAAAAGTTTTCAATTTGTTGTCGTTGCAGAAAGCATCTCAGAGCCGGAAAGAGATCTCCACGATGTCTCCTTTTCTTTCTGTTGTGTGATGATCTTTATCTGTCATATTAAATCCAATTGTAACATATATTCTGCATTCATAAACTATCATTTTGATTTACCTTTTAATCAGGATTCTTTTATATATATGGTCCGATCTTGTGTAGATATGCAACACGATGATGAAACATAGAAAGCGGCAAGGAAATAAATTAACCAAAGATAAAAATAGATCATGAAACTAACCTGGAATTCTCGCATAGATCAACACCAACACAAAAATTCATATCAATTCAATTCTATATGCTTTCCGTTTGTATAAAACATAGATTATAAGCCACAATTTTTTTTTTTTAAACACATCTTACCTCATAGATACGAGTGGGGAAACCGGCGAGAGATTCAGATAGAACACGTTCCATGGGATTATATTTTTGTCAGTTTTGAGAAATTTTGAAGAACACGTTCTATGAGCAGAATAACGTGTTGGTGTTTTTGTCTTGAGATTATTTACTGGGATGTGTTTAACAAATCTCCCACTTAGCATTATATAAGCAACAGAAGAAGAAGAATATGAAATAACTTCAAACTTGACTAGGTTAGCTGTTCTTTTTTAGTTTTTGGGAACAAGCATTTTAATAAATGGGTCTTGATATAGTTAGGTATTAACTATATTCTCAATAAATTTATTACATATCTTTATTTTCGATCATCCTAACTATTTTATTAATTACTGTTTTTCATCTTTTACACTACCATAATACTTTTGTCAGATATTACAAGTTATAAATATATGTTACTCCCTCCGTTTCATATTAGTTGTCGTTCTAGATTTATGCACACCGATTAATAAAACATTTAATTTTACATTTCAAAATAAAAACACTATTACCAATACACCTAACCATATATCAACCAATAAAAAATAGAATAGAGAATATTGTCAATAAATTTTGCATTGAAAACCGTAAACAACACTTATTTTGAAACAAAAAATCTATTCCAGAACGACAAATAATTTGAAACAGATGGAATATGTTATACTAGATATAAGTTAATAAAAAATAATTAATTAGTCACACATATCTTTACTCTTTGTCATACTTTATTAGTTATACATGATTTGCTTATTGTGACAAAGTAAAGATATGTGTAACAAATAAATTATTTATTTACTAGTTAAACTAAATATGCTTTTTACGACATTTATAATATATATTACAAATCGAATAAACATCATACAAATAAATACATCTGCAGGTGCGCAAGTCAATCTAGGTTTCATGCATCAATTATCTCTATTTGATCATTTATTGAAGATAATGGTATTAGAGGAATTTTATCAGTAGGGTGTGATTTCTTAATGTTTTTTATGTTATGGACTAGATAAAGGTTCCTTTTATTATTTGATTGTCAGCTAAATTTACAAACCAGTAACATCTATCACATTCCATCGATTTTTAAAAAAAACGAGAACCTAAAATATTATCGAAAACCCACACAAAAAAAGAGAGGGATATTTAGAACTCGATAAATACACAATGATCGGAAAATGTTACACGGAAAGCAAAAATTATTAATTTAATTAATCATTAAGCAGTCCTACCATAATGCAAAATCATGACATGATCACTAGTTGATGAATCCCGAAGCAAAGTGAAAGAAGGAGATGATGATGGTAATGATGATTTTGGACTCCAAATGGTATCTCTTACATGCTGCATCGTCAACAACGGCGATAATTGGTGCCCTCTGCATCTTATTTCTATCTGTTTCAATAGTTTGCAACCATCACACAAACCAGAAAGAGTCAAGATCACATGGTATATAAGTATCTACATACGTGCTCGTGTGTGTGATAGGGGATATACTAAAAAGGCTAGAGTACATGCATGACACATGATCTGCAAACTTGACCGGTTAGATGATCTATTGGGGTTACCCGTCTATGACTACTGTAACCATTTTTTTTTTAACATCTCTGTGAGTCTTTTTTATTGTTAACACTTGTGCTTTGTTTGTTGACGTAGTTAGTGTAACGTATATATGCCTAACACTAAAATCTCCACTTTCCTCGACTTAACGCCAAAGATAAGAAATGAAAGAAAAAAAAAACTAAAAAATGGTCAGTTGACTCTAAAAGGTAATGAATTAAATCATTCAAGTTCGAACACTAATAGTTGATTCGCGTTCTACTGTAGGAACGTGATTGGTTGGTAAGGAGATGATCTTTATTTCATGAAAGTGGACCACTTGGGATTACGATGCGACATTCTGCACGTAACTTCAAGCCCCCTGTTAAAAGTCTATACACATTCTGCTATTCGACGAGCAATTAAGGGAATAGCTGACCTTAGCAATCATAAGGGTGACGACAATGGTAGGTTATTTTCCCCCCGTTTTTCACCATGACATTTGACATATATTCCACTTAAAGAAAATCGAACAATAAGAATACCTTCAAAATACGGTCACACCAACCTTAGAGTAGCTACTAAAATATTTATTATTTAAATCTACAAATATTATATTATTCTCTAATACAGTGCCGTTTCAAATTATTTCTAGACCATCTTCAAAAATTAACAGTATATTTAACGATATAATAAAATAATTTTTAAAATGAATAATTCTATCTATATACGTTGATGTTTCTTTTGAAATTATAACTTTAAAATTTGGCGGTATAGCTAAAAAACTAAATTTTTAGACTATATAAGTTATGTATTTATTTTTGAAAAAATATTAATTTTTTGTTAATTTTAGAATTAAATTATGTTCTATCTCTCTAATTGCACATGCTATTCTACGAGACAGTCCTCCTTTGATATCACCAAGATTTTTTGAAACCGGTTACATAGACTACTACTTCTAGTAGTGGGAGTATTTTGTACACGCAGTTGAGTGTTCATGGCATTCTTTTTAGGAAAATTCAATACCTTTTATTTATTTATTTACTTTTTTGCTTAAATATACCTTTTATTCCAATACTTGATTAGAAAATTCAAGTAAAATAAAAATGATTGCATTCGATTTTGGATTGACTTTTAAATGGAGTATGAACTAATTAACTGACTAGGAAAAGTACTAAACTATCCAAAGATTAATTAGGGAAACTTTGATATGCTTGTGAGTGGGTGAGAATTTTTTTTGCCTCAATGGAGAAGACAAAGTTAGCCATGCTTTCAAATCGCGTTTTTCATCAAATACAGTAAAATCTCTATATATTAATACTCAATAAATTAATAATCTATGTAAATTTATAAATTTCGCATGTTCTAATTTGGCCGATTTAAAATTTTACATAAATCAATAAAATAATAAGATAATAATTTTTTATAAAACTCTATGTAAATATATGGTCCAACCAAAATTATAAATTAATAATTTATATGTATACTTATTTCATATAAATAAGAACTTATTATTATACTGTTTGTTTTATATGCACATTGAAATTATCTTTATATTTTTTAACACTTAATATATTTCTGATGAGATTTAGTAATATTATATCTAAACCCACATTTAAGTTATATGCAATATATATTATATCACCAAATAATATAATAAAATTAATATAATTGTCCAACTTTAAAAATAACAATTAATATCTACACACTAAAATCAAATATTTTTTTATTTTAGAATAAATATATCTTAAAATAAGAAATCTAAAAATAAGAATTTTCTTTATAAATTAATATCTCTGTAAATTAATAAAATTTCAAAGTTCCAACATTATTAATTTATAAAGGTTCTACTGTACTTATTTGAATAAGAATATTAAATATCATCCATAGGTCTATTAGTACTATGTACTTAAAATATCAAATACTCCATCTTTCTTAAAAATAACACTTTTTCCTATATTAAGAAAATTATTAAAATACATTTATATTTGTTTATTAATTTTAATTATTTGACCAATAATATTTAAAATAAATAAAACTATTTATAAGATCAATGCAATTTATAATTAATATTAATTTGAAAGTAAGTATAATTTGCATTAAATTCTAAAATGACACTCTTTGTGTAATAAAAAAGTTAAAATAATATTTTTTAAGTAAGAAAGGGAATATCAAATATATTTTATTCACAATACATTGACTAGTCAGACCAAATATCAATATATTCTTGTGGCGACATGCATGCTCTCAACAAAATAAGCTAAAACATGGAAACTTCAGCAATAAACGGAAAACTATTTTTCATGGTTAATTGTATTTTGTGTGAAATCCACATAATTGACTTTTCTGAAAACTAGTTTTATTACCATTTTGTCCATTACTTCATCCTACCGTTTACATTAATTGAACTGGTGCTATACAATTCTGACGTCTTTTGTTTTGAATCTAAAATCATACTACTTATTATCTAAAGATGAAGTGTGCGTCTTTGTAGAAGCTGATCTCTGATCTCAGCAATCAAGACGACATCAAATCATCAATGAATTAAAATCATACCATTTATTATCTAAAGTCTGATAGAGTGTGCGTCTTAGTAGACGCAGATCTGTAATCTCAACAATCAAGACGTCATCCAATCATCAACGAGATAACACAACTAAAATGTCAAAAAGATTTAGCCGTACTTATGACCACTTAGAAGGATGATTAGACGTTAATCTACTCAACTAGTCTTTTAAAACGTGACATTTTTTTGTAATGTAGAATAAAATCATGTATATGATAAATTAGGCATACGTAGTATCTAAACGGCAGCAATCTGAACCTGGTAGATTGAATGCACTGTGTACACATACAAAGACACCTATACATGCCGTTGATTCTTGTAGGTCACACGGGATCATTGCGCATGGATATGTTTTTGTGAGCCTGTCTAGACTCCATAGGAACATGCAATATACTTAGATTAATGCTACACACTCACATACGCATGTAAGCTTTTTGAGGTTGCATTAAGATATACTTTATTTTCTGGTTTCTACTATTCTCAAAGCAAGCATGCCTGATGACCCAGACTTGTTTTATACCACAAATAGCATTATTATAAAATTATTACCAATAACTATATTACAGCCTGAAAATCATGAAAAGGCCAGTTATATAGTTTTTTTTTTTGAGAAAGGGCTTTCCAGTTATATAGTTCCCCTCTCGTTTTCCAGTTTCCTATGAGAATATACAATATAACACCAATAATGATAATAATTATTTATAAGGTAGTGGGTACTTCGAGAAGTGATCAGTAAAAGTAATCACTGCTAGATTCTTATCCGCCATTTGAATGGCGGATATATTTTTTATTTTACTATCATTTTTAAAAATTTAATTTTTATATTTGTAGTTTTTTGGTAATCATATTTGTATACTTTTTTATTATCAGTAAGAGTTATTGATAATTGTATTGAATTTGTGATATTGTATAACTATACACTTATGTCATAACCATTCACACATTAATTTTTTTAATTTATTCCTAAACAGTTATTACTTTTTTAAAAAAAATAACAAAGTATAGTTACAATTTTTTTAGTAATTAAATAGATAAAATTATATGTTTTTCATTAAATTTTCATGATTAGTAAAACATGATTTTGATCTGCGTTTTCAAAGCGTGGAATTATTTTTTGACAATTTTTATTTAATAAACATTATTAAAATTTATATAATTTAGTTTTTTTAATTTTCTTTCTTACAAAATTTATTATTAAATTTGTGTACACGTTTTTAGGTAAGAGCAAAAATTATTTTTATGAAAAAAATTCTAACCCGTGCTATATAAAATATTTTGATTTGTTAGATGTTGACATGTATTACAACACGAAATCATAAATTAAAAGGTTGATATTTTAATTTGTATAACAATATTGTGAATATTTTGCAGTTTAGTTTTCATTAAAAACAAATAATTTCAAAACATTCTATTATATGTTTAAGTTTGAAGATATATTTCATATCTGACCCGGATCTGTAGTGAAACCAGTAGATTTAATGACATATCGGTTCAGATTTAATTAAAATCTGAAAATCCAGACAAAAAAAAACCAAAATTCCATCCAATATTGGCCGAGCTGCCAGAACCCTAAAAATAATCTATTAATATTTAAAAATAATTTTGATTAAATTTTTCATATAGTTTTTAACAGTACATAAAATTAAATAAATTTTTGTTTTTTGAAATTTGATGAAATTTTTACTGTCATTCGAAAAAATGAAAAAATAATAATAGTAAATAGCAGTGTTAATTAATTTGTTATTAATAACCTATTATATATATTATATTTATTTTACATTTAAAATTTAATTTATAATTTTAAAATATTTTTGAACACTCAAATTTTTTATACATCTACACTTAACCGGCAAGCTCTTATATATTGATAAAATAATTATAATTAACTGGTTATTCTTTGTTCTGAACCATGAATTCATTTGTTTTTACACCAAGAAACCGAAAAATATTTACTCATTTATTGAAAATTCTAGTGAACCGGTTTCTATTTTTTGGTTTAGTATATTGAATCATTAAAACTGTTACTCTTTATTCTTTAAAGACCAGCGCATGAAATGGATTTAAATTTTTTTTTGTTTAAAGAATATGTATAAAAATATGATTAATTAATGTTCATTGTGATATGTACATAACTACATATTAGTCGACCATATTTACTATCACACGCTCAATACATTCCATAACCGTCGAGTATCTCAATACATTCAATAACCGTATTATATATGTGTATAAGATAGAAGTGGCTTGCGAGAATATTGGAACGTAAAAGGAAGTTACAAAATTCAATATTATTATTTGTTAGTTGGACACAACATATATCAATTGGACATGTTCCAGTTTTAATTGTATTGATTTTTGTCAAATGAGATGGAGGAACTTTTTGGGTGATCAAATTTCTTACTAATAAATAGTTACTTAAGAAACAAATCTTTTGATGAATCATTAAGCCAAAATCATGTATTACTTACTCGTTTTGAAATTGATTGATTGAGCACAGAAGGAATCAAATTCAAAAATTCCGAACCTAGATTATTCATTATTAATTAGATTTTCACCAAATTAAGGATGTTGTGTAGCCCTAATATTCAGAAAGTGGTTTCATCACCTAGCCTATATTACTAAAGTTTGAATATATCTAGCCAAGACATTTGAACTAAGTTATATAAATTACGATCACCATGACATCAGACGTGTGACCTAACAAGTTGGATGTAATGTCGTTTTCAGTTCATATCCACTAAACTTAGAAGATTAACAACATATATAAAAGAGTTATAAACCTTTAGGTATTTACCTCAGAGTCGCTATCCAACTGAAGCTTCTTCATAAGGTACTTAATTAGCAATCTAACTGTGATTCTCCCATCCCTTAACCATGCAAATTGAAATTGTTTTTCGAAAAATTAGAATATAACAGAAGCAATCTTAGTAACTTCCGTAAACAAAGAAGTTTAAATAATGCTCGAGGCCAATATATAGACTTACTTGATTCTCAAGTAGCTTTTGTTTACTTGAGGTAAGAACGGTTCCTTTTCCCTGCGTCCACCAAATCCAATTTTATCAAACATCTACACATATGTTAAAAAGATCGATCGAATATATATATCACCTAATAAAACTGAACCAAACTGAGAAAGGATTAAGGAAAAAAAAAAAAAAAGAAAGAGCTGTCATTTACTGAGATTGTGAAGCTAGAAGAAGAAACCAAAGACCAGAATGTGGTCTTCTTGGAGGATCAATAACCCTGAACTCCGAGCTTGCTCGAGCTCCTCCCTCCTCCTCACACCAACTCCTTGTAACGCTATTGTTGTTAGTAACGTCACGCTCACTCATCATCCCTATTGATGACGGTCTAAATGGCGCCGTATATTGAGGTATCCATGGCTTTGAAAATGGAAACGAAAAACCGCGGTTTAGTAACGTCTGAGACCGAAATAACTGGTGGTTGTAAGCCAACGATGCTCCACGCATCGTGAGCAACTGATCATGAGAATATGGCGGCTGCGGGTGATCTACACTACTTCTAACCGCTCCTTCCGCGGTTGAGGATGAGGTGTACAAACTGAGGTCTAACGAGTTTTCTCTTCCACTTGCGTTTTTGCTACAACAACGTTGGAGCTTATATGATGCCGCGTTGTTGTTTTCCTCAGGGCCTATACCTAACCGGAGCCAAGATTTGTCTCTGTCACCGTCTTCTATGTTAGTAGAAGCAACGACGTCGTTCTTTGAGGCGGATCCGTCGTCTTTGTTGGCCGGAGGAGAAGATATGTTATAATAATCATTAGAAGCTGCTATTATTGAATCGGAGAGGGAACATGCTTCTCCACTAGAGTCTTGATTGTTTATTGTTGCTTCTTTCATCATCACCGCCTCCCTGAAGCCGCCTCCGCCGCTGCTGCAGTCACCGTAGCTGAAAACTCCGTAAAGCGGTGAGGGTTCAAGAGGAACCATATTGGCCATATGATCTCAGCATGAGTCCATATATGAAGGGATTATTGAAAAAAAATAAAATAAGAAGAGAGCTTCAAGAAGGCATGGTTTTGTGGAGAGGAAATGATTCTCATGAAGAAGATAAGGGTTTTGTTTATTTTCTTTTTTTCCTTTTTTTTTTAATTACAAATATTTTATATATGCACTTTTTAATTATATGATATGTGTGTGTAGGGTTGTGAGTGAGAGAGGACGAGGAAGAGAATGATTCCTCTGCAAATCATACTTTCCATTAATTCTTTTTGTTTGGAAGTTTGTGGGAATGTAAGAAAGAGAGGAGTGTGATGGTCTCTCTGTCTGTCATATTTAAATTCAATAAAAATATCTGAAATTATGATTTTTTTTAATGTACGTAGAGATCATATATACGTCATGTAAATGCTTAGTATATAATTTAGGACTACACTTTCTCTTTTTCTTACTCAAACTGATTTGACAATATATTGATTATTCCTGTAAAAGTTTATTTGGGTTTAATTGCCTTTGAAAGACTTATAAAGGTATATGCCTATGCGAGGAAAAGGGATGAAATGGGGTGTGATCGATCCAGCTAATCGCTTTTTCAGGCCATGTTCCAAGGATAACAAAAATTACAGGCAAAGTTATGATCTTTTAGGAATTAAAATTATTAATATCCTTGAAAAGTTTCTTTTTAGCCCTAATGGGTTGCTCCTTTATAATGGAGTTTTGTGATATTTAATAGCTGTAATTAGATTGTAATTATCTCCTCCAAATTTTATTGGGCGGTCAAAATCGATCGTTTCCAATTTAGTTTTCTCTTTAAATTATTTGTATTAACGAAACTGTTTACGGATGTGGTCTTACCAAGTGATTCTTCATTGTATATGATTTTGGGTCAAAGTTTTATATGTTTAAATAAGTCTTTAGGCTATATAGTTACCTTTTTTTTCCATCTAGTAGAGGCCTTCCACGTCTCTCTTCTATAATTGGCGATATACATATATTGTTAAAATTACTCAAAAATGATAACGTAACGGTTATTGCTGGTTCGCTTCTAATAATACACAAAATTTTATGAATGCATAATGAAAACCATGTTCGTATTTGCATATGCATATAACATATGTCAAAATCCATTTGATTTGTAGTGATCGTCAACTAATCTAGCTACTTTTCAATTACAACCATCGATTTTCTTAACAAAAAACGATCGATCATTACGGTCCCTTTTTGTTTTCTATAAAAAGATCACTCATGCCCTAAACTATTTCAACAGTCTTACCACTTTATCTTTTCACTAAAGTCTTACGGAATATAGCATCATAAGTTAATCATGTGTATCAACCCTAACTAGAAATTTGTGAATATCGAGGCGAGTGTATGTTCGACTTGTTCGTGTTAATTAAACTAATATTCATATCTGAATTTTTTGTATGCGAAAGTATCGAAATGGATGATCAATTAAATTAAATACTTTTGTTTTACTGAGGACATTTATCTAGCTAGCTTGTAGACTTGTAGTGATTGATGGTTTTATTATTACAAATGTGTAAATAGATGTGCGTGCATCCTGTTTATTTTTGTAAGAAAAATGTAGGAAACGTAAAGTTATATATATATATATCTCTTCTCTACATATATCCATATTACAGAGAAAAGGCCATGATCGAGTTGAACATATAAAATATACCTTTATAATATTAGAAATGAGGCAAGTGGACTGGGCAGAGTGGAGAGGAATATGATGACAATACCTGTCAAAATGTCAATAATAAGATAGGTTACTTGAATATTACATATAATAAAATATGTATACATGCATGATGGGAAGTTGAATCAAACTAAAAGGAAACCATAAAAAGGGAGCGTGAAAAAAGAATTAAAGGCCAATAATAAAGAAATGATGTAAGGAGTGTTTTTTTTTAAACATGCTAAGGCATGTATTCTTTTGATTTATATATATGTTGGAAAATGGTATTATATTCGATGGTTGTAGGAGGATGTGAATATGCAAAGAAAACCCTAAAATGTTTTAATAACTTTTTAAAAGCAAGAAAAAACAATGAAAAAGAGAGTTGGGCATGCATGATGGTGTTTGGTATCCGCAGAGCCCGAGGACCTAAACCACAGACGACGTGGGACTCTTCTGCTCTTTCTCTGAACTCCATGTGACCCCCACAACAATTCTCCTACCTATATACACCATAACACATGCATGTATACTTTTCACACCGATTGTTTCTGTTTCAAATTTTGGCTATATTCTTTCATATAAATACTCAACTCTACTTCATAGCTTAACCACGTTGCTGCTGCTTGCACTTTTTTACCTTCGAGGAACTATTATGTAAAGCATTTGGTTAATATCAACCGAAATAATACCACACAATATAGTGAATGTAAGTTACACTAGTGGTAGACAAAATAGTTTTTAATGAGAGATTTTGCTACTACATGCAGTCATGCATAAGCAAAATTCCTGTGATTGAAACAAATTACATGATATTAGGTAAATTAACTCCCCCTAAATGAATAGATTTATTTACGATTTTCTATAAGTCATTTAAAAAAATAAGAAAAAATTCTGCTATATTAATAAATTTATTTGCAATTTTCCATATATTTATGTAACTATGTACCTCTTACTTTATAAATTAAGTTTCAGTGTAATTCAACTAAATTTAAAGTAAAAGAATAGATTAAAATAAATGTATTTACTATTTTTAAATGACTTCATTTTTACTCTACTATGAAGTAGTTTTTTTTATTAACTTGGAGGTACTCCGGATTTATAAAAGGACTCAGAATAATTTTCAAGGAAAAATACAATCCACGGAGGGACTTTTTCTCTATATATTCAAATGAGTCTTAAGCAATAAACTCATATCCGCGTGGTCACACGATAGAGTGTAGTGAGGTGTTTTTGAATCCAAGTTGCTTAACAACCCAAAATCCGCCTATCACTAAACCATCATCGTGTGGTTAAACTATGAAGCAGAGTTGAATATTTTTTTCCCACTCTATTTTAGATTAATAACAGAATAGAAGAAGAAATGATCAAATATATGAAAAGTTACTCTATTATAGATTAATAATAGAATAAAATAAGAAATGATCAAATATATGAAAAAGTTGTAAGAGACTAAAGATATTTGTGTAGTGAAGAACCTTTTTTAGCATGTATGTTAGATGCGGTCGTAATACTCATTCTAGCTGATGTATTGTATTTTCTTTTGGCAACGGCACTCAGTTTTCTATATAACATACTAAATATATTAACAAAATTGAATATGTAGTGATTGGAATGGGTTAACGGCACTCAGTTTTCTATATAACATACTAAATATATTAACAAAATTGAATATTGAGTGATTGGAATGGGTTATAGAGTTCTTTCCATTGCTTTGATACCCCGTACAAGATTTATAAACGATGAAGAAAAGCAAAGGGATATTGTGATCATGAAAGATCAAAAAAGTATTCGAGAATAGTTAGATCTTTTTTTGGTACAGTTGATATTTCAATAATTCATTTTTATTAATCTTGCGCTTTCTCAAAATCTTACAATTTTTTTTTTGACACTTTGTGATACGATTGTGAAATTCTTTAGAACCGATCTCTTTTGTTCATTAATGATACCTGGACGAGTCTAATAATTCCAAATTGTCCTTGCGATTCTATTACCACACGCGTGACAATCTATGCTCCATTTGTCCTTTCTCTCCTCACACGTTTTTGGTTGTATATGCACACACACAAACTCTTAGGCCAACATTTATGCTTTTGTAGACAACACCAATCGTAATTTTCTGGCTCAAGCCTCTCATTGGGCTATGTTCCCTGTTGTGTGAGATCTTTTGATACATGCATTTTCATCCTCCCAAGCATGTGAAGCCTCTAAAGTGACTCAGTGTATTCTACTAATGAGCTACTGTCAACTCTCGAACATCTTGTAGGATTCACTAAAAGTACAGCTCCTTTGTTTCTATATTGAAGAAAATCGTGAAAATTTTCACAAAACTACCAGCTCTCGCTCCTCTTTTGACGGTGGAAGGAGCTAAAAAAGTAAAAGTCAACTATTTTAATAAAAAATGAACCAAAAATTGTTAAATACACAGAGACACACAGATGTCCAAGAGTTGACATGAGCTCATAAGCGGACTTTTTATTAGCAAGCATTTAATGTGATAGTAATAAGCATCATTAGTTATGATGATAATCTAAGCAATTACATTCGTTGACTTTAGACTCTTTTTTAGCAAATTAAAAAACAAACTAAAAAATCCAGTTATATCCAGAAAATAAAAATCTGTATGTTGGAATATTTTATATCTAAACTATTTTTTATGAAGTTAAATACACAGAGACACACACACAGATGTCCAAGAGTTGACATTAGCTCATAAGCGGTTGAAACAGAACACGACCGTACTTTATACACACATAGAATATATGAGATGAGAAGGAGAGTAAAGAAAATGATAGAAAAAAACTAAAAGCTTATGTGAAGAGACTGATAAAGAAAGGGGAAACAACAAAGAAGAGGTTTAAGGAGAAGCAGAGTGAGGTCGATCAAAGTGGAGAAGCTGAGATGAACATTTGGGGCAATCCTTGAAGAGTTCAGGTACCATGAAATACATATAACAAGCTTTGCAACCAGCTACCACAAGAACTTGTTCTTCTTCCTCTTCTTTGTGATTCTCCCTCGATGATTCTGATGAAGACTCTTCACTCTCATAGTACAGTGAGTTGTCTTCTTCTGAAAACACAGTTACATCAGACTCTCCACTAAATTCAACTGCATTGTTGCTCACCGTCGCCGATGTCCTTGGATCTTCTTTCACCCTCATTTTGCTGTTCAGGTTTATGTAGTAAATCTCTCCTGTCTAAACATTAAATCCCACCTCCATACATCAAATATTCTGAAGTAATGAATAACTACTTTGATGCTAATGCCTCATCTTTAACTATTGCCAGAAAAAAAAACAAAGAGAGGAGGAGGCAGAATGATTCTGCTTTAATGCACTGCAAAAAAAAAAGTTGCATCCCGTTCATGAGACAAAACAACTTGAACTAAAAAAATTATTATATGCAAATCTCTCTGGTAATACTATAAAAGAAAACATTTGTTCAACTAAAGAAAACCAAAACAAAATTTATTCCACAAAGAAACAACCTGGGAAGTTCAGTTAGAGTTGTTTCTCTTTTAGTTATGAAAATCAAAACCTCGGGAGCATTTAAACACAATAGAGACGAGGGTTGATGTAGTAATAAAGGCAACACAAGTAAACAACAACAACAAACAAAATGATTGAATTACAAGGAAACAAATGAATTTACTTTTACCAATGTTCTATCTACGATCGGGACATGATCTTCTTCGCTCTCGTCCGTCATACCAAGCTCTTCTTCGAAACTCATTCTCTGGTTACTCCATGAACAATCCTGCACCCATCTCTCCAGATGTTTCGTTACCGTCGCCATATCCATTTTTACCCACTCTTTTGTTTTATTCGATCGAATTTACAGGAATGTTTCAAAAGCAGAGAGAAGGAAGAAGAAGAAGAGGAGAATAAACCAAATAGAGAGTTTTGAAAAAGATTTTAAGGTAGAAAACAAATACGAAGAAACACTCCTTAATTAATTAAGGATTAAATTGACTTTTAAAGGATAGTTTGGTGATTTCAATCGAGGGATTGGTTCACGCGCCGTATGTCTAGGAGCGCGTGTGGATTGTTGGGTAAAGAGAAATCTGGAGGGCCGTAGCTGCCAGGCGCACAACGACCGACCACTGAGGCTCACAGTTTGTCGCACGTCCGTGTATATGAACACTTCTACACGAGCGGGTCATGCGCGTGACAATACTCTATTATCATTATGAAGAGTTAACTGTTATTTAGAGGGAGTAAGTATATATACTTGTACTTTAATAAGAAAATCATTCTGAAAGTCATTTACGATTGAAAATAAGAACAGTACCAGAGATTTTATAGCAATTGACAAAACACGAAGTGGAGGAATGATCTAGTCGTCTGTGTAGTTGACTGCGAGATCCCAGTAGTGAGGGACACCAGCATCCGCGAAAACTTTCTTGGCAGCTGATTCCGTTAAGCACTCTTGTACATGGAACCTGTGAAAACTCGGTTTCGCAACGCTTCCTTGCCAAACCAACCAGCACTTGTTGTCTCCACTATTCTCATCTTCGTCTTCATCTTCTTCCTCTCCTTCCTTCTCATCCTTCTTCACCGCTTCTTCCCAGTTTATCCGCTTCAACATAACCTTCCCGTATCTCTTTATCACTTTACTCTTACCCTCCACCACAATCACACTCATTTCCTCGGTCATCACACTACATCCTGTCAATCTGTTCTGTCTTGCATTCATCTCCACCTTGAATCTCGTTTTGGGATGTGAGAGCTTGTTGACCTTGTACACCGACACTATCGTCTCCAGCGTTGTTGTTGGATCGTCGAAGAGCTTCCTCTCTTTCTTCTCACGTTTCTCTGCAGGAGTTAGCTTCCTTGCTGTGTTCCTGTCCACGTGAGCCTGCTCACGTTCGGCAGCTGCTGTGCGGATCTCCTTTTCAAGCTTGGTTGGGTCTTGTGTTGCTTCAGACCCAAGCACCTTCATCAGGTTGCTCATTTTCACCTTTGCTTTTGGTGGTTCAAGCAAACCTTGTCTGATCATTTCCTGTTTTTCCTTTTCTTTTGCTAGACGCCTCTGGGTTCGCAGCTTCTTCTGTTCCCTCTTTGTCAGTTTAAGAGGCTGGGGTGGTGGAGGCGCTGCCTCTGCAGGTGGCTCTATAGGACGAGGATGCTCAATGTAATGTGTGAGTTTTTCTATCTTCAGGTCGTTATCGGTAATGGTACCATCAGCTATGTTGCCATATATGCCACTGGTGAGGACACTTGCATCCCTGAAAGAGAAAATAAAAAAATTATGAGCTAAGACAACCCATCATGAACATATACATAAAAGTGAGACCGGAACAGCACAAAGCCGCCCAGATTAACGAATTGGTCTGCATCGAAGAAAGGGAAGTAGGTGGTTCACATATCATTAAGTCGATTCAATGTTATTACCATATTCTACTAGTAATCACATGGTGCCATCACAAAAGCATACAAACTTTCAGAAGCAATATGCGGCAAACTACTGAGAGCACATTGAGCCAACACTCAACGAAATCAACAAATTGCAATATCAGGTATGCATTTAACTGAACATAAATGGGAAATAATTCAAAACAGACACGAATAACACAAACCAACACGAACATAAGCTACTTATGGTGATTCATCACTTCCACCCAATACCCTAGTAGTTACACGTTCAGTTTATAACTGTGGCTGTTCCTCAAAGTTATGCCATGTAAAGTCATCAGATGAATATTCGAAACAAACAACACAGCATTAACAAAACAAAAAAGAAGTGAGAAAAATTACGTACCACCACTCAACGTCTGGGATTACTTCCTTAGGCTTCTCTTTTCTCGGAGCACGTTCGGATACTTCTATAAAATTTGGATTGATATCATCCTTGGCCTTAGCCAGATGGGCTTGCTTCACCTTCAGTTCTCTTGCTTTTGCTTCACCAAATTGATTCTAAACCAAAGATTAAAAAAAGACACAATGAGACCTCTGTAAAGGCCAGCAATAATGAAACGGTTAAAAAGAATCCATCAAAGAAAATACAATGCATACCTTTAACTTCAGACTCTCAGCATCCCTAGTCCATTTGCCTTCCTCAACAAACTCAAAACTCATACGTTTAGGTCTCAAAATCTTGTTCTTATCAATACCCATCCTTGGATCAAAATGGGGGTTTTCTTCAGGATTTACTTCCAGTTGGGGTTTAAGAATCTGAAAAGCATCTTTCTTCTGTTTGTTGATGTTAACCTGTAAACATAAGTAGTATATTAGGAGCCTCGATCAGAAAAAGAAAAACATAGAAAGTTTAGACATTCAAACTAACTTCACTGACCTTTAATGTACTAAGATTGCTTGGTTTAGTCACACTAATCACATTTCCATGTTCATCTATCTCCCTTCCAAGTGCATCCACACGCAGAACAGGGGGCTTCGCCGGTTTCTGTGGAACAGCCAATGTCTCTGTGGGTGCCTGTCCTGAGAAATAATTGAGAACTGAAGAAAACTTTGGATCCTGACGGAATGCAAACTTCGCTGCCAACTCCTGAGCTTTCCTAACAGCTTCAATATTGGAAGTACTCTCAGGCACAGGGAAGACAGCATGTGGCAGTGCTGAAGTAGAAGATGTTCCTGCCGAGACGGCAGGAGTGGTAGTTGAAGATTGCACTCTGGTATGTGGGCTACCTTCGGTAGTTGACTTAGTACCCTGGTTCATCTGCGCAGAGAGGAGAGAAATCAGTTTATCAAACTACAAAGTTCCAAAGAGAAAGAATGAATGCAAATGTCCAGAATATCTACAAATCTTACCGAAGAAAGCTTCTTAAATCTATCCGCCAATCCCTTTCCAAGCTCTATGGTTCTCTTAGCTTTCGCTAATGCATCAAGAGACAAGCTTGCAATACTTTTCCCAGCTGTTGAGGATGTACTTCCATCTGTACTAGATTTTCCATGAACCTCATGAGACCTGACATTACTAACTCCCTTATTTTCATCCTTTGTAGATATCGAAGATACCTTAGTGGGCAGGGCTTGACTAGGGGCCAAAGAAGTTTCCAATGCAGCAGAAGTATATGAAGCTGCGGCGCCCTCCTGAACAGAGACAAGAAAATACGAGCATTACAAAAACACAAACTGAATATCTTTGAGGAATCTAAACGAAACCAACCAGAAATCTACTAAAGATCAAAGAGAAGGCATAGAAACTCACAATCTCGACGCCACTAGCTCCGTTCATGGCCTCAGAACCCTTAGCCTCATGTTCCATAGCTACATCTTCAACCCTGCTTCTCCCCTCACTACTCCCATCAGCAAACCTAGATTTCTTCTTCCCTTCCCTATCCCCATTCTCGTCATCTCTCTCTTTCCTCTTGCTCCTCGCTTCCTTATCCTTAGACCTCTCATGATGCTTATCTCTACTCCCTTCCCTGTCCCGAGCTCTATCCTTCGCCCTATCTCTCTCGTCCTCCCTATCTTCGCGCCTCGATGACCGGTAGTGATCTGAATCGCGACGCTTCGAGTCGCCATCGCGATCACGGACTTGATGCCGGCGTCCGCCTTCACGTTCCGGGGAGCGATCCACGCTCGAAACTCGATCACGATCGTCTCTGCTGCTCCTGGAATATCTCTCCTTGTCCATGGCGATTTAGGGTTTCTTCCTCGCAGCAACAAGTTGTTTCTTAAAAGATTCAAAAACCTGCAACCCTTACCGTAATATACCAGCGAGCGACACGGGTAAAAGACACCGGCAGAATCTATCACCGACTACTTGTCGAGCTTCTATAATGGGCCCAAGCCCATTTATTCAATTCCTTTTTAAAATTATATGTTTATGGGCCTTATTAATTACTACATTTTTCAAAATTGTTTGTTTATTTTATAGGCCTAAATGTGGCTTCTATGTCATTTGTTTTCTCATTTTCTGTTTTTTTTTTAATGAATATTAGAATACTTTATACTCGACATAATGCATCTTTTTAATAATAATAGTATGATACTTTTTCTTTGTTGACGTTGCTTTGTTATTCACATTAAATGGATTGGATATCTTTGAAAATATCTCACGAGTTATGGGACCATGTGCTTTTATATAGCACACATAACTCTTGCCAACAACCGGCCCTAGAAAGCAAGATGACATTATCTCCTTCTTGACAATAGTTACCGTGGAAGATTGAAATGTTTCCAAAAAAAAAAATATTGAAATGTTTGTAAAGAGAAAATGATTCAATACGTTACTCTATATTGGTAGTGGTTGCTATTCAAGGAAAGAGTTTTTTCTTTTTGGTCAACTTCAAGGAAAGACTTAATTCTATAAAAATCACGTGTTTCATCCAAATTTCCCCTTGTTGATTACACAAAAAGAAAAAAAATTTAAACAAAAGGTGAAAAGTAGATTAAATATTTTCTCGTAGATAGGAAGGATTCTTCTATGTCACCACCTACAACGTAAGCCTCGCCGTCATAATGGCGATTCCATCACCACACCGTTAGATCTAAACATCTCTCGATCCTAATAGTAAATTCCATACACCGCAAAACAGAGGATTACATCCCAAACCCGACAGTATTTTAATTAGCACGCAATAATTAGTTGAGACAACTACAGCTTGTCTTGTCTTATTGACTCCAAAGATTTGCAAAAACTTTTGACAAAATCCCTTCGGAAAATGGAAAACGTGTTAAACCGAATTTGATTTTTTTTTCACTCCAAAGCTGTTTTTTCTCGAGAGAATCATCATGAGCAGCACCGAGAGAGTTCCGTGCGACTTCTGCAACGAGCGAGCGGCGGTTCTGTTCTGCAGAGCCGACGCAGCGAAGCTCTGTCTACCATGTGACCACCACGTGCACACGGCGAATCTCCTCTCTAAGAAGCACGTGCGATCCCAGATCTGCGATAGCTGCGGCAACGAGCCGGTCTCCGTGCGGTGCTTCACCGACGACCTCGTCTTGTGTCAGGAGTGCGACTGGGACGTCCACGGAAGCTGTTCTTCCGTCTCCGACGCTCATGTCCGCTCCGTTGTTGAAGGGTTCGCCGGTTGTCCTTCGGCGCTGGAGCTCGCCGCGTTGTGGGGGATTGATCTTGAAGGGGTGAAGGAAGAGAAGGAAGCCCCGATGACGATGATGGAGAGTTTTGGGATGGAGTTGGATTCGTGGATCTCTGGATCTGACGTTTTGCAGGAGCTGGTCGTCCCTGTCCCCAAGGAGACGGTGTTTAAGAGAGGTGGCTCTAGGTGTGGAAGGTTTAAGCAGGTTTTGTGTAAACAGCTCGAGGAGCTGCTCAGGAGTGGTGGTGGCGGAGATGATGGTGGTGACGATGGAGATGGAGATGGAGAAGGAGGAGAAGGGAATATGGTTCCGGAGATGCGAGAGAGATTGGGGTGGAGAAGAGACGAAGAGGAGATGAGTGGCGGGGGAGAAGTGAACCAGCAGCCTCCAACGACGTCGTTTACGTCTTTGCTGTGGAATGCTGCTAATCCTAGTGATGGACAGAGACAGAGTACTCAGGTTTTTTTTGAAATCTTTGTCTCTCTTTTGATTCTCTTGGCATCTTTGAGCTGTTTAGGTTTAGTGTAACAATGAAGGTGTTTAGGTTCTTAACCTGTGTCGCCATGAACTTGTAGATTTGGGATTTTAACTTGGGACGGTCTAGAGAACCCGAGGACAATAGCCGAATAGAAGCTGCATATGGTACGAAAGATGCTGCTTCATTCAAAATCAACAGCTTTGTTGAAGTCAAGAATGATACTTGTCCCACTAAAGTCAAAGTTGTTAAAGAGATTTGTCAGGTAAAATATTTAGCATCACCCTTCTCATGCGATGCGACCTCGTTAAGAAATTAGTAACCTTTGGTGAAGTCTTTGTGCTAAGATTTGTTCTCAGAAACTGTATTTTTTCTAAGGGATAGAGACAGATTCAGAACTTGAAAATTAGTTAGAAAATACAATACAAGTTGGCTTGTGTTATCTGTGTGTTAGCCAACATAAAATGTGACCATACATACATACATACACCCATATTGTGAATGTGTGATGCTGATTAGGATTCTTTTGCAGGATGACTACAATCAATCTTCTACTTCACGGCAGGTACCAGCAACATCTGAGAGCAGCAACCTTCCATTTACCTTTGGCTCCGAGAAAGGTTCGAACTCCTCCAACGAGTTACATTTCACTGAAAAATTTGCTGGAACTAGCTGTAAGACCAGGAGAGTAGAGGCTACCAAGGCTGACTTGGAGCGGCTGGCTCAGAACAGAGACAATGCAATGCAGCGTTACAAAGAAAAGAGGAAAACTCGAAGGTAAATAAATGCTTGCCTCCTTTTTGCTTTTCCCCTTGGATAAGTTCTTCTGTAGATCATCTCCCTAATACCGTATTATGTTTCTCCTTTTGTCTTTGAATCTTGGGTTCCAACAGATATGATAAGACCATAAGGTATGAATCGAGGAAAGCAAGAGCTGATACAAGGTTGCGTGTCAAAGGCAGATTTGTGAAAGCTACTGAAGCTCCTTATCCTTAAAAGGAGGTCTATCTGTTCACTTAGGGTATCCTATTAGCTTAGGAACTTTTTTTTCCTACTTCCACTGCCTCGTAAATGTATATAAAGATCGGTCTCGTTTCTCTTGCGTTTGTCTTATATATTCCCTTTATGTACCTTGGAAACTTCTCTGGTTGAAAAAGGAGTGTGTTTCTTAAACATCTAGAAGATATAAATCTGTTTACTTTTTCCTGGTCAATTCATAGTGATTTGAATTCTCACAAGCTCAGTCTTATAACACACTCTCTCTGACTTGTGGCATTTCGTGTGTTGTCAACAACAATGGTATTCGTGGAGTTACTGAATCCTCAAAACATACGCTGAAAAGTGACACGGATGAGTTTTATGTTAACTCCTAATTTGATTTTGATAAGAGTCTGATCACTTTTGATAACATGCTAGAACACCAAGGAACGTCGACTTAACATGTACCAAGTACTCTGTTCCAGTGAATGCTTTTGCTTAAAGGTACAACATACGACATGACACGTTGGAGTGAATCTACTCTGTTTCTTGATCCCTAGTTTCCTACCTCCACCATTACTTCAGAGCAAGAGACGAGATCTTTGCTAAAAGGCCAAGAGGACAAGCCAGTTCAAGTTGCTAGATCATTAATTTCTGACCACAAATCTGTTTTATAACATCTTTCTTACCTCTTCTGATGTAATGTAACGAAATGAGTTGTTTATTATAATGATTATGGTGAAATTTAACTAGAGCAGACTAAACAATGAGATTGTGAATGTACAGAGTTTTGCTCTTGGGACTTTAAAATGTGATATTAAATTTACCCTCACGTTGGTATGCTCCAACCTTGGGAAACAAACTTAGTATTGACTGTCCATGAAACTAACCAGAAGCTCATTCACCATCCCTCGGTCCGGCATCTTCCCAGCTGCTCCATATATTGGAGCCAAGCCTCCTGTGATCGGTCCTGGGTTTGCTTTCACCTGACCAAAACATGTAATAACGAGAGATCAACCAATTGAAGAAAAGAAACGAGCAATCAAGTCAAAAGACATCTCATCAGTGGGACTTACAGTTTCGACAGCTTCACGCAGATCCTTGAGGAAGTCATCGACTACAGGTACGTGTTGAAGAGTTACACATATATGAATGCTGATCCAAAACACAGACATGAATAGTTTCAAAACAGTGAAGAGAAGAATGGTTTTGTCTTAAACTATAGCTGAAACACCAACGTTTTAGTCTTTAAGATTTACCTGTTGGGTCTCTGTAGTGCATTCAAATGCCAACCTTTTGAAGACATGATGTCATTAACTTCAAAGATATCTAACGCTTTAGAACCAAACGCCACGATTGTCATATCTGGCTTTCCAACGACAAACAGTTCTTGAATTCCTCTTACACTGCAGATCATGACCAGAATTGACAGTCAAAGCTAGCTATGTAAAGTTATAAAAAGGTGAAAAGTAATATAATACAAACCCTTCCTCTAGTCTCTTTGATGCTTCCATTATCTTGCTTGTGTTTTCTAGATAGCCTGTGAAGCAATCAGAACTATGTAAAGCTTTGACACACACTCTAATGACTAGAAACTTGAGACTTTTTAGAGAGTGGGTGAAACCTTCTTCGCCGAGAGACATCATTGCAGCCCAAGCACCAGCAACCAAAGAACCAGGCCTACTCCCAGCTATAGTTGGAGACACGTATAGACCTCCTGACCATTCAGTTACTGCAATAAAAAAACGTAGTTGCAAACAGATGTTAAGAGCAATACCGAAGATAGGACTTGCATGAATTCAACGGTTTTCTTACTTACCAGCTACAAATTGGTGCTGTTTTGTAGATGCAGGAGCAGATTTTTTTCCAGGGAGAAAAAAAACAGATGTCAGGTAAAAATCATATATGAATAGATATATACAGAAAACTACAATTTGCACAGCACTGAAGGAATGTGACAGTGTGTGTGAATGATTCCAGGGGAACGATAACAAAGGAAACAAAAGTAAGTATGCCAGAATCAGAACACAGGAGCTGAATCAGATAGTGAGACTGGAGAAAATTGAATAAGAGTGGGACAACAACAAGTTTATTTACCTTTCTGATCTCGTGATTTCTGTAGAGAACTGTACTAGTTCCTTTAGGAGCCAAACCATATTTATGCACGTCCACCGAGATTGAAGTGACTCCTGGTACAGAAAAATCAAAAGCTGGGATCTGGTACCTAACAACAACAATGAGGAAAAACAAACAAAAAAAAATTAACTAATCATCTTTCTAAATCCCAAACCTGTAAAGCATACAATAACTGCATCTCTTTTTGTAGAAAAAAAAAGGCAGCCCGTTGATGAGTTGTTAGAAAAAACTGTTGCACATACCCGAGTTTACGAGCGAAAGGTAACACAAAACCACCAAGGCAAAGGTCAACATGAAAGCATATTCCATAGCTAAGAGCTAGTTGACCAAGCTCCTGTTTTGAAAAAAAAAATAAAAAAAAAAATTGATTGCATATAGAAGAACATAAGTGTCCTTAGAATTGCAGAACACCAGTTTTACCTCAATAGGATCAATGATGCCATGAGGAAATCCTGGTGCTGATCCAACAATCTGAAACAAATATTGTTTAAAAGATCATGAAAAAGAGGCAACACACACACGCCTTAACTTCAAAGCTGCCTTTAACATAAGAACATTACCATGATGGTGTTTCTGTTAATATGCCTCCTCATTGCCTTCACATCGGCTCGGAAGTCTTTGCCTACTGGAACTCGCCACAACTTGATGTTAAAATACTGAGCCGCCTTATCATAAGCCGAATGACCCGATTCAGGTATAATCCTACACTTACATCACAATTTTAAGTTCATACTATGTACTTGGTCAATGTAACAAAACATGGGGGAAGGAAACATTACATTTCTGGCCGGTTGATTCCCTTCTTGTGCTTCATATAGTCTCGAGATGACTTCACAGCCAACACTATGCTTTCCGTACCTCCGGACGTCATGTTTCCGCATATCTGTTCACCTGAAACCGTTTCTTTGCTCCCGAGTAAAGCAGCAGTCATTGCGACTACTTCTGATTCAAACCGCACCACACTCTGGAATACGTCTATATGCAACGGATTGGTGTGCGCAAACCTGTAAAAGCCATCATCCGTACATGGCATTACACATAGAAACTTGAATTACCTTTCTATACAGTATACACCAACATAAAAGTTGCAACAACTTACATTGAACATGCTTGATTTATCAATGTAAAATGTCCTTCAGACTCGCTTCCACCTATGTATCTGTTGGAAAAAGGCAGTGGAAATTAAAGGAACCTCCATCAAAGCCACAAGGAATATTTGGAAGACATGTACAGCTATCAGTGACATACACAGTGCCAGAGCATTTTCCTTGCCAATTAGGATCATTTCTCTTCTCAGTCTCCATTTTCTCTAGAACTTGGACACCTAGACCTTTTACTGGCAGTTCTTTAGCCCAATTGTTTTTCTTAGAGCTACCACCAGACTGTAACTGATCAACAACCTGTGAATTAAAAGAAACAAACATCGACTATTTAAACACTGAAGTCTCTCTAACCAAGAAACAGACATAAATACAATATACCAGGCTAGTATGGTCTCACAGTCTTGATCTAAGTGATTTAATGTTTTATTTACAGTCTCAAATATTCCCAAGTAATTTTTTTCTACTTCGAAAACTTGACTCCAGCAGAACAGACTCATGTCTCAATGATACAAAATAACCATTGGTCTCCAAGACATTCTGCTGCTTCTCTGCCAACAATATCTATATCCTTTATCACTGACTCAGACATGTACAGCAGAAAAACAAAAGACTAAAGAGTAGAAGATACTAATAAAAAGAGAGGAAAGCATTAACAAAAACACAGCCCACCTTTTGTTTCTCTGCATCTATGTAGCTTTGGACACCAGGAATCTTTCTGTTTCATTTTTTTTCCACAAGAATCATTACTCTCACCCATAGAAAAAAAAAGAACAAGATTAAGATTGAGATCGAAGAAGATAAGATTCTCACTTGAGGAATCCCATGATAAACCCCACAAGACATGCTTTCAGGCCTTTCTCGTGGACAACTCCCAACACAGATCCGATAACCTGAGCGAGAAAAAGAGTGAGAAGCGGAGTAAATACAAGAGCCAGAGGCTCAAACTCCGACAAACTCGAGTTCAGCGAGCCTCGGGCTTGGATCAACATAGATTTCATCGAATAAAATGACAAAGAATCCATTTTTCTTTTGTTTCTGGATATTGTGAGAAAAGTGAAATCTTTTTTTTTTAGGACACAGCTAAAGGAATCTAGAAAGTGATTGGGTAGCTGATCAAAAAGAAAGACCTCGTTCAAGTCACGTCCCGTGCAAAGCTTTCATATTGAGACAAAAGACTGTTCCCTTTTTTGGCGCTTTGTGTTTGGTTTTGCGTGTCCCATCACAAGAGTTTAACTTCACACTACACACTTCATCCATCAATTCGCGTTTTAGTCAAACGTTGCAACTCAAATAAGATAAGGACACTGTTGTACAGACTGAATGGTGTTTTGAAACTCTTGCTAGCCGCCTTGCAATAAATAGTACAGAGTTGGAGGAGTTGACCTATAGGCTATATAGACTATTAGACAAACCAAGCTTGGACCTTTCTTTTGTTTCCCTTAAATTGTAAACCTGAAGATGTGGACAAGCAATTTCTACCAGGGGACAGAGCTCTCTTTACAGCAAAATCACGCAAGGGATAAACGAAAAGCATATTCCCACTTACGGGAAAGAAAGTGAGACTGGAAACCATTTCAAATTTGTCATAACAAGTCTTTACATTTGTAAATGAACAAACCATTCAAACCAAATACAAGAGAGAGAGACTGTAGTTTTCCTCTCTTCTCAAAACAAATCATCTAGTAATAAAGAAGAAAAACAAGAGTGACATGATGGAAGGATTGCTCAATAGATGTTATGTATGTGGTAACAATCTGAGATTCGTTTTCAAGCGTAGTTCAACCTGAATATATCGTTGAACACGTAAAAGCTTCCTTGTGGCGTCGGCATCAAGTGAAACATCTGCATCACACAAAAAAAAAAAAAGAGAGATTGTTTTATAGATAGCTGCCTTAGAACACGACCAGGGACACATAACAAACAAGAACATGCCAAAGCATGTATCTTTACATATGGGTTTGATAGATAAGGAACGTGACAATGTCTGAAACAAGAACATGTCTTAACAGAGCTGAAAGTAGCCACCTTTGCAAGATTTATTAGCCTACCGATCTAATTACTCAATCAACACTAACTAAAATCGAAAGAAAGAGAGAGAGAGAGAGAGACCTGGCTGAACTTGAGGGCGTGCTCCTCGCCGGCGAGCTGGAGGTTTCCGGAGACGAAAACGAGCATACCGGAGGCGGGACCAGAAGGCTGACAGTCGACGGTGGAGATGTTGTGCTTGCACTGCTGGAAAGGGAGAGAGGTGAGCTTGGAGACGATGTTCTGGACTCCAAGGATCTTCTGACCCTCGAAGGTGAGCATGGAAGCTTCCTGGTAGAGACCTGCGAGACCGACACGGTTGTTGTCGAAGGTCGAGTAGTAATGCTCGACGAAGGCCTTCGCCACCGCATCGGGATCCATCTGCGCCATTGTACAGAGAACGAGAGAGAGAGAGAGAGAGAGTTTTAGGATTTGGAAAAGGGTTTTCTGTTTGTATTTTATTTGTCAAACTCTGCGTTGCAACGACGCTGTTTTTTCTTTTTCATTTTTCTGTTATATTTTGTTGTCGATGTTTATAGTACGTAGGAAACTAGGAATGTCAATACAATATAATAAAGTTTAGGGAGAATTTCATAAAAAGTTTTAAAAATATTTATGACAAAATTAGTTTACAGAGAAAAAATAGCAAAATAGATTTCATCGAGAAACAATAAAATTAACATACTTTTAATGAATACTCCATTTTATATAAATAAATAATTTAAAATATCTGTTTAAAATATTATTATTTTAATTTTAATATTGAACATTTTAAATTTTAAACTCCACCCAAAAAAAGCTAAACTGTAATTTTAAACCGAATAACTCTATATATGTCTAAACAATTTAACTCTATATATGTCTAAACAATTTAACCGAATAACTCTATATACACAAACTTTTTAGAGGGAGAATAGATTTTATATTCAATCTAAAACCAAAATTGTTATTCAAAGTTTCTGTTTTTCGATGGTTTTTAGATTGAATTTAATAAAATCTTTGATTGTAACTATAGAGCTCTTGTAAAGAGAATAATTTTTTGGTTCTTTTTCGTCAGTTTCTATAAAATCATTATTAGTTTAAAGGGTTAATTTGTAGAATAACCAAAAGAAAAAAAGAAAATTAGGAAGTATGAATTATATCAATAATAAAGTCTTATATTACCATTGTTTCATTTTCTTCAAATGACATAATACAAATCTCATTAAAGTCTAAATAATTTTTTTTCAATTTTATATAATAGTAAGAAGTATGAATTATTTCAAATTTTTTTTTTTTTGTTTTCAACGGATCATCTCATATCAGATATTAGGTTAATAGCGGATATTTAGATTTTTACCAGATTTTCTAAGATTATAATTACAATTCTTTTTATTAAATTGAACTGAATGATATACATATCAATGGATTTACCGGTTCAATCACAGGTCTGAGTTGGATATGAAAACACCGCTTGAAAATCAATTATTATAATAGACCAATTTTTTTGAAACACAAATAGAAAAATTTAAAATTATTTATTTTCTAATCAAAATTATAAATTCAAATAGATTTTATTAAAATAAAATATACCAGCTTTTAAAGCGGGTCAAAATCTAGTTTTGATTAATACAAATAATCTTAAAAATTCAATACAAATTTGTTTTATAAAATATATATAAGATAAAAATTAAAAGAAGTAGTGAATCTACATATTTTGTGAATTTTGTAAACTTAGTTAATAATTATAATAACACAAAACTTAAGAAAAAAGTTATATTATCATAATTTTTTCTCTTCCTTTTATGTAACACTTTTATGTAAGTAATAATGCGAATAGAATTTATCATGTTAGAATAATAATTATAGACTTTTATACATTTAAAATTTTAAATATAATCAAGATATACATGTATTTATATATTACCGGATCGGATCGGATATTCACTTTCCAAAATTTTAATATTTGTGATTTGATTCGATTTTAACGGATACTGATTTTTAGTATTTGCTTTGCTTCGAAAGTTTACGGATATCCAGAATTTTCAGATCGAATCAAAACGAATAACAAATCGAATTAAATTTTATGGATAAAATGCCCGGTCACCGATTTTTAGAAGACTGTTTTCATATGATAAAAACCCTTTTCATGTTATAGTTCTTAACTTAGAAGAAGACACACTTGTTTTGACCAAAAAAAGAAGACACACTTGGTCCCGCAACACTCACTTTTTAATACGAGGGGTACAAAAAGGTTAGAATGCAAGCATCAACATGTTCCATCCCAACCTCTTTAGAAGATAGTATTAAAATCAGAGTCGTATGTATTGTTACGGTGGTTTAATAATGTGTATATACTTTGGTACACATTAATTTATCCTACATTGATTGCACTCGTATCCGTTACATTACTCAAGTACTTTTGTCACCCAATCAGATCAAAGAATGTGAGATTCAATTTAATTATCTGATTAAAATAAATTTATACGAATTGTTATCCAAGCACCCAAACACTCCCAAACTCGAATCGTCGTCAAAATTCAACACTTTCTTCTCTCTTTTGACACCTTCAATTTTAGTCCTCTCACTTGTCCGAGACATCGTTTCTCCTTCGTTTTTTGCAGCCTCCGATTGGCAGTTTCCGTACTGGGTTTCGTTTATCCATGGCCGCTTCTAACCGAAGCACCAACTGTTCTCCTTCCAAACAAACCCTCGTGGATTCGATGAAAGGTTTAAACTTTATATGTTATTCTCGTGCTGCTTCAAATGGGTTTCCTCTATTCTTCCCTTATAACCAAGAGGTTATGCCAATTCGAAAAAAAAACACTGTGGTTGTAATTAGTAAAGCCTTGTCCTTTACTCCTTTCGGCATGTGCTCTGCTCTGCTTGCTTTTATGTTACACCACTCTTTGCCTGTATTAGTGGTGTTTGTGTTGTGTCATATCCAATCCTTTTGTTTCTGATAGGCTCAGTTAAGGACTTCAATATGGTGGAGAGGCTATCTACTGACAAGAGTGTTCTCCAACATCAGGTGAATTTTGTTTATTAATGGCATTTGCTGGGCCTTGTTTTGAATGTAAGCTAGCTCCAGCATCATATACTTGTCTAGATTTTGCAGGACACAGATAGCAACTTTATTCACCCTTTGTGTGGTACTACTACTGGTAATGCTGCTTTTTCTGCAAGTTCTAACACAGACTCATTTCACATCGGAGGTTAGGTCTCTCTGATGCTTTTTATCATTTCTCTAACATTTTTAAATGTAGTTTAGTGGTTGGTTACCAACTAATCTTCTGCTTCTTATTGTTAAACTCTATAGTATTATTGTTTTATCACCACATAACTGCTTATTCTCCCTTTACACTGAAGTCCACCTACTTAAGCGAGCTACTCCATATTGTTGGGGCTTTAGTGCTTCTTAGCTGTTATTGTACTTTGAGATTGTCTTTTTGTTTCATTAATGTCGCTGTTTCTCTCAGGCTATGAAAACACAGCTGATACTCCAAGGTCGTACCATTCACATACAGATTTTCCAAGCTTTGAAGAAATCTATCATGTGCGCACATCATCGAACGTGTCCTTTATACTCTACTATGTTTTGATTTCTAATGTTCTTGATTGTGTTCATTTTTCTCCTTCAACTGATATAGGGCATGAGATATGATGACATGTTTTTCCATGGTAACGGTGTACCATCTGATTTCCAAAGGCCATCTAATTCTGTCAGAAAGCAATCGTTGTCACATTACTATGGTGACCTCTATGCTGATGATCCAAGCTATTTTGCTCCTTTTCACTCATCAAATCAACAGTATCCACTCCCAGAACCTATTCATGTTCCTCCAGAGTTTCACATGTCTCAGGCGAGCCCTACACATCTTAATAGGCATGGGAACGAAATAAACAGTTTAGAGACTGATTATATGATGCGCTCCAGCGGAAATTTTGGCTTGAGAAATAATATATTTGGCGTCGAACCTAGGGGTCTTAAACTCAACCCCTTCACTGCAGTGGCATCTACCAGAAGAAGTATGAGTCAACCTGGCGGCTCTGCTGACTTATCTGCAAATGATTTTGATATGGTTAGTTTCTGTACTCATCACCACCTCTACTATAACTCATATATTGGCTTTTTCCACAGCTTTAGTAGTTCAGCTTCTTGATACTTACGCAGGGTTCACCACGTCGATTTGATTATGAATCTGCTGCAAGCTTAAGTTACAGAGAGCAAGCTTACAACCAATGCAGAAGAGGCTCTTTCTCTGCTTCTCCTTCTCATAGACCGACTTGGGAGCTTGATTATAACTTGCCACCACGTGATGAATCAAGAAGTGGAAGCTGCAGCGACTTCTACCATCGCCCCGCCATGTCTGATTTGCTTACCGAGAGAAACAGAGGGCCTAGGGCTTCAAGGCCAAACGGTAAAAGTAAAATGATCACTGATGATCATCGTTTTTGTCAACAAGATCTGCTGCTCTCCCGGTTCAGGGACGCAAAGTTCTTCGTTATTAAGTCGTATAACGAGGATAATGTCTACAAGAGCATAAAGTATTGTGTCTGGGCAAGTACTAAAAACGGAAACAAGAAGCTGGATGCTGCTTATCGTCAAGCAAAGATGAGAGAAGTCGCATGCCCAGTCTTTCTTTTGTTCTCGGTAAAGATGAAACTGCACTGTTAGGCCTTTGTCTTGTTAGCTTTCTATAGCAATACATCTCAGGCTTTAGCTGTGTATTGAACTCTGAAGAGAAGGACTAAAGAGATAATTTGATTTTCAGGTGAATGCCAGTGCACAGTTTTGTGGAGTGGCTGAGATGGTTGGACCGGTTGATTTCGAGACAAGTGTGGAGTACTGGCAACAGGATAGATGGTCAGGACATTTTCCGGTTAAATGGATGATTGTTAAAGATGTTCCCAACAGTCTCTTTCGTCACATCATAATCGAAGACAATGACAATAAGCCTGTCACTAACAGTAGAGACACCCAAGAGGTAAAACTAGCCTCCTCTTCTTGTCTACACATTCTTTTCTTTGATGCACTGTGAGTTGTATTTGATGTCAGTTCTCATGTATGATTGTGTTTTCATTATCTGCAGGTGGGAGTGGAACAAGGTATGGAGATATTAAACATATTCAATAGCTGTGAGATGCGTTCTTCGATCCTCGATGACTTTAGCTTCTACGAAGAGAGACAGAGAGGTATACAAGACAGAAAAGCCAGACAACGTGCTGTTCTTGAAAATCTCACAGCCTCCTCCTCTCTAACCTCTGTTCCAACACATCACACAAGTTCTCTCCACGACGACTATGTAAGGGAAATGACCAAGAGCTTTGCAGAGGCTTTGGCCTTGCAACACAAACTTAATTGAGTTTTGAACTTGTATTGGAAGATGGTTAAAAATTGTAGTTTTATACTCTTGATTTTGTACTACTGACCACATGCTTAAGAAGCTTAGGTTGTAATATAAACTCAAGGTTTTAAAATTCAAGGATAAACTTAAGTGGGAAAGTTCACTCATTAACAACAAATGGTCCGAACCAAGAAACACACATGACAAGATAGTTTTGAAATTTTTAAGATAAATGCATATCGTCTAGGACAGCCCCATCCTAGGCAAGGTCGAGACTAAGGATAGGCTCGTTAAAGCGACGGCTAGAGCCAAGATGGCGTGACCATCTTTTATGGAAGCTGATCCTCCTTTCTCGCTAGACGTCGCTGGAGTTGCCGGAGATGTTCCTCCCGGTGCTGCCGGTGTTGTTGTTGTGGTGGAATTGCTTGTGAATACGGCTGCGTCTGGTGAGCTTGGCGAAATCCCGAGAAGTTCTGTTCATTCATTCAATGCACGTTTTAAATATTAGCATATAGCGTCAGTTAACAATGTCAATTGACCAAAAAGATTATTTTACTACAAGAAGTATATTCTTGAAAATTCAACATCAATTCCCAGTATAACATGAAACTGTTACTATTAGTTAAATTTGTATTTAAGAGTAAATAAACAAGAGATCAATCAAGTTTTATTTATGAATTAAATTGTTTGAAATTCATTATCTCAAAATCACCAAATTTAACTAGAATCATAACATTTTCAAAAAAAAAAAAAAATTATTTTGTACAGAATCATCGAAGCCAATAGCATTATATTTTAGTTAAAAAAATCAGAACTCAAAAAGCGGTAACTATAAAAATAAAATAAAATAGCAATCACCAGAAATACAACACCTAATAACCGGTCCCTCTAATATCCCTATCAGTATTGCAATAACTGTTAAATATAAAAGGAGATGGCTCGGGGAGAAAACGAATGGCTGTATAAAAAGTAGGTTGTATTTTCAATAAATGTGCTATCAATTAAATGCGAACTCCGTAAATGCACCTGAGGCACATTTCCCTTTTAAGTATTATATTTATAACAAATTGGTTAGTGGTTGGTTTCATTCACTTTTTTTTTTGGACTTTAAGAAACTGGTAGCAAACTCGTGCCCACTTTACAAAGACACGTAACTAAACTCCAAGTCTGGACCAAAATTTTTGTTCACATATACATGGAAGTATGGAACCATGACTTGTAGGCTTGTAACAAAAATGCTAAAGAACAAAATCATCACTATGACATAACTATTGACTATTGAGTTGGAGATAAAATCTGTAACCATGTTTAAAACTTACAAAACTCATGAAAGCAAGTTTTTTTACACGCATGACTGTCCTCCGTTTAAACATAACGACGACACAACAACTATAAATTACTACTAATCTAATTGTATCGGTCGAAACAATATGTTTTGACCAATATTTCATCACTAATTGATTTTAACGTTCTATTGCTTTTGTCTGCATTTACTATTCATTTCAAAATCGTAAAACCCTTAAATATATTATAATTTTACTCAGTATCTAACTAACTTTCATGTGGTTGATTCGCATATAGACACATGCACATGAAGAAATCATAAGCAGGTCGAGATTAAAATGTTGATACAAAGAACTTTGAGCCAACTTTAGCGAGAAACGTACTTGGACAGTTGGAGATGCTAGCGTTGTGGAGCTGACAAGAAGTTGGAAGTTGAATGATTTTGGCTTCTTGAACACCAAGTTCCTTAAAAGCTTGACCTCCTGACTTGGCTTGTTGTATCACGAAACACAAACACTTTGGATTTTTCTCTTTTATACCTTCGATAGCGTCACAACACTTCTTAGACGGACTTGGTGCCTTCCCGGACGCGAAATCCAAACACAAACCCACCGTTTGAATATCTTTGCTACATTCGTCTGACAAAGATCCTCCTCCTGCCGGAGCCGCCGGTGTAGCAGCGGAGATGGAGGCGACGACCGTCATGGTTACTAGGAAGAGGTGAAAAGAGAAACCCTTCATTTTCAGTCTCTCTCTCTCTCTCTCTCTCTCTCTCTCTCTCTCTTTCTGCTATTTTTTTTCTTTGGGGATTTTGTTTGTATTTAAAAGTTTAAATGACTTTGTGGTGTGTTTTGTAATAAATGTCACTGTGGTATATGAGTAGTTGGGAGTTTAAATGCACACCTATAATACATATTAACATTAACGACGCTGATATAATTCTTGACTTATTGACCTTTTTATTGTTTGCGTGTGGTATTATTGACGCAAAAGAGTCAAATAATAACACATCGGATGGAAAAAGCCAAAGCTAATATAAGAACCCACTTAGTGAAGAATACTAGAAAGATAAGTTGCTTCATATATATCCTTTTCAAGTGATTATAATTCTGATTTTTTTTTCCTTCAATACTTTGTAGTTTATAGATGGACGCGTGAATACCAAATCTGAAAACATGTAAAAGCTTCTAGATTGTTTAGGTATAACACTAAGAAAATTAACATGATATACTTTGTCATCAAATTGGCGTAAAAATAAGAAGGCTTCTTGCTACCGTATTAACCAATAAATTTATAAATAACGACTAAATCTATATTCTAAAGTATTACTATTAGTACAAACTATGATGTTAAAACTAAAATAAAAAAAAAAGCAATATGATCTCTAAAACTAAAACTAGATCAACCTGTCCTTGTACTTATTGTTGTTGAAGATCACTTGTATAATTTCTTTGACGAGATCTGAGAACTTAAAGTTGGTACTACTCGTGGAGTAGTGATTTATTTGATACGTCTCATAAAAAAAATTTCGTAGAGGACACCCTCAACTAACTAACTAGCAAATATAATTAAAGAAAATTCACACGTAGGGACGACTTGCCAAAAATTAAAAGGATTTTCAGCTTCTACTGCCCATTCCATTAGTATTAGACTATTAGTTAGTAATTAATATTAAGAGAGATTTGGTGGAAACTGTAAATTATGTGTTTCGATTCCTATTTTATTTATGTGAAACTTTTCAAAGGTACAAGCCATTGACTAAGGATGATTTGGTTATCGAGTTCGATAATATTTAAAAGTTTGTAGATCAAACAACACTTGTGTTATCAAATCCTTGACCTGTTACCTACCAATGTTTCTTCTCACACAGCACTTATCATCAGATCTTCTTTTAACAGAAACAAACACGAGAGTCGTATGTATATAGTTAATCTGATCCAACTCACTTTCTTTATGTCTCTCTTCTTGTTCTCCAGCTTTTTTTTTTCCTTGAATCACAAGAAATAAGAATGATCTGACTTCCAGGAAAATGCATTCCAGGAATTCAAGAAAATGTTAAGTGTTACCAATATGGATAGATTCGGTGTCTAGTATTCGGTGTCTACCATTGTTTGCTATCAAGATTGTTTGACTTTAAGTCTTTTCTTTGGAAATAGACTCTATTCACACTAGGGGTAGACACGAGTCGGATATACAGATTTTTTGTGATATTCATGATCCGATCCGTTTGAATAATCAACTATCCGATTCGATTTGATTGTAGCCATTCGGATATCTGAAATTTTTTAGATTATTTACCGGATATCCGATTTGATCCATAAAAATAAATAAAAAATTAAACAAAAATTAAAATATAATAATATTTTATTAGAAAATAAAATTTTATTTACTTTTAAAATTCTAATAAATAATTTAATAAAATTAGTAAATAAAATACTGTAAAACTTATATAAAATATAATATTTATAGAACTTATATATATAATTCTATAAATATATGTATATATATATAATTATGTATATAACGGATCGGATATTCGTTTTAAAAAATATTAGTATTTGTGATTTTCTTCGCTCCTTACAGATATTGTATTTTAGTATTTGTTTATTTATATCCATATATCCATATTTTTCAAAATTCCAATATTTTGTCCGGACTTATTTCACACTGTCCAATCTAACTTAGGCATAAGGTCCTGGAAGGTTGGAACTGTTATGTGTTGCTTGCATTTTCTGATATATTTTTTTCTTAGATGCTCCAATATCTAAACTTACAAGAGTGATGAAGTTTCTTAAGTTTCATGAAAACAATTATCGTTTTTTTAATTATTATTACTATCTATTTACGTCACATAAATAAATGTCTCTTTCTGTTACTTGGAGAAATGCATATCACTTTGCTATATTAAAAATGGAGATTTAGAAAAACGTAAAAAGAAATAGCCACTTAGATAGAAATACCTATTATGTGTAAGTGAAGGTGTTTGCATTCTAAATGTGTTTATTGTTAAGAATCTTAAGACTGGTTCGATTAACTTTTGACCAAACAAAAGGTTTGATCAACAATGATTTGATCCTCAATCATATTAATGGGTGAAATGAATAGCCATATACGAACGATGATCTTTAAGATAATACACTTTGATTTTATTTTCTAGTTTTTTTTTTTGTTGATCATCTTGTGTACTTTTTTATTAGGTGATGATTCAACTATCTTTAAGAAAAAAAAAGAAACGACAATATTAGCTTTTTGAGTTCTCAATATTATTTTGGAATATATACCAAAATTGAAATAATCATTTATAACCATGAAAATTGTTGGCATATTTTAAAATTAATAATTAAAAAAGCGAACATGGTCGACAACAAATAATTTGTAAATAATTATAAAAATGAAAATTAATAAAGGTGAGTTAACATTGAGAGAGGTGGTATTATTGTAGTTTAGGATATTTAAATGTAGATCTAAACAGCCGACATATGCATGTATGGTCGGCGCGTGTCGGCCGTTGAAGTCGGCAATCCCTCAACTCTCCCTCCAATACCGTTCAAACATTTGTTTTATTCTTTGCTTTAAGTAACAGTGACAGTATCTTTTATTACTAGTTAATAACTGTAACAACGATAGTACAAGATGTATGAACCTTTTAAAGATTTATAAATTATTCTCTCCATTTTATTAGTATACTGATTTAAATTTTTCACTTATAATATAACTTTTTTTGCTTTATATAGTGTTTATCTGTTTATTGTAATAGTTGGTAAACTAAAAACACAGATAAAATTATGTATATATTATTATTTTTAATAAAATTTAAAATCTAAAATGATCGTAATATGAAATATCAAAATAAAATAAAATTTGAATATAAAATTTAAGTGTAAAATACTAACTCCTTAAATCCGTATATGAAAATTTTACATAATTTAAGCTATTCAGAATACAAACTATTTTTTCTTTCAAATCCATTTAGAGAAAAACATTAGAAGAAATTTCAAACCAAATATCGACAAGAGAAAGTTAAATGTATATAACTGAAATCGAACTTAGAAATTTGATAATTTCATAAGCTAACAATCTTGCCTAAATACTTTAAAGTGCTATTTAGCAAAAAAAAAAACTTTAAACACTACAAGAAAACATGAGGTTAACTACCAACATTTACGACCAAGATGTAGTGAGAATTACCTTCAAATTACGTCTAGTGTATGACTAAAGTAGATGTAGTCGTACATTAGATGTAAATTTCCTGAAATTTTTAGTGACATTGGTAGTTAGTTTACGACTAAGGTACGACTACACTTACATGTAGTCATATATTGGTAGTAAACTTACTACTAATGTACGACTTATATTTTCCATCTAATTAACGACCAATTTACGAGTAAATTTACGACTAAGTTACATCGAATTATTACCATCTAATTAATAACCAACTTACAAGTAATTTTACAATTAACAACCAACTTACGAGCGTGGTTATGCGTTAAATGGTTTATGAACAGTACCAAAATTGAAAATTCCCTATAAATATGATCTTCTCCCTCATTGTTAAGATGCACAAAAAAAACGAATTAAGAGAGTAAAAAATGTAGAAATATTTATGAGCTTCGGTTGGATGTATGCGCATAAAGATTCAAGGGGAGAGTAACAAACTAATTTCTCAACGGAGCGAGAGATATTCATGTACCAGGCGGACAGACATCTCTCACGAGGAAGCGGGTAAAATGTTACGTCCCTATCGTAAATGCAACAATACCAAATTTGCTGCTAGTGAAACGGTTTGGAAACATATAGTAAATAGAGGATTTACTCCACATTACTATATCTGGTTTAACCACGGAGAGTGATAATAGGAATGAAGCTAGTAGTAGTAATCAGGTTGAAAATGTTCGTACGGGGATGAACCACATGATTTGCCTTCGAAAGTTACGTTCAAGATCATATGGTAGATCATGATAGGATGCATGATATGGTTACGATGCATTTCGTGAAACAAGATCAGTAGAGGAGGTAGAAAATGTAGAGGACCTAACTTGGATGCAAAAGATTTTATAAAATGCTAGCAGCTAATGAGCCAATTTATGAAGGTTGTAGAAGGTCTTTCTAAATTATCATTGGCAGCTAGGATGATGAATATCAAAACTGATCATAACTTACGAAGTTTGTATGGATGCATGGGCTGAGTTGTTTAAAGAGTATTTGCCGAAGATAATTTGTGTGCTGAATCTTATTATGAGATTCAGAAATTGGTTCATAGTCTTGGTTTACCTTCGGAGATGATTGATGCGTGTATAGACAAGTGTATGATATCTTGGGAAAAGATGCAGAATTGTTAGAGTGTAAATTTTGCAAGAAGCCACGATATAAACCACAAGGCGTGGGGAATAGGGTGTCGTACCAGCGGATGTGGTATTTACCTATTAAGGATAGATGAAGAGATTATATCAATCTGAAAAGACGGCAGAGCGATGAGATGGCATGCAGATGCTTCCATACCCGAGGATCGACAACATGGAATTGCTTGGTTAACCACTATAAAGTTACACCTGGGGCCGAGTATTGACTGATGAACAACCACCTTTTCAAGAAGATGCGTAAATGAAGTAGAAGTACCGAGCAAGCTACGATGATATCTTACTTATTGATCCATATAACCGGGATATGAAGAACTTCCAGACGATGCAACGGACGAAGGCAACGAAGATGAATTTGAAGAAAATGATGAGGTGGATGATGATGTTTCCGATGACGAGTGATCGAGTTTGATTATGTTACATTGTTTATGTTTTATTCTATTGTTAAACTCATTGTATTGCATTACATCGTTTCTGTTTTATTCAATTGTTAAACTCATTAATGTATTGCATTACAACGTTTCGTGTTTATTCTATTGTTAAACCTATATATCATCATGTTTGCTTAATTGGGGTTTAGGGTATATTAGTCCCTGAGTGTATATATATAACTTATGAGGTTTGGGGTTTGAGTTTTAGGGTATAAACACAATTAGTTCCTAAGTAGTCGTAATATTACATCTACCGTTAAATTTAGAAGTGTATATAACTTATGAGGTTTAGGGTTTAGGGTTTAGGATTTGGGGTTTGGGATTTGGGATTTGGGGTTTAGGGTATAGACACAATTAGTCCCTAGTTGGTCGTAGTATTACTACTCATTTACTACTAATTATGTTGGGAGTCCCTCTTTGGTTGTAACTTACACCTAGTCTCTAGTTGGTCGTAATTTTACTACTCATTTACGACCAACGTGCTTGAATAGTCTCTAATTAGTCGTATTATGTTTCAAAATTTCCTATAAATACACACCACTTTGATTTGAAAATCAAAGAAATTTTTTATAAATCTTAGAGATAGATAATACAAATATATCTCCCATTGAGATTTATCCGACGTTGATTTCTCGAAGAAATATACAATTTCTTGGTTGAATCAGCAGGTCTGATAGATCTACTGGGAGATATATTTGTATTAATCTAATGTTTTCTATAAATTTGGGAAATTGTAAAGAGAGATTTCTCAGAGGGTTGTGGATTTCTCACAAGAAACTTTTAGAAATTAAGTTTTCTTCAAGTTTCTTGGATGAATCCAAAACCCTCTCGAGAAATCTCTTTCACAATTTTGTTTTAAAAGGTAGTCCCTAGTTAGTCGTAACATGTTTTGGTCCCAGATTGGTCGTAATCTTACTTCCACTTTACGACCAATGGTCTCTAGTTGGTCGTAATACCCATTGGTAGTACATTGGTCGTAATGCCCATTGGTAGTACATTGGTCGTAATGCCCTTTGGTAGTACATTGGTCGTAAAATTACTTCCACATTACGACCAACGGCCTCTAGTTGGTCGTGAAGTCCTCGGTCCCTAGTTGGTCGTAACCCTTGGTAGTACATTGGTCGTAATTGTACTTCCATGTACGATAATAGTCCCTCATTGGTAGTACAATTACGACCAATGTACTACCAACACAAAGTCTATATATACTTCATCTCATCGAAGCCATTTGGATGCTCACCCTTCTCTAACAACGACTCCACTTCTCTCAGGTATTTTTTTAGTTTTAGGTGGTTTAGTTAGGTGATTAGTTTAGGTTTGAAATTAGTTTATGATGGAAGTAGATTAGGTGATTATGATGGAATTAGAATAGGTTTAGATTATTTTTATATAATAAATTTTATATATTTTAATAACCATCTATTTTTCAGATAGATGATATTGCTATGGCTGGCGGTAGAAAGAGACTTAGAAACCTTGGCCTGAAACTCTTACGGGAGTACCTTGCGGAGGATCAGCACAGTTCGATTTCTTTGACGATATAAAACTTAATGTTTAGTTTCTTTTAATTTTAATTAATTTGTATTTTGAATATTTTGGTATTATGGATATATTATTAATGTTTATGGATTACTAGATTTTCTTTTAAATTTATCAAATTTTCAAATATCAAATTAAACTATTATAAATATTATGATTTTAATTAAAATAAAATTAGTAAATAAAAATCAGGCGTAAATAGGTCCTAAATTTACGACTAATGAACATCTACAGTGGATGTAATGTGGTTGTTAAACTACGTCTAATGTACCTCTACATTGGAAGTTAAATAGTCGTAAAATGTTAGTAGTACATTAGACGTAACTATGTTGGTAGTAAATTGGTCGTAAAGCATTAGACTCTAATTGGTCGTAATATTACGACCAATTAAAGTCTAGTGCTTTACAACCACTTTACTACTAACATTTCTACGTCTAATGTACGACTAACTTTGGTAGTCGTAACATTATGACTACTTTACGTCTAATTCTCTTAGTCGTAATTTACCACCAATTTACCTCCAACTATGATTTACGACCAGCTGATAACAACCAATCGTGTTTCGAAGTTAATTGGTCGTAATAGGTGAATTACAACCACTTTACTACTAATAGTGTAGTAGTTAACCTCATGTTTTCTTGTAGTGAAAGTGCTTACCAGCTAAGTGAATTCACCCAAATTTGCATACTTCTTGTCATCTTTAATCAAATACTAATAACTTGTACATTCGTTAAGAAAGGAAAATAGTTGGCTAATTAGTTGACCCTCTATCATGCTTGTGTAGTTCATGAGAAAGGAAAATGAAAAGGAGAGTTTTGGAAATAAAGACGTGTTTATTAAATTGTCGGTGAAAAATGGACCTCTCATTAGCTTCAACCATACATACTTCGACCGATCCAATACGTCAATAGCTGTTTATTATACATCACATATTAATTATCATCACTCGACGACAAAGACAAAAAAACACTATCATCTACAAAATTAGAAATTTGAAAACTCTAACCAAAGAAAAAGAAATTTGAAAACTCTAATCAAATCTTTTTGTTCAGCAGTGATCAAATCATTTGAAAATTTGAAAACTTACATTGCATTTTGCATAAAAAGACACCGTAATGATTTTTTTTTGTAATCACATCCTAGAGATTTGACGACCATAATGATGTGAAAAAAACTATGATTGTGAGTATCTTAATTGGCTTTTTGTGTTCTAATAATAAAAATGTCCCTCTATAATACCGTTGCTAATACAAAATCTAAAATCATTTGAAAAATAAGAACAAATTTAAAGTAAACAAGAACAGAATCTTTTGAACTAAAATAATACTTATTACTTAGAAGCTAATAGAAAACAAATCTCTTCGTGTGTACTTTGCAACCTCGCAAGGTCTGGCTTTATTTTGACTTCAGAATAACTTCTCCTTTCACTAATATATATTATTTTTTTCATTTTTTTTTTCTCTTCAGAAATTTTCCAATCGGTGGAAGCAGCCATAGCCAAAAGCTCTTCCTCTCTGAAATTGTTGGGATCGAGAGAGACTTGTCTTGAAAGCTTCAAATCAGACCGTTCGTAGAAACTACCTAGAAACATCATTTCAAGGAGAAGTATATCATTATTACTAATGCCTGATGCTCTTCTTTTGATTCCCTCTTTTGGTTCGTGATCAGACTCATCCTTGTTCTGCCTAACTTTTTCATCAGATGCAGATTAGTGATTCATGTTTGGTATGTATGTTCCTCTGTTTTCACCAGATTCTTTTATGTTCATCTGATTCTGGGAAATGAACCAGATTGGTTTTGATTCTTAGTTCTTTGTGTTCTGATTTGTTGATGTTTCTTACATCTGTTACTTGACATCCAAGAATCTTCTTTGTCTATTAACCAGATTTGTTCTGTGTCTTACTTGTCTTTTTTGATCTTCTGGCTCTGTTTCTTATTTACTTCTAAATTGATTTTTTTTTTCCTGGACACAACACTGACTTGGGTTTGTTATGACTGATTCATGTTCTTTTTTTTTGTTCTTCTTGTAGTGTTAAGTTATAAGCAGGCATAGAACTATTGTCATAGATATATACAGCAAAACAATGGATGCTAACGAAGTTGAAGAAAGTTTCTTTGCCCCTGGTGATGCCAAGGTATCTGAATTGATTTAGATCTTTGTCTTGCATTGATAAAATAAACACTATGAATCTTTACTTCTAGTTCTTGATTTGTTTGATTGTAAGTGTAAAAGGAGTGTCCTAACAGATTCTTGTTTCAGCTACATGGAGAAATGTGCAACGCCCTTTCAGTGATCTACTGCAAGATCATGTCTATTTTCCCGTCCCTCGAAGCTGCTCGGCCTAGAAGCAAATCTGGAATCCAAGCTTTGTGTTCACTTCACGTGGTTTTAGAGAAAGTGAAGAACATCCTACGCCATTGCACTGAATCTAGTAAACTATATTTGGTAAGTTTTTTCTTATGCCTTAAAAAAAACATTTTCAAGCTCTTCTTCTCGCTAACCAAACAGCTCTTTTGACACATGTAGGCTATAACAGGCGATTCAGTAGTTTTGAAATTCGAAAAGGCGAAAACTTCTCTTGTAGATAGCCTTAGGCGTGTTGAAGACATAGTCCAACAGTCCATTGGCTCTCAGGTAGTTTACTTGTCTTTTTTTTTTTGAATACCAGTAGGTTTGGACCGAAACCACATCATGTAATATTAGTTTACTTGTTTTGTCTTCTCTCTTAAGCTTCAGTGCTTTATATTCACATCTTACTTTTGCAGATTTTGGAGATTATAATGGAACTAGAGAACACTCAGTTCTCACTTGATCCATCAGAGAAGGAAGTTGGCGATCAGATCATTGGATTGCTGCAGCAAGGAGGCAACTTCGAGAGCTCATCTGACAACAACGAGCTCGAGGTTTTCCATCAAGCTGCTACTAGACTAGGCATCACATCTTCAAGAGCAGCACTAACAGAGCGAAGATGCCTCAAGAAACTCATCGAGAGGGCACGAATGGAGGATGACAAGAGGAAAGAATCAATCGTGGCTTACCTCTTACATCTCATGAGAAAGTACTCAAAGCTATTCAGAAGCGAGATGTGGGATGACAATGATTCGCAAGGTAGTAACTCACTGCCTTGTTCGCCAACTGTTCAAGGCTCTCTCGACGATGCTCCAGGCCGTGCTTTCGACCGACAGCTGTCTAAACTGAGCTCCTTCAACTTCAAACCTTGCAATAACAATAGGAGATCTGTGCAGATGTCTGTTCCTCCAGATGAACTGAGGTGTCCTATATCGTTGCAGCTTATGTATGATCCTGTTATCATCGCCTCTGGACAAACGTACGAGAGAATCTGTATTGAGAAATGGTTAAGCGATGGACACAACACATGTCCCAAGACACAGCAGCAGTTATGTCATCTATGCTTGACTCCTAACTACTGTGTCAAGGCTCTGATCTCGAGTTGGTGTGAGCAGAACGGCGTTCAGGTCCCTGATGGACCTCCTGAGTCTCTAGACCTTAACTACTGGAGGCTGGCGTTGTCTGTGTCCGAGTCCACCGACGCGAAAAGTGTTGGCTCTTGTAAGTTTAAGGATGTGAAGGTGGTTCCTCTGGAAGAAAGTGGGACTATTAAAGAGGAATCGTGTGAGTTAGAATACCAGGAAGCTGAAGTGACTCTTGTTGAGAGATGTACTGATCTGTTAACCACTTTGAGTGGAGTGGATACTTTGAGGAAGAAGTGCAGAGTTGTTGAGCAGATGAGAGTGTTGCTAAAGGATGATGAGGAGGCTAGGATTCTCATGGGGGAGAATGGTTGTGTTGAAGCTTTGCTTCAGTTTCTTGGAGCAGCTCTCAGTGAAAAGAATGCCTCAGCTCAGAAAGTTGGAGCCATGGCTCTCTTTAACTTGGCTGTGGACAACAACAGGTATGACTTTAACTTATGACTGATGTTCAGACAAAAGTTAATTTTAAAAAATCGGTAGGACGCCTAGGCGGCAAATGAGCCATAACCAAAACTATTTTCTTAAAGTTCGATTTATACATCTCAGTTTAAATTGTTATAAACAGTTAAAATAGGTTTAAATTAATTTAAATTGGTCTAAATCTGTTTAATCAAGTAATAAATCCACAAATTTGTTTAACTTCTTATTTTATATGTCTAATTTATATAATTCATCAAAAATAATTTATAATTAAAACCTAAATATTTAAAATATAAATACATAAAAATAACTCAATAATCTATTAATGCCTAAGCCTCTAATAATACATCTAGTTACTGTCTAATGATTTCTTGAACATGTGTTATTCTTATTTTGTAACCAGAGGATCTCATGTCTGGTTTGTGGGAATTTCAGGAACAAGGAGTTGATGTTAGTATCAGGAATCATTCCTGTACTGGAGGAGATGCTATGTAACCCACACTCCCATGGCTCAGTGACAGCACTTTATCTAAACCTCTCGTGTCTCGAAGATGCAAAACCCATCATAGGTTCGAGTCTAGCAGTTCCTTTCATGGTCAACCTTCTTTGGACAGAGACGGAAACACAATGCAAAGTCGACGCCCTTCACGCTCTTTATCACCTCTCCACCTACCCTCCCAACATTCCCTGTCTTCTATCCGCTGACATCGTCAACGCTCTTCAATCACTCACCGTCAGTGATGACCAAAGATGGACTGAAAAGTCCTTAGCTGTCTTGTTGAATCTTGTTTTGAACGAGGCGGGAAAAGAAGAGATGGTTTCAGTACCTGGCCTAGTGAGCAATCTCGCCACCATTCTCGACACGGGTGAAGCAAACGAGCAAGAACAAGCAGTTTCTTTGCTTTTGATACTATGCAAATACAGTGAGATGTGTAGCCAGATGGTTTTACAGGAAGGGGTGATACCTTCTTTGGTGTCTATTTCTGTAAACGGGACTCAGCGGGGAAGAGAGAGGGCGCAGAAGCTTCTGACACTGTTCAGGGAGCTGAGGCAGAGAGATCAAACCCATCACACAACAACAGAGCAGCATGTAGAGGTTGTTTGTCCGGAAGAGGGAGGATTCTCTGTGGCTGCAGCCACTGTAACAGAGTCAAAACCGCAGTGTAAGTCAGCGTCGAGAAAGAAAATGGGAAGAGCATTCAGTTTTCTATGGAAAAGCAAGAGCTTCTCTGTTTACCAGTGTTAGTTGGTGTAAAGTTGTACTCGTTTTCACCCTCCTTTAAAGACTTATTATTCTCTTTTTGAAAGTCTTGGAGGACCCAAAAAAGATGCTCTGTATAGTTTTTTTGGTAACTCTTTTGCCTTCTATATTGATTTGCTGTGGAGTTTTTTTTTGGTTAAACTAAAAAGTAATTAAAAGATTTGTTAATGTTTATTATTCACCAATTTGAGACACCGCAAAAAGATAGTTGTCAGTGGAAGTAAGCCCCGTTCTGTATTAATCCCGCGTTAGGGAAGTGAATTACTGTTAAATTGGCCATAATATCTTCGCTGGAGAGACGGGCTCCATACACGTGTCTCAGCCGGTAAATGTCTCTCCAAGCACAAGACTCACTCGTTACCGAGGCCGCATCTCTGCGGAATGGTGGCCCGGCGACTTTCCAGGGCTCGAGCTTTGACAAGCCCATAGCCCAATCACTTCTTCCACTGACTGTTGCTTATAGTTTCGTTGTTTCTCTTATTTATACATTGGTGATACCAGAAATATGACCGATGTGGGACGTTCTCGTTTCTTTCTTTTTTCTTGTAATTTCCTTTTTTCCATTTAGCAGCAAAGGAAATATTACAAAAAATGAAAAAAAAAGTGATGCTTAATTTCTCTTGATTGTATGTCTAAAATCCATCTCTCCATGTAAGATCTTTTTGGTAGTTATAAATTGTTGAATCTACAGGGGGAGGCTTAAAATTCACAAAAGAAAAGAACAGAAGCCGCTAAACGAGCTAGAGGGTCTTAACCTTGACTTTTTTTTTTTTTTGAGAAACTAACTAAGAAAAGGAGCTCTGAATCTGTTTATCTCAGTAATAAGATTTTAAACGCAAAGGGTTCAGAAAAAACTCTGTTGATTCGAGATTTCTCGCCGGAGTGCGATTAGGGTTCCGGTCCATCGCGTCGTTCGTCGGAGACTGAATTAGATTATAGGCCGAAGCTAAGCAGAAGTAGCAGCAGCTACAGCTTCGTTTTATCGATTCATAGCTTCCGTGAGTGTCTCTTTCTCTGCGATAATGGCGAATCTCCCGATCCTTCAATTCGAAGAGAAGATCGTGGAAACGGTCGATAACAACCCAGTCGTAGTCATCATCGGAGAAACCGGTTCCGGGAAAAGCACTCAGCTCTCCCAGATCCTCCGTCGACATGGCTACACTAAGTCCGGCGTCATCGCCGTCACTCAGCCCCGTCGTGTAGCCGCCGTCTCCGTCGCCAGGTGAGTTTTTTTTCCCCTTCGTTCAGTCTTTGTTTTGGTTTCCTTTAACATTGTTAATTTGTGGCCTCCAGGCGAGTCGCGCAGGAGCTTGATGTAACCCTAGGAGAAGACGTCGGTTACGCTATACGTTTCGAAGATAGAACGTCGAGCAAAACGCGCATCAAGTAATAGAATCATGCTCACTTAGTTATGTCTTTGATTCACTTGATTTGTCACCTCATTGTGGGATTTTGTTTATTTGCTCCTCTCAGATACCTCACAGATGGAGTCTTACTCCGTGAGAGCCTCTCCGATCCAATGCTTGATGATTACTCTGTGATCATATTGGATGAAGCTCACGAGAGGAGTTTAAACACGTAAGGACTTTTTTATTTATAAATGTTTCAGAACCTGATCTCGGTTCTTAATACTTGGTTTCTTTTTTTGTGTGTTTGTCAGGGATATTCTGTTGGGGCTAATGAAACGTTTGGTTAGAATCCGTTCGTCGAACTTCAAAGTTCTTATAACCTCTGCAACGCTCGACGGAGAAAAGGTTTCTCGATTCTTTTCGGGATGCCCTGTGTTGAATGTACCTGGGAAGTTATACCCTGTGGAGATATTATACAGCAAAGAGCGTCCTGGCAGTTATATTGAGTCGTCTCTGAGAGTAGCAATTGGTATGTTCTCGAGGTCGAGGGTTTTGTGTTGTCAGTTTTAATATGATTTGGTTTAATTCTTGCAACCTTGTTGTTACTTGCAGATATACATGTTCGTGAGCCAGAAGGTGATATCTTAATCTTTATGACTGGGCAGGTCTGTTTCATTTGTTTATACTCTTGTTCATTGAAGCTTGGCAGAACCATCTAGATTGTTGCGTTTCTTATCCGTGTTGTGTGGTGCTTTAAATAGGATGATATAGAAAAACTAGTATCAAAGCTGGAGGAAAAAGTTAGAAGCTTAGCAGAAGGATCATGTATGGATGCTATTATTTATCCTCTTCATGGATCTCTGCCACCTGAGATGCAGGTAACGGTTTCTGGATTTTGTTTCTGTGATCAAGATCTCTTGTTGGTCTATTGTAATTTGTATTGACTTTTACCATTTCTGTAGGTTCGTGTATTCAGTCCACCTCCTCCTAACTGCCGGAGGTTTATTGTTGCTACAAATATTGCTGAAACTTCCCTCACCGTGGACGGGGTTGTGTAAGAAACCTGAAACCTGAGTCATCACGACGTTGTTATGTCTAGTCCAGGAAACATAAATAAATATTTGATGTTGACTTACATATTATAGTCTAATTGAAGACTGCAAATTGTGTCATCAGGCAATAATCGAACCAATCAGATATTTGTTGCGGGTTTAATTTTTTCTTTTCACTCGCTTCTTTTAGATTCACTTAAGATTTCAGTACATGTTGCTCATGATCACTTCAGTAGAAAAATGTTATTAGTATGAGAATTTTTGTTACACTGCGTTCTTGAATCTGCTTGTTAGGCCTGATTCTTCTGTTACTACTGTCAATTGTTGTGTTAAGATGCCTAATGAGTTTTTGTGTTCATTTTAAGCGAATTTTCAGATTACGTTTTGAATGTGGAGATCGATAGCATTTTCAGATTACCTTATTTTTTCTATGACAGGTATGTTATTGATTCGGGGTATGTGAAGCAAAGACAATATAACCCATCAAGTGGAATGTATTCGCTTGATGTTACTCAAATCAGCAAGTAAGCAAATGAGTTTTGTTTCAGAAATCGTGGTTAATTTCATTAAATTATTAGATAATATTGAAACTGGTTTTGATCTATTGGTGCATAGAATGAACCTCGTAGTTGATGTCGCATGATATTTAAAATTGTACCTAGAAAATATCTACTGAAGTACTAATAGTGGTTATATAGGATCCCATGAGTTATAACATATGCCTACGCAGGATTAACAGTTGTCTCTTACTCTGGTTTTCATCAAGATCCTATATGCTTATTGAACTTTGGTTTTTTAAATATCTATTTCATTGTGCTGTTCCGCAGAGTGCAAGCTAACCAACGTGCTGGACGTGCTGGTAGAACAAGACCTGGGAAATGTTACCGATTATACCCCTTGGCAGTCTACAGGGATGATCTCCTTGATGCAACGATTCCTGAAATACAACGAACTTCCCTTGCTGGAAGTGTGCTTTACTTGAAATCGTTGGATCTTCCTGATATTGACATTCTCAAGTTCGATTTTCTTGACGCTCCATCATGTAAGTACCAATTTCTATCGGTGTTAGATGCTTCAAAAGTTCAGTTTTATGTTCTTCAAATTCTAGATATCTTATGAAATTTCCTTACCCGTAACATGCAGCTGAGTCATTAGAAGATGCATTGAAGCAGTTGTATCTCATTGATGCAATTGATGAGAATGGAGCAATAACAAGTATTGGAAGGACGATGTCTGGTATGTTTAGCGCATTTTTTCCATTGTTTATTAGTTTTCTTTATTAGAGGTCTCAAACTGAGCATATTTGTGGTTCAACAGAGCTTCCACTGGAGCCATCATTGTCAAGGACATTGATAGAAGCAAATGAAAGTGGTTGCTTATCTCAAGCTCTAACAGTCGTTGCTATGTTGTCAGCAGAGACGACTCTACTTCCTGTTAGGGGGTTAGTTTTTTTTTTGTGATATTCAATTACTTGTCATATTATGAAATGTTTTAAATCACAACAGATGCATCAACTCATCTCGTTATTGTTGGTGCTTGTATGACAGTAAACCCAGTGAAAGGAAGAGGAAGCATGACGATGAATCTAATCTTCCTGATGGATCCGGATTTGGTGACCACATTCAACTACTACAGATTTTTGAATGTTGGGACAGTACTAATTATGATATTCAATGGTGCAAAGAAAATGGCTTGCAGGTATAGTACCTCATTATCTTTTATATATTATGTTCTAAATTAGGATATAATGTTTGTATTTTCTGATCATACAGTTTTATCCTTTTCAATTACGACAGTTTCTTGGTATTTACAGCCTTTGTTTTAGATGAACCTCTTTAGTTAAAGTTACTTCAAAGGTTCTGTTATGTCATTAAGAAGAAAGATAAATTGTTTGTGAAAATAATTTGCAGGTGCGAGGGATGGTGTTTGTCAGAGATGTTAGACGACAACTATGTCAGATTATGCAGAAAATATCTAAAGGTTAGTACTGTTTCACGAGAAAAGTTTCAATGAAAGAATTCCTCTCTTACTCTCTCACAAGGAGTAAACCAAGTATTTTCCTTTTGGTCGTCACCACTCCATGGTCATTCCTCCTGCGGAACCAGAAGATTTTAAGTCAACTTTTCTTTCTTTTTGTGACATACATAACCAACCAACTGTCACTAAAACTAATTGGTCTTTTTGGCAAACTAGATCGATTGGAAGTTGGGGCACGTGGGAGGAAGAGTTCAAGCCGAGAGGAGTACAGGAAGTTGAGGAAAGCTCTATGTGTAGGTAATGCAAACCAAGTTGCTGAGAGAATGCTTCGTCATAATGGATTCCGAACTCTTACCTTCAAGCCCCAGCTAGTCCAGGTATTAACTTCTCAAACCAAGTCGCCTCTGTCTGTTTTACACTAGTTAAGTGATAATGTTAGATTTTATACTAACCGATCATTAACTGAGATTTATAGGAGAGAAGATTGTAAACTCTTTTATTTTTTTGGGTTGATTCCAGGTGCATCCAGCATCTGTGCTGAGTACCGACAAGGATGGTATGTTGCCTAATTATGTAGTGTACCACGAACTGATATCCACCACACGACCGTTCATGCGCAATGTTTGTTCGATTGAAATGTCATGGGTGGATCCCATCAAAAGAAAGATTGAGAAATTAAATGTTAGAAAACTGAGGTAAAAAAACAAACATTTCATTCATGTCTTGTTCTAGCTTTTCTTTTTCCTATTGGTTTGGATTGAGAAATTGACTGGTCTCTTCTGCTGTTATATGTAGTGGTGGACCTGATAACTCTTTCAAACAACCTGAAGAGAAGAAGAGCACGGAGTTGTCTACGAACAGCAACAATGCAGAAACACCTACAGATTCTGAAAATGTCGAGTGCAGAATTCAGGCAGCCAGAGAACGGTTTCTTGCTCGCAAAGGACAGAAATAAATAGTGTGCTGTAAACAGAACCTCAAACAGAATTTAAAATCTTCAACCTGGCTCAATTTTTTATTTTAAGATAAGAATAGAGTTTCCTTGCACACTTCAGAATCGATTGGGATGCTTTTTATTATTACGACAATTTTAAAATTGATTTGATGTGTAAGAGAATGATAATTTGACATTCAGATAAAATAATATAAACCAAACTGAATAGAAGACAAAAAAACTAAAATGAATAAAAAAATAAAAGGGTTTATGTATTTATTAGTAATAATCAAATCAAAATAAAATAAAAACTTTACAATTCATGTGCGTTTCTCTCACAAATTAGCTGAAAACGTAGATACTCTAAACGTTAATACCCAAACAACAACAGAACATAATCAACAACCACACACTTTATCAACAAACAGCACAAAACTAATTTACTAGTTATACAAAAAAAAAATCACATAATAGAGCAATTGCATTTATTCTCCAGCTTAGGAGGAGGTTTCAAATTATCTGCTTTATTACTAGGAAGAACTCCAACGTTACTTATCATCCCTGCTTCCCCTGCATTCTCATCATTCTCTATATGTACCTCTGTGTTCTCCTCTGTTTCCGTTTGCTTCCGGCTCGCTTTAGCGGATTTGGAACTCTGTTTCTTAGTCTTTGCTCCACCACCGCTCGTGTAGCTACTCCTGTTCGCATTCGACTTTCCGAGTACTGTCACTGTTGGACGCAATATTTCTTCTTCTTCAGTTGCCGCCATATCCCTTGCTTTGTCCATTGCAATTGATGCAGCTTGGTAAACTATGTCGTGAACAATGGAGCTGCAGAACAATATTGCATCAGTGGCTTCTTCAAGCGTGAGGCTTTTCGGCTCTTTTTGACCTGGACACTCCACAAGTACGGTTGACTCATCTGCAGAGAGCATGAAACCATGTCTAAACTTCGCAAGGTTTAAGGAAAATACATGTAACAAAACAGTAGTAAAAGCACGGTGAGATGCCAATTACCTGAGATTTCGTTTACAGGAGCCAAGGAGTTGTGGTGATCCACAGACGCATGTGCCATACTCTTCTCTGAGCAGTCATCATCCACTGCATTTACGTTGCCCTCTGGCTCTGGAATTTCATCATCAACTCCTAAACCAGGTGGTTCGGGTTCACAACTCTCAGGCTCTATCTCTGAGGCTGTCGTGGTGAACGAGCCGTGGTGAGGAGTTTCATTCACATCCTTTTCTTGTAGCTTAGAGTGATCATAGAGAGAGCAGTCATCAGTGGCAGTTGATGCTTCTACTTCTGATGTCCTCCTTACATGTGCCGGTGATTCACTTATCTCCTCCACTTTGCCCATAGCAGTATTGTCTACATCATCTCCATTTTCACAAAATACGTTCTCAATTATCACTGGATCATGCTCTGCTAGGACACCAACTACATTGGTGGAAAGACCAAACGATCCATCGCTTTCACCATTCAACACATTGGTTTCATTACATTTCGAATCTTGGAGTTCAGGATGAGATTCTTGATGAGTACATGTCATTTGGGCAGCACACACTTCAAAACTGTCTACTGGCACAACATTCAGAGCCTGGCAGGTGTGGCTTGACACGCCGGATGTAGATGACATGCTGCTCAGGAACTTGGAGTTGGTATCATACCTATTAGTCTCCATGTCAAGTGTACTCCCGCTTTGATGTCGCGCATGGCTTCCTTTTCTTATAGAGGAACCATAATCCCAAGATGAAGATGCAGAAGTAGTTTCTGTGGAGCTTCTAAGACTCATACTCTTATCCCTCAAATAAGAAAAGCCATCATATGATCTGGTAAACCCACTGGAGTTACTAGCTTGAGTGATTGGTGACTTCATACTCACCGATCTCTTTATAAGCAAAGGAACTCCCCTACCTTCTGAAGAACCAATCTTCACATCATGATGACTTTGAATTTCTCTTGTCTCTGTACTCGATAGACCACAGCCAGTGGAAGACTCTATTTCATCATGTTGCTCTCCTAAAGCCATGAAAATAGAGCTCTCATGCAAATGGTCTTGTTCTTGCTCGTGGGAATCAGCACACTCCTCAATGTTATCTCGTGTCTCCATGATTTTGGCCTCAACCATAGAAACAGGCAGCGATTCCAGCACATCTATTGCAGGTATTTTCTCATCAAACGACTCCTTTTCACCAAAATCCTCCTGAGAATGTGAATTTTCATCAAGAGCTCTTTTTGTTCCAGGGCAATCTCTTTCCAGAAAATTGTGTTCTTCCCTGCAATCTGGACATATATTTATCTCGCTTCTAGTAGTTTCAGTGGCACGATAATGAGAACCACATCTACCACAAACCTCCATAGTTTCAAGATCAGCCCCTTCCAAAAAGTCAATGCCTATATGATGACTACCATGAGTCGAACTGTATTCAACATCAGAGACATGGTGGTTGACCTCCTCATTCACACTAGACTCGCTTTCAACAGCATAACCTTGATCCATATCACCAAGCTGATCACTGAAAGAACTCTCATGACTCTCATGTCTACTAACTTCATTCAATACATCTACCATGCCAAAGGCAGTAATTTTTTCACCATGTTCATCAGGATAAGCCAAATTTTCAAGTTCAGTTTGGGAAACAGGGACTGCATCGCTCCCTTTTGCATCTGGCATGAAACCTATAACTTGGCTTGAACTTGAATGGCTCCCCACTGTTGCAGATGAATGTCGTAACATTATGTGATGGTAAGACGACGAACTGCTTTTACCAGAATAGATGCCAGTGCTAGGAAGGCTAGAAGCAAGAGGCCTAAACATGCTATGATGGCTTTTAGGATGATCCATTTGACGAAGAGCAGACTCAAACGGCCTTCTCGGTGCCGAACCAGGTGACTGTAGTTTCGAAGTTCTCGAAGTTCTACTATTCGGAGAAAGGCTAGCTCTCTTTGAAACTGCACGTTCTGAGCTACCTACGGGAACAGACTGTATAGGGTGAAGATCCTCATGACTGTGAGATGAACTGACACTTCTGGAAGCACTAGGAGAAACAGACTGCCTGCTGCGCGTTGAGGATGCATCCCTGCCATTCCTGGATGCTGGTGATGATCCTCTTACGTAGGATACTGGTCGATCACCCAAAGAAGTTCGGAGATTTGGCGGCGCATCCAATGAGAAACCAGGAATGTTCGACTGCCAAACTTTTGTTTTGGGTGAAGCAGAGTTGCCTCGACTTGATCTGACAGGAGAAGTGCCCCTGCCAGCTGGCGGTGCCGTGGTGGTGGTTGACCCAGTGCTCATCCTCCGTGAAGTTGGGGTTAAAGATCTTGATAATACATGTCCTGAGGGTTTCCCTGGAGAAGGAGAAATCCTTCTAACTGGAGTGACTGATCGTTGACCAGACGCTGGACTAGGATGGCGCGCTGAAGATGGCCTTCCCCTTATCTGCTGCATATTGTCACCTCGAGGTGATGTGCTTAAGCGATTTGGGCTTGGACTGCCTTTACTACTACGGCGTCTTTTCTCCGTCTAGACATACATATTCAGAACAGTGAATTAGGAAATTGCAGTAAGACTTGATTCAAGACCATCACGGTTAACATTCAATATATAGTATTAGATGAATACCGTAGAAGATCTAGATAAAGAGTTCTTCTGACTCTGCGGTCTCCCTCTTGTTCCAACACTAGCTGCTGCTTGCGGTTCATCATCCAATGAAGGAAAAAGTGGTGTGTCTGGAGGTGTCAACAGCCTTTCATTGATTATGCAGTAAGCTTTTGTAAGACAAAGTGTTGAAACAATAGGAAAAAAATAAGGAAGGATGCAAAAGTTAGATAGGAAAGATACCAATCATAGTCGTTCTTATCTTCTTCTGCACTCAGCAATCTGCTACTCTCTCCTTGAATAGGAATGGTGAACTCTGAAAAGTGCTTCAATTTTGTAGCTGAAGAGTCCAAAATTAGAATGAAACAACAAGGATCTTGATAAGTCTATTTGATAAAAAAAAAAAAACTTACAAAATGCATCTTCAAGGTCATCAGATGACTGAAGCAAGAAATCGTCTCTTTCTTTCTCTTGCAACTCACTAAACAAGGCAAGATCTTCTTCATCTTTATCTCTGAACAGTGTTCCATATTCAATGCTGTGTCCACGTCTATGTTTCTTCCCTGGAAGTTCCTTGCCAGGAGAGCATCTCAATGCCGGGGAAGGAGGCATCTCCACTGCCCCTAACTACTCAAAGACTGATCTACTTTTGTGATCACATATGAATCCAAAACATATATCTCTCAACGGTCTTAAACTGAACCACCTGAAAAAGAATCAATAGTCATTTGGTTGCTGTAAATAAGAGCAGAAAAAAGTCAAATCTTAACACAATAGTGAACTAAACAACCAAGCACAAACAGAGTAAAGATTGTTCTAGAATAGAAACCTAATCATTTGATAACTGTGAACTGAAGCTCGCCATTTTGCAGAAAGGTTGAAACTTACCAGAGATTAAGAAGGACCCTCTTCGAGTAAAGGAAAGATCTCGTCTTTAAGGATCAAACCCAAGTCCGAAACTAGAGAAACAAGGATGAAGCTAGTGTTTCCGTACAGATCAAAAGAGCAGAGACCCAAGTAAGATCGATTCAATTCCTCCTCTTTCTCTCTCTCTCTGAAGAGAATGCTAACTTTCTATTAGCATTTAGTTTGCTTCCTATGGAAGAAGAAGAAGAACCAAATCTTCGATTCCTTGCTCTCTCTCTCTTTCTTGTTTCTGCAAACTGTCAGATTTGCTGCTTTGCAACGCAACAAAGCTGTCTTCTTTCTCTTCTCTCTCTCTCTGAATCTTTCAGAGTTGTCTTTTCGCGAGGTTTTGTGTGTGTTAATGTGATCGTAATTAATTTTCAGGGAACGGTGACCGAAGGAAGCTTTGATTAAAGGCAGAGACTTGGATGCAGACGAAAGAGCTCATTCTGATAACTCTCCTTTTTTCTTTTTTCTTTTTTTTTAACGACATTTACTGTTAAACCCCCAAACTTGGCAATTTTCCTAAATCGTACAAAATGTTCGAAAAGAACCCCCCAGTTATTTTCATTATCAAATTATCATATTTATTTTAATTATTTCTTCTAAGATCAACTATAATAATATTTTAATATTAAATTTTTATTATCTTAAGCTTATTAGCTAATTAATTAATTTCATGCTTATGCATCATTTAACTTGCCTGATTTGCTATATTATTACAAAAAGTCTTATTATAATATAATATAGCAAGATCACTAATCATATGCAGTTGGTGCCTAATGAAGTCATTAGGTACTCTTATCTCCCAATTCGGAGCAATTTTTTAAAATGGTTTTGTTTCATGTCAAACAAACAAGTGGGGTTGTTTCACATTTTTAAAGTTTGGGATTTTTCTATAAACATTGCAAGAATGGAGTATCATTTTCATGGAACTTTTATCAGGTGGCTTAAATTTCGCCCCGGCTATTTATTTATGTTCCGCGTAAATTATAAAAGAACTGCCTTCAACTAACAAGGTCAGGATTTACTAATACGTATAATTATGGATTTTTCTCGTTTATTATTGGTCTACTGATGGCGGCATTTATAACTGATTACGTAATTCAAATTATGGTTATGTTTTCAGTATGCGCCATTTAGGACTTCAACAATATTTAAATTGGGCTTTAAAACCGAGTATATTTAAAAATATTGTAATACTAATATACTTTGAGTTTATCAGTGTGAAATGCCAGATTTGGAAAATTTATAGAAAAATAGTATTAACATTTCTCTCAGTTTTAATTATTAGCTATAATGATATATAATTTTACCAGCAAATTCTTTACATATATGAAATATACCTATTTAGTAGTAAATAAAATATAAAACTGACGATTTTCATATTAGCAATATAAAAATATGTAATTTGATTTGGTAATCTTCAACATATTATTATAGAAAGTTATATAACTGTATTTTACTATTTTTGTTACATTGCATTATGGTCATTGTCATTATTTAATTATACTTTAGATAATTGTGTATATACTTTGAAAATTTATAAAATTATAGATCGAAAATTAATATTATGCATGATAATAAATTTTTACTAATGATTTGATAATTCTTATAGAGAATATTGTGAAAATATGATTTAATTGTTTATATCACATGTTTGACTTCTAGGGAAACCTATTTTGTCATAACTCCAGATGTATGAAGAAAATGTGAAGTTTGTGTGATGTACTATACTAATTTTTCAGTACATATACAAGTGAAGATAATATAAGTAGCAAATAACGACGGTAAACTCGAATGGCAATGTTTAGAAAAAGAAAAGTTATCTAACTGTGAGATTTAGACAGAACTGAACCTCGTGAACAACATGTAAATCGAGGATATAGAATCTTCTACATACACAAAAGTTCAGTTTAGCTTTTTAGTTTGTTGGTTATGGTCTTGCTTACCCTAGACTTAATTATCAGAACAAGAGTTGAAGACATTAAGACAAAATGTTTGATGGAAGCCTTTAAAAAAAAAAAGTTTGATGGGTTAAAGATGCTTTTAATGTTTCTCAAATTGATATCAAATATATTACGTAGCTTACCGGCTATGTGTGTAGAACCGGGTCGGTTATAAAAGTCGACACGATGGCAATAGGTATTGACCGTATAACAAGCCAATGGATGATTAAGCTTAGGTGTAAAACATATTTAATACACATTAAACAAGTAATTAAAATAAGGTGCCAAATGATTGTCTCTGGGAATCCGAATGGTGTTAGTTGACAAATGTATGTATCAATCATGTGTCTACCTTCTTTGTTGAGATGTCAACTTTATTTTGATTTTTCTTTTCCTCAAACACGAACCATCATTAAATTTGTCTTTTGAGTAATTACTAATGACATGTCAAAACTTGGCTTATCAGATAACAACAATGCTGTCCGAGCCTCATTAGTCATTACAATTATGAAATGCATGATACATGCAACAAGTGTGGTTGTGAGTTAATTTTATATTATAGTTTTCCAATTTAAAACTAATTGACGATAAATAGATGCACTCAAACACCTTATATATTACTTATTTCATCGAAACTTTTATTTAATGTTAATTTATGTTATATATAACACATTCTCAAAGATTAAGAGGTTCATGATCTATTAATTTCTAAATAATCTCGATATTTTTAATTATAAATTTATTATTATCAAACTTTGATGCCAATAAGAAGCTGTGTTACTAACATCACTAAATATGAGATAATGAACACCAGCTCAGTTCTTGCAAGATCTGATTACTACTCTACACATGTGGTCATGTTAAATGGATTAGGTGTCTCCACGTTCAGAGTCTAATTACTATCTGCATTTGCATATTATGTTTCAGGGCCGGATTCAAGGATAAGGTTGTGGGAAACTGAGTCTGGATGCAACACCCTTTTGAACTTTGGAACTGGACGCATTCAGACCAGCAAAGAGATGATCCATAAGGCTATTGTATCTGTTCCATCCAACTTTCTATATCATCATCAAATCTTTATTTCACTCCATTACTTGCATTGACGAATCGCGCTGCAGGTGTATAAGGCTTCTGGCATGTGGTCGGGTAGTACCAATGATGTTTCATGGACTCTACGAAATCTTAACAAGCTAGTTGGGCTAATAAGGCCGAAGACTTAAAACAGTTGGGCCTATTTAAGCCCATTATGCTAATTTCAAAGTTTTAATAATCTACCAAACTGAACGTGTTCGAATGATTTGTATATCTATGGTGTAAAAGGAAAAAAGTCTAAGTCAGTAGATAGAAAAGTTGACTTTCTTGACCCACCCATGACTTCCAAGTCAGCATCACCGAGTAAACAAAGTTTCCATTAAAATTCGAAAAAGCCCCATCTCCATGCGAGGAAACTTCGACGAAGCTCACACATTCACACTCTACGCGAGACGACGCGTTTAAAACATCGGTTTCTCATTCTCTTCACTGATAAGATAAATAGCTAAAAGTTAAAAAAGCTCCAATTGAATGAAGAATCTTCACTGCTTCTTCCTTTTTTTTTATAATCTTTTCAAGTATATATAATAGAGTTTCTCAATGACTTGTTTTTAATCCCCCTATTATATAATATCTTCTTCTCTGCGTCTTTCGATCTACGAGATCCCCTTGATTCTCTCTAATCTGTCTCCTCTGTGAAGTAAGTAAAGCTGAAGGTGAGTAGTGAGTGGAGATTTAGCTCTCGAGGCAAAAATGGAGAACTACTTGAACGAAAACTTCGGCGATGTGAAGCCTAAGAACTCCTCCGACGAGGCGTTGCAGCGCTGGAGGAAACTCTGCTGGATCGTGAAGAATCCTAAGAGGCGATTCAGATTCACCGCTAATCTGACGAAACGTTCCGAGGCGGAGGCGATTCGTCGTTCTAATCAGGTGCGTGCGTCTGATTATTTCGAGTTTGGTGTTAGTTAGTTACTACTATCTTGCTTACTGGTTGGAGATCTAGTGATGACTCCCGAGTTTTTGGTTAGTTGACTCACTGAGTCACTGTTCGTTCTTGGATGAGATCTAAGTGAGATCGTCTTAGTATATTATACATCTAATGTTGAAATTGAAACTACGACTTCCTGATTATTTTTTTCTTTGGATGAGATGAGACTTCACTGGACTGGAATGGTCAACACCTTGTTCACTTGATAGGATCGTTGCATTAAAACATGTGTGAGCTATCAATCTGTATGACCTGAGGTTACATTAGATTTTTGTTTCTAATTTTAAGACTAAGAGCTCAGGCTACTCAAGATGTTTGCAAGTTAAGAATGTTTTGAAGGGGGCGTTACTTAGAGATAAAGATTATACTTTCTTCTTCTCATACCATTTTCCTTTTGTCTATTTTATACATGTGCTGCAGGAAAAGTTTCGAGTGGCGGTTTTAGTTTCACAAGCTGCACTTCAGTTCATTAATGGTGAGAATAGATTAGTTCCTTAGTGTTGTTTCTCTGTGTGTATTTTCTTTTCCTTGACGAGAATGTGTTGCGTGCTTGCAGGTTTAAAGTTGTCCAGCGAGTATGCAGTACCCGAAGAGGTAAGAAAAGCTGGATTTGAGATTTGTCCTGATGAGTTGGGATCGATCGTAGAGGGCCACGATGTGAAAAAGTTGAAAATCCATGGTGGAACTGAGGGCATCACAGAAAAGCTCTGTACGTCGATTACTAGTGGCATTGGTACATCCGAAGACCTGTTGAGTGTGAGAAAAGAAATCTATGGAATCAACCAGTTCACCGAAAGCCCCGCTCGTGGCTTTTGGTTATTTGTTTGGGAGGCCCTTCAGGATACCACCCTCATGATTCTAGCTGCATGTGCTTTTGTATCGCTTATAGTTGGGATACTCATGGAAGGGTGGCCGATTGTTGCCCATGATGGACTTGGTATAGTGGCGAGTATTCTGCTTGTTGTGTTTGTCACCGCCACGAGTGATTATAGGCAATCCTTGCAGTTCAAGGACCTGGATGCAGAGAAGAAAAAAATTGTGGTTCAGGTTACTAGAGATAAAATGAGGCAAAAGATCTCTATCTATGATCTACTGCCTGGAGATATCGTTCACCTTGGAATCGGAGACCAAGTTCCAGCTGATGGGCTTTTTCTCTCAGGTTTTTCTGTTCTGATAGATGAATCGAGCTTGACTGGAGAAAGTGAACCGATTTGTGTCAACGTGGAGCACCCTTTTCTTCTTTCTGGTACCAAGGTTCAGGATGGATCTTGCAAAATGTTGGTGACTACAGTTGGAATGAGGACTCAATGGGGTAAACTGATGGCTACACTAAGTGAAGGCGGCGATGATGAGACACCTTTGCAAGTAAAGCTAAATGGTGTGGCAACCATCATTGGTAAAATTGGTCTATTTTTCGCTGTCATTACGTTTTCTGTTTTGGTGCAAGGATTGGCTACTCGGAAGCTCCAAGACGGTTCTCACTGGGTTTGGTCTGGTGAAGAGTTGATGGCGGTCCTGGAATATTTTGCTGTTGCTGTAACAATTGTTGTGGTCGCGGTCCCAGAAGGTCTACCGTTGGCTGTCACATTAAGTCTTGCTTTTGCCATGAAAAAGATGATGAATGATAAAGCGCTAGTGCGCAATCTAGCTGCTTGTGAGACAATGGGATCTGCAACAACTATTTGTAGTGACAAGACTGGAACTCTGACAACAAACCACATGACAGTTGTAAAAGCCTGCATCTGTGGACAAGCCAAAGAAGTTAATGGTTCCGATGCTGCTAGGAATTTCGCCTCTAGTATCCCTGATTCTGCTGTTAAAGTTCTACTGCAATCTATATTTACCAACACTGGTGGTGAGATTGTTGTGGGCAAAGGAAACAAAACCGAGATACTGGGATCACCCACAGAAACTGCTCTGTTAGAATTCGGGTTGTCACTCGGAGGGGACTTTCAAGAAGAAAGACAAGCCTCGAATGTTGTGAAAGTTGAGCCCTTCAACTCTACAAAGAAAAGAATGGGAGTTGTCATTGAGCTGTCTGAAGGGCATTTCCGGGTGCATAGTAAGGGTGCTTCTGAGATAGTTTTAGCTGCCTGTGATAAGTACATCAACAAAGATGGTGATGTTGTTCCCCTTGATGAAGCATCTACTAGTCACCTAAAGAACATTATCGAAGAATTTGCTAGTGAAGCACTTCGAACTCTTTGTCTCGCTTATCTGGAAGTCGGTGATGAATTCTCATTAGAAGATCCCATTCCAAGTGGAGGATACACTTGCATAGGTATTGTGGGTATCAAAGACCCTGTTCGCCCTGGTGTTAAGGAGTCTGTTGCGATTTGTAGAGCTGCTGGAATCACTGTCAGAATGGTTACTGGAGATAACATTACTACTGCAAAGGCCATAGCCAGGGAGTGCGGGATATTGACTGATGACGGCATAGCTATCGAAGGCCCTGAGTTCCGGGAGAAAAGTGAAGAGGAATTGCTCAAACTAATCCCAAATTTGCAGGTGATTGTCTGCCAAACACAAGTTACTAATATTGAATTATACAGTCTGTGTTGGTAGTTCAGAACCAACTGATCCGCAAACAGGAAACGAACTCCAAATTGCATATGCATTATCTTCCGGGTTCTAACAAAATCCTTAGGACATACTCTTCTGCACGGGATTTGAAGCTTTAATTTCCTTCTTGTAGGTGATGGCTCGATCGTCGCCCATGGATAAGCATACTTTGGTGAGAAACCTACGTACAATGTTCCAGGAAGTGGTTGCAGTGACAGGTGATGGAACAAATGATGCTCCTGCCCTTCATGAAGCGGATATTGGTCTTGCAATGGGCATCTCTGGAACCGAGGTGTGTCCTCAGTCTTCCTTGCCCTCTGTTTCATTCTCTATACAGTTCACAGTGCACATAAAAATTCGTTTCAAAATTCTCATGGAAGAACATTGTTTACATATTTCCAGTCCATTAATGAGAATGAAGTTGTGATATTTTATTTTCCATTTTATCAGGTGGCAAAAGAGAGTGCAGATGTGATTATCCTCGATGATAACTTCTCGACCATTGTCACAGTGGCCAAATGGGGCCGTTCTGTGTACATAAACATTCAGAAATTTGTTCAGTTCCAGTTGACAGTAAACGTCGTGGCTCTTATTGTCAACTTCTTATCAGCCTGCCTTACTGGTTAGTTCCAAACCACATTTCTCTTTCCCATTGTTCAATCTCCTCTAGGATTGGTAACTAACTTCTCGATTGCTATCTGTATGTCTCAGGAAACGCGCCTCTAACAGCTGTCCAGCTACTATGGGTCAACATGATAATGGACACGCTTGGAGCGCTGGCGCTAGCCACTGAACCACCGCAGGACGACCTGATGAAGAGAACACCAGTGGGAAGGAAAGGAAACTTCATAAGCAATGTAATGTGGAGGAACATCCTTGGTCAGTCACTATACCAGCTTGTCATCATATGGTGTCTCCAAACAAAGGGAAAGACAATGTTCGTATCGACTCGACTTCACACTCAATACCCTCATCTTCAACACCTTTGTCTTCTGCCAGGTAAACTTCTCACAATCTCTGAATCGTAAAAAGAAACAGCCAACATGGTTAAGTTCTCACAAGTGTGATCTTTTCCCCAGGTGTTTAATGAGATAAGCTCGAGGGAAATGGAAAAGATTGATGTGTTCACGGGGATACTAAAGAACTACGTGTTCGTAGGGGTTCTAACGTGTACGGTGGTGTTCCAAGTAATCATAATAGAGCTGCTGGGTACGTTTGCGGATACAACACCATTAAACTGGGGTCAGTGGTTCGTAAGCATCGTGCTAGGATTCCTTGGCATGCCTGTTGCTGCTGCCTTGAAGATGATTCCCGTCGGCGCACACTAAAAGTCTTGCATTAGCTGTGGAAGGTACCATTTTTTTTCTCTATTGGCCATGGAAGTTTGATATCCCAAACGGCCTTGCTATTTTTTTTTTGTTGTGTTTTCATTGTGGGCAAAACGGTGTTAGTTGATTTTGAGGAGCATTTGCTTCGTAAATATTAATGATATGGAACTTGTTGCTCTTATCTTTTTATTCCTCTGTTGGATACTTTTAAGCTGTGATAACCATGTGTAGAAAATTTAGTAACATCTTATATAATGAAAAGAATTAAATATTTTAACTCATTTCGCTATGTTTTAAAATCTTCAAGATTATAAATTTTGGTATTAGTAAATTCATGTATGTGGATTCTAATATTTTGTTGTTTAACAATTCACTCATGAAATTCTACTGATATTGATTTTGTATACAAAATTATAAAAGGTATTTACTAATTTAATTGAATATTTGAAATTTTAATTGAATAACACCAAACTTTAAAGTCTTTAAGAACTTTTAGTTATGATTTATAAATAAGAGATCTTATGAACACTAACTTTTAATAAAACATCACTTAGAATTAGTAACTGAATAAAATTAGAATATAACGTAGATTTATATATTTTATTAAAATATATCACTGAATAACAACTTTTTGATTTTCATAACACTGGAATTTTAGTTTGAGCTTCAAATTGAATAACACAAAAAAGTTGTCATTTATTTGATAATAAGAGATCCAGCAACAATGGATTTTTAAAAACATGAACTAGAATCAACTAATTGAATAACGCTTCCTTGTTAGATATCATCCTCTGCCTCTTCATTAATTTCGTCCTTGCTTTGCTGACAGCTGAGTTTGGTGATTGAAACAACCTCTGCCACAAATAAAAAAGGATGAGAACATTAGACACCACTAATGGTTAATAATCAAAGGAACAAAAACGATGAATATGATAGTGTCACAAAACAAACCTTTTCTTCGTTTGTCATAGTAGAATGTCCACCAATCTTCTTTGGAGTGAAACTAAACACATCGTGAAGTAACTCATTCTCCTGCATATGCTTGATAAAGCCACCCCCAAGAAAATGCTTCAAAAAATTCAACTGTTGAAAAAACAAAGATATGTTTAAGAAAACAGTCACAAGAATAAACAACATAACAAGTCCGATAAAGATTGAGAGAGAAACCTGTATCATCTGGCACCACGTTGACGTCTCTATAGAGGCCCCTCCAATCTTTATAGAGGTTTCAGGTGCTACTCCACCCTAATCATAGTTCAAACAAAATCATACATTAAAAAAAAAAACTCATCAGGAGCATATATATTACAGAAAAGGTGGATGCGTATACCTCAAGAAACTCAACAAGGTCCTTGAACAAACTTCTTTGTGTGTTGAGATCTTTCTTAGCACAACCTTTACCACCTGCCTCTACAGCTAGATCTCTAACTTGATTAGTGACTTCAGATATCAATCTATCCATGTTTATCAATGCGTCCTGACAAACACTTCCTTCTTTCACTGATCCATTAGAAGCAGACCCTTTGGCTTTGGCATCAAACTTCTCTAGAGTTCCCATCTCAAATAGAAGAGCAAGCGCTTCACCAGCAGCTATACGTACAGATCGGTCATCCGTTTCCATTAGTGTGGAGAGATAAGTTACGGTCCTGCATTGGTATCAACATCTAATCAGCTTATAAATCCATTAATAAGTGAAACTAGGTTAAAATAAATAGACTAAGTTCCACTTACTCTTGCAAAATTTTGGGACCTAGGGTCCATCTATCAACTGTTGTGAGCAGAAACGTCCAGGAAGAGACAACAGTTGTTATCACTGCAGCTGAAGGTTTGGTTTTAACAACCTACATAAAACCAACTTACATGTGAGCCTACTACATATCTCTAGACTAGGAAGGAAAATGCAAATATTATGAGAAAAAGAGTAAGATGCATACATTAGAAACAAGTTTAGGGTGAATCATTTGCCATATTATTTGCATAGATCTCTCAGTTTGCTCTGCATTGGCCCCACCAACAAAGGTTATGACTGCTAAACACTCAAGAATCTGCAGTGAAGTGGCAGGATATCAACAAAAAGTGAGTCCCAGATGAGCCTTATTTAGAAAAATTTTAACAGAATAAATAGCTAAACTATTCTGAAATAATCCATTACCGAAGTTATTTTCAAGGCTTCATGATTAGATTTAAGGGCTTGAGAAAGAGGAGTGACGGAATCTTCAAGAATCTCTTGTGATTGGTCCCCGTGTCCAACAGTCAAAGCTAGCAACCCTGCAAACACCACATTAACTGTTAGTATAGCTCGGTAAAAACTGGATGATATGGTGCATTAAGTGGCTTGTTACTCGGGTACTAACCAATAACATGTGATGCTAGTGAGGTCTCCTTACTGGACCCTTTCTTGATGCAGTGTAAACACTGATGCAACAAGGTGGCAAAGCTACAAGGTTGAAGAAGAAACATTAGATAACAATCAGGTGTCATGAATATAATAGAACCAAATTAGTTATGTATAAACTCTAAGAAGAATGAATAGAGTTTGAGATGGTTACTTCTTTTGCACAAACTCATGCTGCAAGTCGCTCTTGAATGCATCAACAATGGAGGCCAAAGCTTTCTCTCTCGTTGAACTCCTTCACATCCAGAAAAGAATCCAAATATCATCAGTTTCACATCAAAATCAAGCAAAAACACAACCCACAAAAACAAAAACAAAAAGTGATGGAGTGAAGAAACCCTACCTTTTCTCATAGAGAGCATCAAGAGATTGATCCAACTTTAAATCTTTGTGAACATGAACTTCATCCATGCCAGGTCTCTCAGACCGCGTGGTGAAGAAAGAGCTTACACTACACGTATCATCATCACTATCAAACAAATCCATCGGAGCGTTCTTAAGCTGAGCTTCTGCAATATTAAGTGATTTCATGTATCAAAGGGACATATAACTTGTCAGCCAAGCAAAGAAACCAAACTAGTAATAGAGCTTAACAATTAATTCCTAAAGCACTAATAAAGGAAAACAAATCCAAAGTATTAAATTGATGAACTGAACCTAAAACAAAGAGATTCAGGTGCGACTTAACTAAACTCAAATCAATAAAGAATCAAGAACAGGAAAGCTTACTCTTAGACATGGTTTCTTATAAAATCAACAACTAACGGAGAGGCAGGAGTTACAGAGAGCTGCAGAGTTTTTCTCCTTCAGGTTTATATTGATTCTTAAAAAAAGCTAAGTGCCTCTCCTTACAACTTTTGTTTTCTTATATATAACTAAACAAATCTAGGAGAAAAGGGGAAAACAACTTAAACATGGAAAAGGAAAGCACTTAAACAGAAAAAAAGGAAATAACATGCTGTTAAATAAAAATATTGTATTTATCTTGTTGTGTTATCTTAAATTGGAGAACTCCAACCTAAAATCTTTTCAAATATTATTTAAATCGGCTTATGTGTCTATCAATATCAGTTCAAAATAAGATATTTGACATGTATATTTGATCATGAGCATCGAGGACTTTGACAGATTGGGCACATGCACATATATTGGTTTCAGTGAGAAGACAAGATCCGGATACATCAACAACAAGTTTTAAATCAACAGTATTTGTAAAAGTAATACTAAATACATTTTGGAGTTTCATCCAAGAAATGATAGCCAATAAAAAGCATGTGAAAGAGGGACAACAGATTTCTGTTAGCCTATAAGCAAGGTTTTGAAAACCGGTCCGGACCGGCCGGTCGAACCGGTTCAACCGCGACTCGTTTAGTAAGCCGAGTCCGGTTCGGTTCAAAACCCGGATTTTATAAAACTCGGACAACTCGGTTCAAAACCGGTGAAACCGCTGACCCGGGTCGACGTTAAAACCCTGTTTTTTATTTTTAACACATTTTAAATTTTAATTTGGATTTTATATTAGGCTAATCCTAGATATTGATAATAATTAATAAGTTAATAATACTTAACAGCCGTCCTTTGTTAATAATTTCTCCAGAAAAAAAGAAACCTAAACTCTTCTCGTTCTCTCATACACCACTTCTCTGCATCTGAATTTCCATTGCCACAATATTTGGGGCTGAACTTGTAAGAAGAAGTAAGTAACGTGATTCTTTTACACGGTTTAACCACAAGATTTGATATAACATGTTAATATATTATCCTTTTGCTATTTTTTTAATTTACCATGTTTTCATATAGTTCATTATATTAAAGATTCAGTTATTATTTATTTATTTTATGATACTATTTTAGATATTATTCATTAGATGTATTTATATATGATTAATTATATATATATATATAAATATTAAAATATATAATAGATAAAAAAACCCGATTCGACCGGTTGAACCGGTCCAACCAATCAACCAGTGAATACGCCGAGTCGGTGTTCGGTCCGGTTTTTAAAACATTGCCTATAAGCCTTTCTTAGAGAAAGCATGGTTACTCTCCCACTCTTTCATTGGATTTATTTTCAATTTCCTATATTTGGATCAAAGGTTGCATTAAATTGTGTTTGTATCTTGTAAATTACATATGATATCAATATATTTTGAGTTTGTAGGGGAAAAAAATATATTATTCTGATTTATTACAATCATTCAAAGTGTACGCAACCGCATGTTACTATCATTCAAAGTGTAGGCAACTTCATGTCCTGTTCATGACCTAGAACATAACTGTATATGGTAATGAGAAAATTCCGACTTGAGATAAAACCTGAGCCCTAGGAAAAGAGACAAGAACTCCTGATGATATCTCCAACGTGATGTTCATGTCTTCAACATCATCCTTGATAGCTGACTTCTTTTGCTGATATTTAACGGTACCAAAAAGCCACTCATAATCATACGACGATGTATCATCGTACCGAGTCGTAACAGCTTCCCTTGTCCTCCTCTGACTGTTGTGAATTTGTGATCAGACAAATAATCACCATCTTCTTCTTCAGAGTCAATATCCGACACGTATTTTCTTGCGCGATACTCCTCTTTGTCAACGGGCAATTTCTCCTCCCTTTTCTCTTCTCGTTGTAGCTTTCTTGACGTCACTAACTGTCTTTCCATCTTCGAGTTCTTACCTAATTGAATCGAAGTTTCAGCTCACGCCCTAAGATACCTCTATACGTGGCTTCCAAGCCAAATCGAAAAGCTAGAGACTGAAGAGAAACTATTGGGGATAAGGATAATGATGGTTAGAGATATATACAAAATATAATATAATGATGTAATTAGTTGATATAGTTATCGTGATCAAAGTCGGTCAAGAGTCTTGTATAAATAGTGTTGTATCATGATCAATAAACTCACGCAATTCTATTTATTTACATGGTATCAGAGCAAAGATTAAACTAAATTTTGCTCAGGATCGCCAAAAACAAGCTAAACAAAAGTCATTATGAGTGGAGACGATTCTAAGCAAGTTGTTGTGAAGCAGGGTGAAGCGATGAGTTCGTCGGCATCACCGTATGCTCTTTTTTCATCAGATAATCCAGACGCCTTGATTATATCCGTACAGTTGAAAGGAGATAGTTATAATGAGTGGGCTCCGGAGATGGAGAATGATCTTAGAGCTAAGAAAAAGATGGGATTCGTAGATGGCTCGTTGGTTAAACCAGCGAAGAAAGTGGAGAACTCGAGGCATGGCTCAGCGTTAACTCGATGATAGTGGGGTGGATTAGATCCTCTATTGGACCGAGGGTGAGATCTACTGTGACTTTCATTACAGAGGCGCACAAGCTGTGGGAGAACCTAAAGAAGAGGTTCGAAGTAGGGAACAAGGTGCGTGTTCATCAATTGATGGAACAGTTAGCGTCTTGTCGGCAGAATGGACAGCCTGTGATTGATTATTACGGGCGTCTTGCGATGATGTGGGAAGAGTTGCAGACTTATAAGCCTCCTCCGGCGTGTAGTTGTTCGGCAGCTGCGACATACGAGAAGGAGAGAGAGGAGGAACGAGTATATCAATTTATCATGGGGTTGGACGACTCCAGATTCAGCAATGTGATCACTGCAATAATAGAAGCGGATGAGCTACCTGATTTAGGTAAAGCTTACGCTAAGGTGATCAGAGAAGAAGCAAGAATCAATACAGCTAAGTCTCGTGAAACAGTTCAGCAAGAAGCTATTGGTTTTTCTAGTAGAAAAGAAGCGTTGGTAGAGGAAGTTTCCGGTTCAGGAACTAGAAGAGATGGTCGTGACACTGGATCAGGAACTCGATCTGAAAGTTCTACTAAATTCAGAGACAGAGTTTGTTCTAACTGTGGAAAGACAGGACATGAAAAGAACAACTGCTGGCAAATCATTGAATTTCCGGAGTGGATGAATGATCGTAGAGGAAGAGACTCAAGAAGAGGTGGTGGACGTGGCTCACACCGCGGTGGTTATGGTCGTGGGGGAGCTAGCGGACGAGGAACTGCACAAACTGCACATGCTACAAGTTTGCATGGTTCAGGAGTTGCTGATTTATTACCAGAGCAGTGGAGAGCCATAACTCAGATCATTAACGTCGGGAGATCAGGAGGTCAGTCGGACAAGCTTTCTGGTAAGCCTATTGATGATGTTATTATCAACTCAGGTGCATCGCACCATATGATAGGAGATGTCTCTTTGTTGGTGAATGTACAGGCTGTCACTCGGAGGGGACTTTCAAGAAGAAAGACAAGCCTCGAATGTTGTGAAAGTTGAGCCCTTCAACTCTACAAAGAAAAGAATGGGAGTTGTCATTGAGCTGTCTGAAGGGCATTTCCGGGTGCATAGTAAGGGTGCTTCTGAGATAGTTTTAGCTGCCTGTGATAAGTACATCAACAAAGATGGTGAAGTTGTTCCCCTTGATGAAGAATCTACTAGTCACCTAAAGAACATAATCGAAGAGTTTGCTAGTGAAGCACTTCGAACTCTTTGCCTCGCTTATCTGGAAGTCGGTGATGAATTCTCATTAGAAGATCCCATTCCAAGTGGAGGATACACTTGCATAGGTATTGTGGGTATCAAAGACCCTGTTCGCCCTGGTGTCAAGGAGTCTGTTGCGATCTGTAGAGCTGCTGGAATCACTGTCAGAATGGTAACTGGAGATAACATTACTACGGCAAAGGCCATAGCCAGGGAGTGCGGGATATTGACTGATGATGGCATAGCTATCGAAGGCCCTGAGTTCCGGGAGAAAAGTGAAGAGGAATTGCTCAAACTAATCCCAAATTTGCAGGTGATTGTCTGCCAAACACAAGTCACTACTATTAAATTATACAGCCTGTGTTGGTTTCAGAACCAACTGATAAAACGAACTCCAAATTGCATATGCATTATCTTCCGGGTTCTAACAAAATCCTTAGGACATACTCTTCTACACGGGATTTGAAGCTTTAATTTCCTTCTTGTAGGTGATGGCTCGATCGTCGCCCATGGATAAGCATACTTTGGTGAGAAACCTACGTACAATGTTCCAGGAAGTGGTTGCAGTGACAGGTGATGGAACAAATGATGCTCCTGCCCTTCATGAAGCGGATATTGGTCTTGCAATGGGCATCTCTGGAACCGAGGTGTGTCCTCAGTCTTCCTTGCCCTCTGTTTCATTCTCTATACAGTTCACAGTGCACATAAAAATTCGTTTCAAAATTCTCATGGAAGAACATTGTTTACATATTTCCAGTCCATTAATGAGAATGAAGTTGTGATATTTTATTTTCCATTTTATCAGGTGGCAAAAAGAGAGTGCAGATGTGATTATCCTCGATGATAACTTCTCGACCATTGTCACAGTGGCCAAATGGGGCCGTTCTGTGTACATAAACATTCAGAAATTTGTTCAGTTCCAGTTGACAGTAAACGTCGTGGCTCTTATTGTCAACTTCTTATCAGCCTGCCTTACTGGTTAGTTCCAAACCACATTTCTCTTTCCCATTGTTCAATCTCCTCTAGGATTGGTAACTAACTTCTCGATTGCTATCTGTATGTCTCAGGAAACGCGCCTCTAACAGCTGTCCAGCTACTATGGGTCAACATGATAATGGACACGCTTGGAGCGCTGGCGCTAGCCACTGAACCACCACAGGACGACCTGATGAAGAGAACACCAGTGGGAAGGAAAGGAAACTTCATAAGCAATGTAATGTGGAGGAACATCCTTGGTCAGTCACTATACCAGCTTGTCATCATATGGTGTCTCCAAACAAAGGGAAAGACAATGTTCGGTATCGACTCCGACTTCACACTCAATACCCTCATCTTCAACACCTTTGTCTTCTGCCAGGTAAACTTCTCACAATCTCTGAATCGTAAAAAGAAACAGCCAACATGGTTAAGTTCTCACAAGTGTGATCTTTTCCCAGGTGTTTAATGAGATAAGCTCGAGGGAAATGGAAAAGATTGATGTGTTCACGGGGATACTAAAGAACTACGTGTTCGTAGGGGTTCTAACGTGTACGGTGGTGTTCCAAGTAATCATAATAGAGCTGCTGGGTACGTTTGCGGATACAACACCATTAAACTGGGGTCAGTGGTTCGTAAGCATCGTGCTAGGATTCCTTGGCATGCCTGTTGCTGCTGCCTTGAAGATGATTCCCGTCGGCGCACACTAAAAGTCTTGCATTAGCTGTGGAAGGTACCATTTTTTTTCTCTATTGGCCATGGAAGTTTGATATCCCAAACGGCCTTGCTATTTATTTTTTTTGTTGTGTTTTCATTTGTGGGCAAAACGGTGTTAGTTGATTTTGAGGAGCATTTGCTTCGTAAATATTAATGATATGGAACTTGTTGCTCTTATCTTTTTATTCCTCTGTTGGATACTTTTAAGCTGTGATAACCATGTGTAGAAAATTTAGTAACATCTTATATAATCAAAAGAATCATAATATTTTAACTCAGATCGCTATGTTTTATAATCTTCAAGATTATAAATTTTGGTATTAGTAAATTCATGAATGTGGATTCTAACATTTTGTTGTTTAACAATTCACTCATGAAATTCTACTGATATTAATTGATTTTAAAAAACTTTGTATACAAAATTATAAAAGTTATTTACTAATTTAATTGAATATTTGAAATTTTAATTGAATAACACCAAACTTTAAAGTCTTTAAGAACTTTTAGTTATGATTTATAAATAAGAGATCTTAAGAACACTAAATTTTAATAAAACATCACTTAGAATTAGCAACTGAATAACATTAGATTATAACTTGGATTTATAAATTTTATTAAAATATATCACTGAATAACACCTCTTTGATTTTCATAACACTGGAATTTTAGTTTGAGCTTCAAATTGAATAACACAAAAAATTTGTCATTTACAAAATAATAAGAGATCCAGCAACAATGGATTTTTAAAAACATGAATTAGAATCAATTAATTGAATAACGCTTCCTTGTTAGATATCATCCTCTGCCTCTTCATTAATTTCGTCCTTGCTTTGCTGACAGCTGAGTTTGGTGATTGAAACAACCTCTGCCACAAATAAAGAAGGATGAGAACATTAGACACCACTAATGGTTAATTATCAAAGGAACAAAAAAGATGAATATGATAGTGTCACAAAACAAACCTTTTCTTCATTTGTCATAGTAGAATGTCCACCAATCTTCTTTGGAGTGAAACTAAACACATCGTGAAGGAACTCATTCTCCTGCATATGCTTGATAAAGCCACCCCCAAGAAAATGCTTCAAAAAATTCAACTGTTGAAAAAACAAAGATATGTTTAAAAAAACAGTCACAAGAAACAAACAACATAACAAGTCCGATAAAGATTGAGAGAGAAACCTGTATCATCTGGCACCACGTTGACGTCTCTATAGAGGCCCCTCCAATCTTTGTAGAGGTTTCAGGTGCTACTCCACCCTAATCATAGTTCAAACAAAATCATACATTAAAAAAAAAAAACTCATCAGGAGCATATATATTACAGAAAAGGTGGATGTGTATACCTCAAGAAACTCAACAAGGTCCTTGAACAAACTTCGTTGTGTGTTGAGATCTTTCTTAGCACAACCTTTACCACCTGCCTCTACAGCTAGATCTCTAACTTGATTAGTGACTTCAGATATCAATCTATCCATGTTTATCAATGCGTCCTGACAAACACTTCCTTCTTTCACCGATCCATTAGAAGCAGACCCTTTGGCTTTGGCATCAAACTTCTCTAGAGTTCCCATCTCAAATAGAAGAGCAAGCGCTTCACCAGCAGCTATACGTACAGATCGGTCATCCTTTTCCATTAGTGTGGAGAGATAAGTTACGGTCCTGCAATGGTATCAACATCTAATCAGCTTATAAATCCATTAATAAGTGAAACTAGGTTAAAATAAATAGACGAAGTTCCACTTACTCTTGCAAAATTTTGGGACCTAGGGTCCATCTATCAACTGTTGTGAGCAGAAACGTCCAGGAAGAGACAACAGTTGTTATCACAGCAGCTGAAGGTTTGGTTTCAACAACCTACATAAAAACAACTTACATGTGAGCCTACTACATATCTTTAGGTTAGGAAGGAAAATGCAAATATTATGAGAAAAAGAGTAAGATGCATACATTAGAAACAAGTTTAGGGTGAATCATTTGCCATATTATTTGCATAGATCTCTCGGTTTGCTCTGCATTGGCCCCTCCAACAAAGGTTATGACTGCTAAACACTCAAGAATCTGCAGTGAAGTGGCAGGATAACAACAAAAAGTGAGTCCAGGATCAGCTTATTTAGAAAATTTTTAACAGAATAAATAGATATGCTATTCTGAAATAATCCAATACCGAAGTTATTTTCAAGGCTTCATGATTAGATTTAAGGGCTTGAGAAAGAGGAGTGACGGAATCTTCAAGAATCTCTTGTGATTGGTCCCCGTGTCCAACAGTCAATGCTAGTAACCCTGCAAACGCCACATTAACTGTTAGTATAACTCTGTAAAAACTGGAGGTGATGGTGCATAAGTGGCTTGTTACTCGGGAACTAACCAATAACATGTGATGCTAGTGATGTCTCCTTACTGGACCCTTTCTTGATACAGTGTAAACACTGATGCAACAAGGTGGCAAAGCTACAACGTTGAAGAAGAAACATTAGATAACAATCAGGTGTCACCAAAATTAGTTCTGTATAATGAATAAGAGTATGAGATGGTTACTTCTTTTCCACAAACTCATGCTGCAAGTCGCTCTTGAATGCATCAACAATGGAGGCCAAAGCTTTCTCTCTCGTTGAACTCCTTCACATCCAGAAAAGAATCCAAATATCATCAGTTTCACATCAAAATCAAGCAAAAACACAACCCACAAAAACAAAAACAAAAACAAAAAGTGATGGAGTGAAGAAACCCTACCTTTTCTCATAGAGAGCATCAAGGGATTGATCCAACATAAAATCTTCGTGAACATGAACTTCATCCATGCCGGGTCTCTCAGACCGCGTGGTGAAGAAAGAGCTTACACTACACGTATCATCATCACTATCAAAAAAATCCATCGGAGCGTTCTTAAGCTGAGCTTCTGCAATATTAAGTGATTTCATGTATCAAAGGGACATATAACTTGTCAGCCACGCAAAGAAACCAAACTAGTAATAGAGCTTAACAATTAATTCCTAAAGCACTAATAAAGGAAAACAAATCCAAAGTATTAAATTGATGAACTGAACCTAAAACAAAGAGATTCAGGTGCGACTTAACTAAACTCAAATCAATAAAGAATCAAGAACAGGAAAGCTTACTCTTAGACATGGTTTCTTATAAAATCAACAACTAACGGAGAGGCAGGAGTTACAGAGAGCTGCAGAGTTTTTCTCCTTCAGGTTTATATTGATTCTTAAAAAGCTAAGTGCCTCTCCTCACAACTTTTGTTTTCTTATATATAACTAAACAAATCTAGGAGAAAAGGGGAAAACAACTTAAACATGGAAAAGGAAAGCACTTGAACAGAAAAAAGGAAATAACATGCTGTTAAATAAAAATATTGTATTTATCTTGTTGTGTTATCTTAAATTGGAGAACTCCAACCTAAAATCTTTTCAAATATTATTTAAATCGGCTTATGTGTCTATCAATATCAGTTCAAAATAAGATATTTGACATGTATATTTGATCATGAGCATCGAGGACTTTGACAGATTGGGCACATGCACATATATTGGTTTCAGTGAGAAGACAAGATCCGGATACATCAACAACAAGTTTTAAATCAACAGTATTTGTAAAAGTAATACTAAATACATTTTGGAGTTTCATCCAAGAAATGATAGCCAATAAAAAGCATGTGAAAGAGGGACAACAGATTTCTGTTAGCCTATAAGCCTTTCTTAGAGAAAGCATGGTTACTCTCCCACTCTTTCATTGAAATTATTTTCAATTTCCTATATTTGGATCAATGGTTGTATTAAATTGTGTTTGTATCCTGTAAATTACATATGATATCAATAGATTTTGAGTTTGTAGGGGAAAAAATATATTATTCTGATTTATTACAATCATTCAAAGTGTACGCAACCGCATGTTACTATCATTCAAAGTGTAGGCAACTTCATGTCCTGTTCATGACCTAGAACATAACTGTATATGGTAATGAGAAAATTCCGACTTGAGATAAAACCTGAGCCCTAGGAAAAGAGACAAGAACTCCTGATGATATCTCCAACGTGATGTTCATGTCTTCAACATCATCCTTGATAGCTGACTTCTTTTGCTGATATTTAACGTTACCAAAAAGCCACTCATAATCATACGACGATGTATCATCGTACCGAGTCGTAACAGCTTCCCTTGTCCTCCTCTGACTGTTGTGATCAGACAAATAATCACCATCTTCTTCTTCAGAGTCAATATCCGACACGTATTTTCTTGCGCGATACTCCTCTTTGTCAACGGGCAATTTCTCCTCCCTTTTCTCTTCTCGTTGTAGCTTTCTTGACGTCACTAACTGTCTTTCCATCTTCGAGTTCTTACCTAATTGAATCGAAGTTTCAGCTCACGCCCTAAGATACCTCTATACGTGGCTTCCAAGCCAAATCGAAAAGCTAGAGACTGAAGAGAAACTATTGGGGATAAGGATAATGATGGTTAGAGATATATACAAAATATAATATAATGATGTAATTAGTTGATATAGTTATCGTGATCAAAGTCGGTCAAGAGTCTTGTATAAATAGTGTTGTATCATGATCAATAAACTCACGCAATTCTATTTATTTACATGGTATCAGAGCAAAGATCAAACTAAATTTTGCTCAGAATTGCCAAAAACAAGCTAAACAAAAGTCATTATGAGTGGAGACGATTCTAAGCAAGTTGTTGTGAAGCAGGGTGAAGCGATGAGTTCGTCGGCATCACCGTATGCTCTTTTTTCATCAGATAATCCAGACGCCTTGATTATATCCGTACAGTTGAAAGGAGATAGTTATAATGAGTGGGCTCTGGAGATGGAGAATGCTCTTAGAGCTAAGAAAAAGATGGGATTCGTAGATGGCTCGTTGGTTAAACCAGCGAAGAAAGTGGAGAACTCGAGGCATGGCTCAGCGTTAACTCGATGATAGTGGGGTGGATTAGATCCTCTATTGGACCGAGGGTGAGATCTACTGTGACCTTCATTACAGAGGCGCACAAGCTGTGGGAGAACCTAAAGAAGAGGTTCGAAGTAGGGAACAAGGTGCGTGTTCATCAATTGATGGAACAGTTAGCGTCTTGTCGGCAGAATGGACAGCCTGTGCTTGATTATTACGGGCGTCTTGCGATGATGTGGGAAGAGTTGCAGACTTATAAGCCTCCTCCGGCGTGTAGTTGTTCGGCAGCTGCGACATACGAGAAGGAGAGAGAGGAGGAACGAGTATATCAATTTATCATGGGGCTGGACGACTCCAGATTCAGCAATGTGATCACTGCAATAATAGAAGCGGATGAGCTACCTGATTTAGGAAAAGCTTACGCTAAGGTGATCAGAGAAGAAGCAAGAATCAATACAGCTAAGTCTCGTGAAGCAGTTCAGCAAGAAGCTATTGGTTTTTCTAGTAGAAAAGAAGCATTGGTAGAGGAAGTTTCCGGTTCAGGAACTAGAAGAGATGGTCGTGACACTGGATCAGGAACTCGATCTGAAAGTTCTACTAAATTCAGAGACAGAGTTTGTTCTAACTGTGGAAAGACAGGACATGAAAAGAACAACTGCTGGCAAATCATTGAATTTCCGGAGTGGATGAATGATCGTAGAGGAAGAGACTCAGGAAGAGGTGGTGGACGTGGCTCAGACCGCGGTGGTTGTGGTCGTGGGGGAGCTAGCGGACGAGGAACTACACAAACTGCACATGCTACAAGTTTGCATGGTTCAGGAGTTGCTGATTTATTACCAGAGCAGTGGAGAGCCATAACTCAGATCATTAACGACGGGGAGATCAGGAGGTCAGTCGGACAAGCTTTCTGGTAAGCCTATTGATGATGTTATTATCAACTCAGGTGCATCGCACCATATGACAGGAGATGTCTCTTTGTTGGTGAATGTACGGGCTGTCACTCGGAGGGGACTTTCAAGAAGAAAGACAAGCCTCAAATGTTGTGAAAGTTGAGCCCTTCAACTCTACAAAGAAAAGAATGGGAGTTGTCATTGAGCTGTCCGAAGGGCATTTCCGGGTGCATAGTAAGGGTGCTTCTGAGATAGTTTTAGCTGCCTGTGATAAGTACATCAACAAAGATGGTGAAGTTGTTCCCCTTGATGAAGAATCTACTAGTCACCTAAAGAACATAATCGAAGAGTTTGCTAGTGAAGCACTTCGAGCTCTTTGCCTCGCTTATCTGGAAGTCGGTGATGAATTCTCATTAGAAGATCCCATTCCAAGTGGAGGATACACTTGCATAGGTATTGTGGGTATCAATACGCAAACAGAATGAGAGATCGAGAAAGCACAAAATGAACACAGCGAGATGTTATCCAGTTCGAACGCAAACCGCAACTCTACGTCTGGCCGAGGATCACCTCAGTATTCACAAAGCTCAGTGTTTACAACGCCGCCGTATCACCACCGTAACTTTCACCGGAAAAGCCCCAAGAGAAATCACTCACCCCCGTAGAAACCAATCTCTCTCTATCGCTTTTCTCTCTCACCGTGTTTCCTAGAATGACTCACACCCTTTACAACTCGTCACATTTGCCAGATAATAACCGTAGGAACGGCCTCCAGCAGTGGACCCCACTCTGTAACAAACTTTCGATGAATAAAGAAGACAACGAGATACGACGGCGTATTACAATGAAATTGAACCGACTTCTAAACCGGAACGCAATTACAATTTCCCAATCAGACCGACTCCGGTTCTGATTTCCTTGAGTCTTCACAACCAACATCCTACAGAAAGCATGGTTACTCTCCACTCTTTCATTGAAATTATTTTCAATTTCCTATATTTGGATCAATGGTTGTATTAAACTGTGTATGTATCTTGTAAATTACATATGATATCAATATATTTTGAGTTTGTCGGGGAAAAAAAAAATTATTCTGATTTATTACAATAATTCAAACTGGGGTCAGTGGTTCGTAAGCATCGTGCTAGGGTTCCTTGGCATGCCTGTTGCTGCTGCCTTGAAGATGATTCCCGTCGGCGCACACTAAAAGTCTTGCATTAGCTGTGGAAGGTACCAATTTTTTTCTTTCTATTGGCCATGGAAGTTTGATATCCCAAACGGCCTTGCTATTTTTTTTTGTTGTGTTTTCATTGTGGGCAAAACAGTGTTAGTTGATTTTGAGGAGCATTTGCTTCGTAAATATTAATGATATGGAACTTGTTGCTCTTATCTTTTTATTCCTCTGTTGGATACTTTTAAGCTGTGGTAACCATGTTTAGAAAATTTAGTAACATCTTATACAATGAAAAGAATCATAATATTTGAACTCAAATCGCTATGTTTTATTATCTTCAAGATTATAAATTTTGGTATTAGTAATTTCATGAATGTGGATTCTAACATTTTGTTGTTTAACAATTCACTCATGAAATTCTACTGATATTGATTGATTTTAAATAATTTACTAATTTAATTGAATATTTGAAATTTTAATTGAATAACACCAAACTTTAAAGTCTTTAAGAACTTTTAGTTATGATTTATAAATAAGAGATCTTACGAACACTAAATTTTAATAAAAAATCACTTAAAATTAGTAACTGAATAACATTAGATTATAACTTAGATTTATAAATTTTATTAAAATCTATCACTGAAGAACACCTTTTTGATTTTCATAACACTGGAATTTTAGTTTGAGCTTCAAATTGAATAACTCAAAAAATTTGTCATTTACAAAATAATAAGAGATCCAGCAACAATGGATTTTTAAAAACATGAATTAGAATCAACTAATTGAATAACGCTTCCTTGTTAGATATCATCCTCTGCCTCTTCATTAATTTCGTCCTTGCTTTGCTGACAGCTGAGTTTGGTGATTGAAACAACCTCTGCCACAAATAAAGAAGGATGAGAACATTAGACACCGCGCATGGTTAATAATCAAAGGAACAAAAAAGATGAATATGATAGTGTCACAAAACAAACCTTTTCTTCATTTGTCATAGTAGAATGTCCACCAATCTTCTTTGGAGTGAAACTAAACACATCGTGAAGTAACTCATTCTCCTGCATATGCTTGATAAAGCCACCCCCAAGAAAATGCTTCAAAAAATTCAACTGTTGAAAAAACAAAGATATGTTAAAAAAAACAGTCACAAGAAACAAACAACATAACAAGTCCGATAAAGATTTGAGAGAAACCTGTATCATCTGGCACCACGTTGACGTCTCTATAGAGGCCCCTCCAATCTTTGTAGAGGTTTCAGGTGCTACTCCACCCTAATCATAGTTCAAACAAAATCGTACGTTAAAAAAAAAAACTCATCAGGAGCATATATATTACAGAAAAGGTGGATGTGTATACCTCAAGAAACTCAACAAGGTCCTTGAACAAACTTCGTTGTGTGTTGAGATCTTTCTTAGCACAACCTTTACCACCTGCCTCTACAGCTAGATCTCTAACTTGATTAGTGACTTCAGATATCAATCTATCCATGTTTATCAATGCGTCCTGACAAACACTTCCTTCTTTCACTGATCCATTAGAAGCAGACCCTTTGGCTTTGGCATCAAACTTCTCTAGAGTTCCCATCTCAAATAGAAGAGCAAGCGCTTCACCAGCAGCTATACGTACAGATCGGTCATCCGTTTCCATTAGTGTGGAGAGATAAGTTACGGTCCTGCAATGGTATCAACATCTAATCAGCTTATAAATCCATTAATAAGTGAAACTAGGTTAAAATAAATAGACGAAGTTCCACTTACTCTTGCAAAATTTTGGGACCTTGGGTCCATCTATCAACTGTTGTGAGCAGAAACGTCCAGGAAGAGACAACAGTTGTTATCACAGCACCTGAAGGTTTGGTTTCAACAACCTACATAAAAACAACTTACATGTGAGCCTACTACATATCTCTAGGTTAGGAAGGAAAATGCAAATATTATGAGAAAAAGAGAAAGATGCATACATTAGAAACAAGTTTAGGGTGAATCATTTGCCATATTATTTGCATAGATCTCTCGGTTTGCTCTGCATTGGCCCCACCAACAAAGGTTATGACTGCTAAACACTCAAGAATCTGCAGTGAAGTGGCAGGACATCAACAAAAAGTGAGTCCAAGATGAGCCTTATTTAGAAAATTTTTAACAGAATAAATAGATATACTATTCTGAAATAATCCATTACCGAAGTTATTTTCAAGGCTTCATGATTAGATTTAAGGGCTTGAGAAAGAGGAGTGACGGAATCTTCAAGAATCTCTTGTGATTGGTCCCCGTGTCCAACAGTCAATGCTAGTAACCCTGCAAACGCCACATTAACTGTTAGTATAACTCTGTAAAAACTGTAGGAGATGGTGCATAAGTGGCTTGTTACTCGGGAACTAACCAATAACATGTGATGCTAGTGATGTCTCCTTACTGGACCCTTTCTTGATACAGTGTAAACACTGATGCAACAAGGTGGCAAAGCTACAACGTTGAAGAAGAAACATTAGATAACAATCAGGTGTCACCAAAATTAGTTCTGTATAATGAATAAGAGTATGAGATGGTTACTTCTTTTCCACAAACTCATGCTGCAAGTCGCTCTTGAATGCATCAACAATGGAGGCCAAAGCTTTCTCTCTCGTTGAACTCCTTCACATCCAGAAAAGAATCCAAATATCATCAGTTTCACATCAAAATCAAGCAAAAACACAACCCACAAAAACAAAACAAAACAAAACAAAAACAAAACAAAAACAAAACAAAACAAAAGTGATGGAGTGAAGAAACCCTACCTTTTCTCATAGAGAGCATCAAGGATTGCTCCAACATAAAATCTTCGTGAACATGAACTTCATCCATGCCGGGTCTCTCAGACCGCGTGGTGAAGAAAGAGCTTACACTACACGTATCATCATCACTATCAAAAAAATCCATCGGAGCGTTCTTAAGCTGAGCTTCTGCAATATTAAGTGATTTCATGTATCAAAGGGACATATAACTTGTCAGCCACGCAAAGAAACCAAACTAGTAATAGAGCTTAACAATTAATTCCTAAAGCACTAATAAAGGAAAACAAATCCAAAGTATTAAATTGATGAACTGAACCTAAAACAAAGAGATTCAGGTGCGACTTAACTAAACTCAAATCAATAAAGAATCAAGAACAGAAAAGCTTACTCTTAGACATGGTTTCTTATAAAATCAACAACTAACGGAGTGGAAGAAGTTACAGAGAGCTTCAGAGTTTTTCTCTTCAGGTTTATATTGATTCTCAAAAAGCAAAGTGCCTCTCCTCACAACTTTTGTTTTCTTATATAACTAAACAAATCTAAGAGAAAAGGGAAAACAATTTAAACATGGAAAAGGAACGCACTTAAACAGAAAAAAGGAAATAACATGCGGTTAAATAAAAATATTGTATTTATCTTGTTGTGTTATCTTAAGTTGGAGAACTCCAACCCAAAATCTTTTCAAATATTATTTACAATCTTCTGGTTATTTTTAAGGGAAACTTTCCGTTTTGGATAAACTTTTTCTTTGTTAGAGAATTTAGAAACAAGTGGAATACATAAACTTGATAAATGCAAAATAGGGAGCGGAGTTAAAGATATTCGTATCTGATGAGATCAAATCAAGGGAGAAGATGGCGGCTGGTGAACTTATGTAATCCCCACCAGAGAGAGAAGGATACATTAACGGTTTAATTATGGACCGATCGACACGGATGAGTTTTGTCATCAAGGATTCATTGTTTTTCTTAATGTTTGGGGTTCAAGTGAATCCCAATCAGAGTTGTTTTGCGTATGTTTTCAATTTGTTTGAGGAGTGCCACAAGGAATTCAATAACCCAAGAAGAAGAGTTGACAATATTGTGCTTGCAGGGAAGATTTTTCCAATAAAGAACATCACTAAGTCCGTAATGGTAAATAGGAATCAAAAGTGGATGATCGGCTTATGTGTCTTTCAATATCAGTTCAAAATAAGATATTTGACATGTATATTTGATCATGAGCATCGAGGACTTTTGACAGATTGGGCACATTCACATATATTGGTTTCAGTGAGAAGACAAGGTCCAGATACATCAACAACAAGTTTTAAATCGACATGATTTGTAAAAGTAATGCTAAATAAAGTTTGGAGTTCCGTCCAAGAAATGATAGCCAATAAAAAGCATGTGAAAGAGGGACATACAGATTTTATCTGTTAGCCTATAAGCCTTTCTTAGAGAAAGCATGGTTACTCTCCACTCTTTCATCCAAATTATTTTCAATTTCCTATATTTGGATCAATGGTTGTATTAAACTGTGTATGTATCTTGTAAATTACATATGATATCAATATATTTTGAGTTTGTCGGGGAAAAAAAAATACTATTCTGATTTATTACAATCATTCAAAGTGTACGCAACCGCATGTTACAATCATTCAAAGTGTACGCAACCGCATGTTACAATCATTCAAAGTGTATGTAATTTCATGTTCATGACCTAGAACATAACTGTATATGGTAATGAGAAAATTCCGACTTGAGATAAAAACTGATCCCTAGGAAAAGAGACAAGAACTCCTGATGATATCTCCAACGTGATGTTCATGTCTTCAACATCATCCTTGATAGCTGACTTCTTTTGCTGATATTTAACGTTACCAAAAAGCCACTCATAATCATACGACGATGTATCATCGTACCGAGTCGTAACAGCTTCCCTTGTCCTCCTCTGACTGTTGTGATCAGACAAATAATCACCATCTTCTTCTTCTGTCAAACAACTCTTGTCAACTTCTTCTTCAGAGTCAATATCCGACACGTGTTTTCTTGCGCGATACTCCTCTTTGTGAACGGGCAATTTCTCCTCCCTATTCTCTTCTCTTTGTAGATTTCTTGACGCCACTAACTGTCTTTCCATCTTCGAGTTCTTACCTAATTGGATAGAAGTTTCAGCTCACGCCCTAAGACACCTCCAAGCCAAAGCGAGAAACTGAAGGGAAACCCTTATAAAAAGGAAAATAATCAAAATATCGACGATCGTACAGTAACATAAACAGAGTAAGAGAGTGAAGTCTCTCTATTTAAAGGCAACTGAGATATCTGCCGACTTACGTTTGAAGAAAAATCAGATAAATGAGTATTGGGCTATTAATGGGCCTACTTATAAAAATATTGTTCTATTGTAAGACCCATTCTTAAGTGATCCACACAAGTTATATATCTCCAAAAAGGCAAAAACATCATCTCCTGCTCTTTTTTTTTTCTTTTCTTTTTGAGCTCTAGAAACCAGAAACACTAGCAATGTGTTTCTTCATAGCTCTATCTTTATAATTATGATTCCTTCCTCCACCTCCTCCTCTTCGTCCCCTTCCTCGACCCCTTCCTCCTCCATTCTCTGCCTCTGGGTTGCTACTGTTCTCGTTACTCTTCTCTTGCGTTTGCTCTCTCCCCATTCCTCTTCCTCTACCCCTTCCTCTCCCGAATCTCACATTCTCTCTTCCATCGCTTGTGTTCACGTTAACATTAGACTGACCCTTCTCATCTCTCTGTACCTGATACTCTGTCAGCTTGCTAACCGCTCCGAGCGGAAGGTTTCCTCCACGCCCCAAGCCAAATATCATATCTTCCTGAGCTTCATTCACCAGTGAAGCTTCGTTTGCGTTTGCCACCGCAACAGCTCCCGCCACTTTGTAACTGTAGTTCTTACCATCCTTGACATAGAACTGAGGATTTTTTCTGCTTCCCCATTTCGAAGCAGCAGAAGGCTCAGTTTCTGCTGGACCGGCTCTGTTACCAAATGACTCGCTTTCTCCAGTGGCTGATTCCCCAACACTGAAACCCAGATCATCAAAAGAATCATCATATTCGTCATCATACTCGTATTGCGCAAGCAAAGCTGCGTTCCTCTCCCTGTCGGATTCTTTTCTTGCATCGAGAATTTTGTAGCTTGGAGTATCATCCTTTGGCTTTCTGACGAATCTGCCAACCGCTGTGGACGAGGCTGATGAAGCTGGAAGTGAGGGACGTGTGATCGGTTGCTCCGTGTAGATACCAGAGCTACTAGTGTCAGATTCGATGAGTTTTCCTTTCCCTTTGTCTTTGCTTCCAAGAGTTGGAGCCGGTTTAGGTTGTGGCATTGTCTCCGATGAAGTATCTAATCGCTGCAAATCCTCATGGAGTGTTCCTTCAAGAATCCTCTGTATAACTTCTTCTGGATTCTGGTTATACGCTTCAAGACACGCAGCTAGGAAACCATTACCATACTCAGGGAATATGTCTTTTATTTGACTGATCTTCGATTGCATAACTACAGCATTTTCATCCATAAGCTCGGTTGTGTTTCTACCATCAGTTAGAAGAAGCGGCGACTCCTTTACAGAGACTGTGCTTCCAGAATGCGACATGATCATCGACAAATATTGAAGCTGCTCATCTTCCATATATATCCATCCTGACGTAAAAACCAATACAAAACTGCTTCAGACCATACTGTTATTTCACTCATGGCATTAAGAAAGCAGACCTCGTATGATTAACTACATATAATTGTGCAAGAAGATACCTGCATTCTGTAAACTCCTGAGCCTATCAATTATCCTGTAACTCTTCTCGATCTTTTGGAGTAATCGGTTCTTGCTTTCAAGTGACTGCTCGGAAAGTCCACTGATCTCCCTGAATGTTTGGATCAGTATATCCGCCCTTACCATAGGGTCCTCTACTCTCGACGGGAACATCTTCGTGACAGCTGGAATCGAGGTTTCGTGATCGGACAAATCGTTGCTGAGAAAACTGATATCTAAGATTTTCCAACATAAACTTCCTATCCTTGTTGACAACATGTTTAAACTCGTTGATATGTCTGAGAGAGAATCATGGTCTCCATCCTTGAATAAGACCTGGAAGCCACGATGAAGTGATGGAAGCAATGAATCATGCAACCGAACAAGGCTGCTGAGAAGCTCATCGCTCCCATAACTGCACAGATGGATTCGAGCTATGATCAGAACATATCCAAACCAACCCAAAATATAGATTGCTAATGGCAAAAAAGGTTCCATATTCATACTGCTGTTCATCAACCATGAGAAACTAACTCCGTCAACAAATCATGTGTCATACATGCAAGACTTAGGGATATACTAGTCAAAAGTATATTTTATAAATATTTCTCCGGCCTACATAATCTCAGAAGAGAAATTGAATGATTTAGATAGAAAGATGAATACCTTGTCTCAACAGGGCATGCTAACATTAACGCTGCTGGTGAGTAAGCAGAAATGAAAGTATCCAAAGACACAACTCCGTCATTTATGAAATCCATAACCTAATCAGATAGAAATATGATTAGCACAGATGCATCACATGTCCACACACTATTAACATGCAAAATATTTTGTTTCTTTAATAAATTTATAGTAAATAACTATTTGACATGCTATATTCAAAACATTAGTTGAGCGCGCTAGTGTGAGCACACTTGCATTTTGCTCATGGAAGTGTGTCTGTATGCTCATTCTGTTTGTGCCAAAAACATACTAAAGATGAAATATATTAAAAGAGAATAATATGTTAATGTCAATTCCTAGAGCAAGCTTCATTTAACCTAGAATAATGGGTTCATATGTATGTCATATGTAGCAAAGAAAACCTATCAGGCCTTAGGTAAAAAAAAAACCTTGAAAGAGAAACAATCTACACAAACAATCAACTCGTCTGATGTACCTACAGAATTAAATGCTAACATGCACCATGTAAAAGCAGAGACATAAATAGCAAAAAACATAGGGATATTCACCTCTAAAAGGTCAGAATGGAGTTGTTTGCTTCCATGTTCTCCATTATTGTCACTAGAAAACAAGGTCTGCAGATTAAATTTGTAAAGGTAAAATTTAAGGGACAGTAGATATTTAAAAAAACAAGAATCTTCAGACCAGAAATGTTAAAGTCAACCCTTACACTTAATATAAACGTGTATACACACCGTTAAATTGTCTAATCAATCCGATAGTGAAGGTTCTTAAATCAAATACAAATAACGTACCTCCAAAGATGAGGTGCAGCGGTGTTGCATTGTGTGCAGGATGCCCAAGAAATGAGACAACATTGTTTTCAAATTATTAGGAATATCGACTTGTGATTTCACAGCATTCTCAATCTGTGAAAATGGACAATTAGATTAGCAGATGAATATAAGATTATCTCATCCTCAATATCCAGCGGCAATTAGAAATCCCGTGGTGTTAAATGTCACAAGAAAAGGAACCTTAGCCCAGATATAAGATATTATCTCAGCTGTCAGACCAAGTTAATTTTTGCTGGAGTGACTTACTAAAGATTTAGTGAGCTCTAGATTCTCGTGTCCATAAATAGCGCATATATCCAATAACTTTGGCAAGTCCAGTAACTTCTTTTCCTGCAAGAGAACTACAAACAAAACTAGTGAACAGTTGTAAGCTAGAGAACAATCTCAAGTAAATCCCACAAGACACGTCAGACACAATAAAAACATAAAAGAAGAAGATTTTCTTGATGAAATGGAACTAAAATCATACTAGAAAGTCTTGATCAATGAGACAACTTATCTCACTACCTATTCTAGTCAGTCACTGAGTTACCTATGCCGAGCTGGTCTAAGAAACAATCTTTTAAATTAACAAACAACCAAATATGTATGCTTAGCACAAACGCCAACCAGTATAAGCAAAAAGACTTGTAGGCTTATCCAAAATCTAAGTGGAAAATGAAAAGGAAACAGAACGTGAGACATGTCAATCGTTAATTCTATGTTCTTTCTTTACAAGGACGTAACGAATAACACAAAAGTGAATAAAATTTGCATAGAAAAAGGATTAAAAAGGCCACCTTCATGATCTTTCTGAGTAAGGCTATCAGCAGCTCGAGCACCAGGATCCTTATTGGAAGATCTGTCACAACCAATAAAACAAACTCATCAACTCACTACGAGACCCAAAAGAATCCAAAAATAAAGAAAGTGGCACTCACATTCTAAACAAGACCATGAAAACACGGCGGCACAACTCAAGCTCTCCAACAACGACACCAGCGACAATCCCCTTGACACCATGAAAAGGGAAATCATACCATCTGCTCCTAAACTGCAGGAAGCTATCCAGAAAATCGTGCAACGATGCATCACTAGCCACTGTCAAAAAATCAATCAATCAACCAATCAAGAGAAAGTTATATCAGATCCAAAATCAGTTACAAGCGTTAAACTTTTTTTTTTTAAGTCTAAATGACCTTCTCTCCAAAACTGTCTAGGATTAAGCTTGAGCAGCCTCGTGAGCTCTCTATTGAGTAGATCCACCACTCCCTGAGACTCCACCGGATCCAAACCTCCATCCTCGGAGCCGAGACCGGCGGCTACGGCTTCGTCCTGAGGTAAGTAATTCACGAAACTGCCACCGCCTTGAGCCGGAGTTTTGCTGGACACCAACTGTCCCTGATCTCCGATCCTCACCCTGCTTCCACCACCCGGAGCGGGGGCTCTGGAGGAAGAGGAATCCGATTGCCTGAGGGAAGAGGAGAGAGAAACGGGGAAAGCGGATGTAGGAGGAGGAGTTGGATTGAAGGCTTTGGGAACGAACTTTTGCTGCCCCCTCCCCTTGGGGTTGTATCTGGCGTTCTCATCTTTCTGGTTTGATCGCCGGTGAGACATGTTATTAGATTGATCGGCGATGATGGAAGCGAAGAGTCAGACGACGAGGCGGGAGGGACAGAGGCGCAGCCGCAGGGCCTAAAGATATACGCTCACTTTCGATCGTTTCGGATTCTCTTAACAGCGTTTGCGTTTTATTAAAACTGCGTTTCACCATTAATGATCAAAGCCGGAATCGACCGAACCGAACCGAAATTTTGGAACAGTCTATAAACCGTTTAATGTGCTCCTGAACAGAATATCTTTTCTGTCTTTGCCTGCCAACTTTGATTCCTTTGGGTACTTGCATCTTATTTGCTTCCTCACAAACAAGTGCATCTACAATAGACTTGTTAACCATGTTTTGTAGATTCACTGATTTATTTCATATATACATTAGCGTTTCTGAATTTCCAAATTCTCAAAAAAAAGATATAGGGGAAATATTGAATTGGGAAACACTTTAAAAGGTTTGTTGACATTATTATGTTGCATCAGATCAGTATAAGCTGGGATGGAGTTGGAGTTGGTGCTAGTGACCGACCATATTTTTTGAGAAAGGGCCTAATGACCGACCATATTTCACGTGAGACATGAGACTACTATAATAAACACTAGCTAGGATGTTGTTTCTAGTTCCCCTCCACATCCAAAATAGATGGGGCATTGTTTTGTTCTTCAATTTGTTATCTCTTTGGTGTTTAATGGATATTAATCAACTAAAGTCGGCAGAATGAATGATTCAACTATACATTTTATAATAGTTAGTTTAGTTATATATTTTGTTTTCAAAATTGTGCGAGGAAAGACTGATGTTTATTAGTCCCAGTTGACTTTTTCATATTTAAATAATAGTATAGATTACATTAAAAAGTAAGAACCATAATGAAGAAAAAGACAAAGAAATTTAAAGAAATAACAAAAATTATCAGAATGATCAACAGAAAGTGGTACATTTCGAAAGCAGACCTCTCTCTGATAGGGCTCAGTTAAATGATTCATGTGTTCTAAATCGGTTTCTTTACAATTAGATTGTATACAAGTCCTTTCACATAAGCCGAGACAAAAGGTTGTGATGGAAGCCCATGTCGAGACCATTGTAAGCCAATGGTGCGTACATCCATAGATCATCCGAGCTCAACAACTACATTTTATAACATATGCGTTTTGATTAGTTACAATTATAGATGTGTTACAAAGACTAACAACAACAAAACCCTAACTTTTTTTTTGCATACCTTGATTTGAAGCTGCAAGAACTTCACGTAATGGACCGCTTCTTCAAGCATCGTGCTTATATCGACTTTTGTCCCGTTCGGTACAAGGTTTTGTAGTGTCTTGAGCCTTTCGTTAATCTTCTCTCTTCGTTTCTGCAAAAAAAAAATTGATCCCATAATTAGAAGTCTATCAAAAAAATGTAAACCGTATAATGGGATATTTTAATTATTATCAATTGGTTTTGAAATATAAATTTTCACACGTTTTCTTACCCGAGCATAAAGGCTTTGAGGATCAGTAGCTGTCCCTTTCGTGGCTCTTGTTTTGCCTTTTACACTTGTGACCGAAGCCTTTTCATCATCTGAACTGTTGCTCTGGCTCTGACCATCTCTCCAGTTAGTGTTGCTTTCATCGGCTGTATTGCTTTCCTGGCTTACCCTCTGCTTTTTCTTGGCTTTGACAAGCTCCTATATCGCGTTAATGATATTGTAATTAGTTTAGTCCATAGTAACATAAATAAAAGTAAACATTTAAAACATTATTGATCGTGCACTTACTTGTCTTGTGACGTCACTGTTAGAGTTAGTATTCTGTACATTCTCCACATTAAGTAGTTTCCTTTTAAGCGTTGCCGTTTCTTGGATGTGATGTTGATCCCAAGAATCAAGCATGGTCGTAAGATTCCCTCCCGGAATTACTCCAAATGGGAACGTATCAGGAATCAAGAAAGCATGTTGGTCAGAAGACAAGACATTGTTCTGATGATGGTGATGGAGATGACCATTGTAAAGGCTAGAGAGACCAAGCATCTCATCTTGCGGTCTCTCCTCCTTAGATGATGAACACTGATCAAAGTTGAACATCCCCAGGAGAGACTCCAATTCACCATCAACAAAAACGTCCATCTCTCTAACCTTCAACACTTGTCTTTCTCCTTCTTATTTTTCTTGTTTTTGTTGTTGTTATATATAGTGGTTTTGATCTTGTGCAACTATATATATATAGGTTGGAGATGCACTTGATGATTAATTGAGGAAGATTTGGTGATGATGAAGAGAAATCAAGAGATTCTTAAACTAATTACAATCATTTGTGTCTTGAACTAGTCGTAATTAAATAAATGAAATGAAGCCATGCATGATGATGAACACGATCAGTCAACTTGTGGGGTCGACAATGAGAGATTACACCAGCTTTGTTCCTTCACGACACATTACTATTTTATTTTTATATAACCATCCATTCAAATATATATGTATAAGATCGTTAGAACTAGTATAATATTGAGAGAGAGTTTACATTGGCCACATAAGAGAAGCGGTGAATAATAAATATATAGCCACGCCAATTGCACGATTAATGGAATCATTATCGCAACTTGAACAACACTAAAAGAACAAGAAAATAAAGAAAACTTTTTGATCCATGCCGTATCGTTAAATTACTAATTGCCCGTTAGGTCTCTCTTAGCTAATTTCTTTTTTCGTAAGAATGATCCAAACTCATACTAAATTTTAAAAACTCATGCTGATTAGTGTATTGTCTTTCCATAATTTATATTGTAAATAGTAATACTTTAGAAGAATGTTTCGTTCTAGCTAGTCAGTTTGTTTGTTTTTAAGATGCAATCAATTGCACACGTTTTTTTTTTGCTAAGATCAATTGCATACATTAAAAACCAGCAACAAACGGGTGAAACATAATTTATAAGAAAAATCATATAAATCCAATTTAATTTCATATATATATACTTGACATAAGTTTTTGAAGTCCTAGAGTATTGTATATACATATATATGCTGCATATATTATTGTAAGTGTCATTTATGAGTAATTAAGTTCAGAATACAAAACTAGACACAAAGTATAATTGTAGTTGCTATGATTTATAACATGATTCATCAAATGATTGAATTTGCGTTACATGTCTAGCTCACTGTTCACCCAAAAATATTAACATTCATGTTTGTATGTTTTTGGTTTTGTGCTTGATTAAACGATCTTAGAAAACTAAACTAAATAAAAGAAGATGTGAAAATAAGCCATAAAGTACAGGAACTTTGTATTAATTTATACATTAGGTACCGTCCACTAGAAGAACTTAATATTTTTAGATGCAAAATAAGACGAAGATTCAACACTTCATTTTATATGTTTATATCTCCCTTGTTATCAATGATATATGTAGTATACATAAATTAACCTTGTCATGGGCATGCCAAAAGAATAAGTTAATTTGTACGTATTATAGTTGACTCTTAAATCATTTTTAAAAGTTATCTGATCTTTTTGTCTTTTAAATAGGGCTGGGAGGCAAATTTTCTTAGAGTTATAAAAGTCAAGTTAGGTATGTACATCGGATAAAAAATAAATAAACATATTTAACAATACTAGGACGGCACGAAATGGAGTTGGAGATTCCGACAAGATGAGTATCAAACTCGTTCTTTTGTCTTAAGATCATACCCACATAAAATCTTAATAACTTTAAAATAAAGTTATTGAAATCACAGCTTGAAGATATGTAAGTTTTCTCTGAGTTTCAATGTACAGAGCGGGTAAAGTACAATGCACCCGGATTTGCCCCGGATTTGCCTACCTGTATATTGCCTTCTTAAACTGATAATGACTCCTCTAACTTCTGAGTCAGTGCATATACACACGGGAAGGCCCGATCCAGCACATTTTGGCGCCTAAAGCCAGTGGCGGACGCAAAGCCACCGTAACGGGGTCACGTGCCCCCATCTAAATTTTGATTTGCCTGTAGTAATATGTATGAAATATAAAAAGTGCCCCCATTTAAAAAGTTAGATGTAATGTAAAAATATCATGTGTTCCCATCTGATTTTAGTCCTGCATCCGCCACTGCCTAAAGCCAAACAACATTAAACCCATCCATACAAATTTATATCTTTAAAAATGCAAGTAAGAAGAGTCGAACCATCCATCTGTCTAATACATATAACAGCTCAAACCACAAAAATATAGTAAACTATTGAAAATTTGCTGCCCTTCAAATATATAATATAATTTGGCGCCTAAAATATGGGCTTTACTAAAAATTTTTAGTAGAACCATGCATCTAATACATATAACAGCTTCCACATAAAACGCGGGAGCGTAGGTCAAAGGCGTAGTTATCTGGCCTGGACACGGATCGGATATCCGGATTTTTGAAGGGATTTGTGATTTGCTTCGTATGTCACGGATATCTAATTTTTCGATTTGCTTTGCTTCGGTAAAATACGGATATTCGGAAAAACGGATATCCGGAAAATAAATAGATATTTGTGGATATTTACGAATACTTACGGATATCTCATCTGTTTGGATTAATACAAATAATCTTAAAAATTTGATACAAATTTGTTTTGGAAAATATTTTTTTACATGATATGAAAGATAAAAATTAAAAGAAGTAGTAAATCTACATATTTTGTAAATTTTTTAAACTTAGTTAACAATTATAATAACATTAAAACTTAAGAAAAAAATTATAATTGTCATAAATTTTTTCTTTCTTTTGTAATACTTTTATAAGTAATAATGAGAATAAAATTTGTCAAATCATATGTTAGAATAATAATTATAAAAATTTATACATTTAAAACCTTAAATATAATTAAGATATACATGTGTTTACTTATTGCCGATCGGATCGGATATTCGCTTCCCAAAATTTTAGTATTTGTGATTTGCTTCGATTTTAACAGATATTGAGTTTTAGTATTTGCTTTGCTTCGAAAGTTTACGGATATTCGGAATTTTCGGATCGAATTAAAACGAATAACGAATCGAATCAGATTTAACGAATAAAATGTCCAGCCCTAATCAGATATACATTGTCATTCAATCTATTGGGATTCTCTAAATAGTGCTTGAGTTTGCGCTATGATTGCTACGTTTGACCATTATGATCCAAACTTTTGTGTTCAAACTATTGCTTTGCGACTGAAGAATGTCTCCAACCAAACACAAAACGCATACTCAGAATAGGTTTGAACGTTCGGGTATTATATTTGTTTGGTTTAACGTTTTAGTTTTCATGGGGTTTTATATATGTCTAAATTCAGTTTATAATATTTTTTTATTTAAAAATCATACTGGATTCGAATTTATTTTGGATTCAGTTATAATACGTTAGCTTCATGTATTTGTATCAAAATAATTATAAAAATGAAATATTTGATATATTTATTAAGGTTTTAAATACTAATTATAATCTTTTATCGATTTTTCAGGGATTTTGAGTTTTAGAATATTATGTGATGCTCGGAATTCAGTACTACATGACCGAAACTTTTTCTTATAAACATCAAACCAAACCGAAATTATAACGTCTATACTGTTTAAATGTGTTCCTGAACAGAATGACTACTTTTTGTCAATATCAAAATTTTACACCAACTTTTGATTTTTGACTGAAGTTATAAAAACGACTAAAATCGAAAAAAATAAAGAAAACTAAATGCTAGAACGATAAAAAAGCCGCTAAATCAAAACAACTGAATAGAGCCGAAGAAAAGGACAACTAAGCATGTGTACACCTAATTAAACCGAGAGAAGCGAGAAGACCTTTTGGCTGCAGCGAAATGAGACCCACTTTCAAAACCCCAAGATACACGGCTCCTACAACTTCTTCAAAACATAATCAATCAAATTAACCTCAAAGAGAAACCACACACGACCCACAATGAATTTTGACAATTATCCACATCGGTGACACGAGGAAAACCCGCCAAATCGATGTTGCCGTCGTTCCATAAACTGTCTATTCTTTGTCTGTCAATTTTGATTTCTTGGTTACTTGCATCTTATTTGCTTCCTCACACACAAGCATGTGCATATGCAATAGAAGTTTTAACCATCTTAGCGTTTCTTAATTTTCAAATTCTCCATATAAAATAAAAAGAGGAATATTAAAACATAGGAAAATTCTTATGATGTTGCTTCACGTAAGTACTAGTTGAGGTTGGAACCGGTACTGTTGGTGACCATATCTCACGTGAGACATGATGACTTTGGAATAAACTCTAGCTAGGATAGTGTTTCGCGTTCCTCCCCACATTTAAAACAGCTGGGGGTTGTTTTGTTCATCAATTTTTTTTATCTAACTGATATTAATCAACTAAACCCGGTAGAATGATTCAACTATATATTTTTTAATAGTTAGTTCAATTATATATTTTCTTTTTCAAAAAGTGTGGGAGGAAAGACTGTTATTTTATTAGTCCCAGTTGACTTTTACAAATTTTAATAAGGACCAAAAGTTCTTAGAATCATAATGAAGAAAAGGACAAAAGTTAAAAACATAACAACAAGGGAGTGGTACGTCCCGGAAGTACACCTATCTCTCTCTTGTACGGCCCAATTAAAGGGGTTCCATATGTTCTAAATCGGTATCTTTACTATTAGATTGTATAACTTTCCTTTATTGTATAACTTGTAATTGTATGTCTTTCACATAAGACGAGACAAAAGGTTGTGATCGAATCCCATGTCGAGTCCATTGTAAGCCAATGGTGCGTACATCCATAGCTCATCCGAGCTTAACAACTACATTTTATAACATATGCGTTTTGATTAGTTAAAACATAGATGTTATATGTTGAAAAATAGATGTTAAGTACAAAAAACAAAACCCTAAAACCAGCTTCCAAAAAAAACCCCTAATTTTCTTACATACCTTGACTTGAAGCTGCAAGAACTTCACGTAATGGACCGCTTCTTCGAGCATGGTGCTTATATCGACTTTTGTCCCGTTCGGTACAAGGCTTTGCAGTGTCTTGAGCCTTTCGTTAATCTTCTCTCTTCGTTTCTGAAAATTTTTTTCTGACCATTATTAAAAATCCTTTTAACTGTATAATTAATGGGGTGAATAACATGGTCGACTCACATTTTTATGGATTCTAGGGGAAAACAAAATTTTAACCTCTTTAATTTTATGTTTATTTAGAGTTCTAAATAATTTCCTTTTATTTTTAAAATTTAATCGGTACTTTTTATGGGCTCTTTTCAATCTAAATTATTAAAAAAAAAATTGATGTAAAAATATGTATTTATAATAAAAATGGACGTTTAACTATTAAAATACGGAAGTGTGTGAAAAAAAAAACGGAAATGGCATGGAGTGGCCCATGCACCGCTTGTCTCCCTAATTAGCCGGCACTGGCGGGGGGGGCAATAGAAATCGTTGACATTTTCACAGGCTTTCTTACCCGAGCATAAAGGCTTTGAGGATCAGTAGCTGTCCCTTTCATGGCTCTTGTTTTGCATTTAACACTTCCGACCGAAGCTTTTTCATCATCTGAACTGTTGCTTTGGCTATGACCATCTCTCCCGTTAGTGTTGCTTTCCTCGACTGTATTTCTTTCCGGGCTTACCCTCGGCTTTTTCTTGGCTTTGACAAGCTCCTATACCGCGTTAATGTTAAATGTATTTAGTTTATTGCATAGAACATGAATAAAAGTAAACATTAAAAACATTTGATCGTGCACTTACATCTCTTGTGACGCTAGTATTGTGTACATACTCTACGTTAAGTAGTTTCCTCTTAAGCGCTGCCGTTTCTTGGAGGTGATTTTGATCCCAAGAACCGAACATAGTCGGAAAATTACCTCCCGGCATTGCGCCAAATGGGAACACATCAGGAATTAAGAGAGCATGATGATCAGAAGACAAGACATTGTTCTGAAGATGATGATGAAGGTGATCATTGTAAAGGCTAGAGAAGCCGAGCATCTCATCTAGCGGTCTCTCCTGATCCTTAGATAATGAACAGTGATCAAGGTTGAACGTCCCCATGAGAGATTCCAATTCAGCATCAACCAAAAAGTTCATCTCAGCAACCTTCTTCAACTCTTGTCTTTCTTCTGCTCTTCTTTTGTTCGTTTGTTGTTTCAATAGTTCTTTATTTTGACCAACTATATATAGGTTGGAGATCTACTTGTTGATGAAGAGAATATAAAAATTGAGGAAGATTTGGTCCATGATGAGAAATCAAGAGATTCTAAAACTGTTACAATCATTTGTGAACAAGTCGTAGTTAGATAAATGAAAAAAAGCCATGCATGATGATGAACACGATCAGTCAACTTGTGGGGTCGACAATGAGAGAAGAAACCAGCTGTGTTCCTTCACGACACATTACTATATTCTTTTATTTTATTTTATTTTATATAATCATTTTTTTTTATATAATCATCCATTCATGTTTTTTTATCATTAATTCATCTCAATTGAGTTATATACATATATGTGTATATATAAGATGGTTAGCGACTAGTATAATAATGAGGGAGAGCTTACATTGGACATACAGGATGAGCGGTGAAGAATAGAGATATTGCCTCGCCAATGCACGATTCAGTGAAGAATTATCGTAGCTTCAACGATACTGAAAGAAACTTTTTAATACATGCCGTATCAAACCTTAAATTACTAATTATCCGGTAGGTCTCTCTCTTAGCTAATTTTTTTTAGGAGAAGATGTAGCATGCATATCCGGCCTCGATAAGAAGTTGTGAGATTTTCTTTACTATTATATATTTTACATCGAGAAAAACGCATTAGTAAGAATGATCCAAATTACACGGACACTATATTTGCCTAGAGATATTTATAAACTACACTCTAGAAGAACTTAAAATGGATAACTTATGTAGATGAAGAAACGTTTTCACTACATTCACTTAACTACAATCATATATACATAATCATTTTTTGAATGGCTAACATGTTCTTGATATGAAAGCATGTACATTTTTTTGGATGAGGTCTGGACCATATTAAATTCATTTTTGTTTGGAAAGCAAATGTTTTCTGAAAGGAATTAAACATGTGACTTCATAAATTCAAAAGTCTAAGTTAATCTGTCAATTCTTCGATCCATGTATCGTACCATTATGCTTGTTACTTGTAAGTTTTTGTTTTCATTTTCTAATTCTTTATTAAAATGGATGATTGCATTGTGTTTCCCGTAGAGTAGAAGCATTGTAAATGGTAATATTTAGAAGAATGTTTCAATAGTCAACTTTGTTTTTAAGACACAATCCCCAGTTTAATACATGAAAAAGTAATTAGCATCAGGCATACAGGTGAAACATAATTTATAAGCAAATTGATATAAATTCAATTTACGTTCATATATATACTCGACATAAACTTTTGAAGTCCTGTTATTTTTAATACATATATATGCTGCATAATTTCTTGAATATAATCCAAGGGATATGATTACTAATATATACGATTCATCAATGATTTAAATTGCGTTAGATATCTAGCTCACTGTCCACGCAACAATTTCTGTTTGTATGTTTTCGATTATTTGCTGTAAACCAGACAAAAGAGGAAGTGAAAATAAGCCATAAAGCACAGGAATTTAGTTTTATACGTTAGGTACCAAGTACCAACGTACCATCCACACTATATATAAGAACTTAACATTTTTAGATGCAAATAAGACGAAATTCAACACTTTATATTATATATTTTTATAACTGCAAGGTTATCAATGATATACATATATAGCATACATTAGTTAACCTTTTTATGGGCATGCCAAAAAATATGCTAATTATATATATTATAGTTGACTAATAATTTCAGAAAATTATCTGAGCTTCTTATCTTTTTGGTAGGACTGGGAGGCAAATTGTCCTTCAAGTTATAAAAAGTCAAGTTCGGTATGTACATCGGATAAAAAATAAAATAAACATATTTAACAATATTAGGACGGCACGACATAGAGTTGGAGATTCCGACAAGATGGGATTTAAAACTTGTTCGTTTGTCTTAAGATCATAACCACAAAATCTTCATATTTTTTTTACAAAACAGCTGAAGATATGTTTTCCAGCAGTTTAAATATATGTTGTGGTCTCTAAAAGTTTCAAAATGAGTGGCCGGTTAGTGTACAATGCATCTTAAGGATCTGTCTATCTAGTTATTTCCTTAAACTGATTCAGCTCTAATTTTTGAATTCCGTGCATATACAGACGGGTTCCATGCATATACTCTTTTAGGTACAGTCACATCCTTTTTTTTTTTTTGAGAAAAACTGTTACATCCTATTTTAAATTACCAAATGAAATATCGGATTATTGAATGCCATATAAAATGAAAGTAAATTATTGTGGCATGATACTGCTGGTTTTCGTTTCAACAAATACAAAAATTATGTATAGTACTATTCGTCGTACTCAAACAGTTTTCATATTATATTATATTCATACGTTGGATCCTTTTATAATATAGGATCCAATTGCTAACGTCTAAGTTATTTATTTCCAATTTGGTAAAGTATGAATATGAATATATTTTGACCTTGATTGGTAATTTGTATAATGCCAGCTTAGTTAAAAAAATGGTATAACTTCGGAATTACGTTTTAAAATGTGATTATAGAAACATTTACCAATCAAAAATACTCTAGAGCAAAAGTTTTATTGGTAAAAATATATTTTAAATTAATTTAAAAGTTAGTATTTAAAAGATTATTTAAAGAATAATTTTAACATGTTATATAAATATTAGTAATTCTAAATGATAAATAATTATACAATAAATAAGATTATTCTCTGCTTTAATATAAATATTATAAACTGTTAATTATACTAAAAAAATTTCCGCCACGTGTGGATTACAGATTTATAATATATATTTTGTTTAATTGTATTACTTTTATTTTTGTGTTTCTTATAATTTTGGTTTAAATTTTAAATAACTTATTTCATGAATTTATTTAGATTTTTTTCATGTCTTATAAACCTTGTCTTCTAAGTATCTTTTATCAAGACATACAATGTTAAAAACTATCTATACTTTATATTTATATAGATTGCTTATCCATTGTTTTAGTTTATATTATAATCTTGTGTAATCTATTATAAGTGTATATAATTATTTATATTTACTTTATAAATAAATAAATAAACTTCTAGATTGAATTTCAATTTTGTTTTAATTTCAAATTTTATTACTTATGATATATTGATATTAGTCATATTTATTTTTATATATACTATTTTGATGATTTGATGTAAGTTTAGACAAAATGTTAAGTATTCTCTTTTGAGGGTATTTTATAAAAGAATCAAGGTAGTTCTATAATAATTTTGTTTGTTTTTTCTAATTTTAAATAATATGTGTTTAAAATAATTGTTTTATTTTAAAACTGATATCTACTATCATTTTTATTTTAATAATATAACTAAAATGAAACATTATTTTTATTATAATCATATTAAAAGTAAGCTACATAATTATAATACGAAAACCAGCAGTATCATGCCACAATAATTTATTTTCATTTTTATATAACATTCATGCTATAAAAACAATAAGCCGATATTTCCTTTGGTAATTTAAAATAGGATGTGACAGTTTTTCAAAATAAAAAAGGATGTGACTGTACCTAAAAGAGTACATGCATGGAACCCGTCTGTATATGCACGGAATTCAAAAATTAGAGCCTGAATCAGTTTAAGAAGGAGATAAATAGATAGAGAGATCCTTAAGATGCATTGTACACTAAGGCCATGCACATCAACGAACCGGCCTTGGGGTTCACGATTTTAATTGTTTATTATTATTTTTTTCGTTTGACTTTTTTTTATAGAAAAAACAGACTAATAGTGGGTCACCACGTGACGTGGGGCCCGCAAAATAATGACGAATCAGGTTCATCCGGAGTAACCGTTGCGAGACGAATTCACCAAAATTAATTATTATAATATTTTTTTTTTTTTGGGATGCGTGTGACCTCTCCTCCTGAACTCCTAATGCGCATGTCCTAAGAGCATTTTCAATGCACGGTTTCATAGGTAGGTTTTTGATTTTTTTTTAAATTGTCTGATTAAAAATAATTAATTAAAAAAGAACCAATCGAAAGATGTCATGTATCGGTGGAGTCCGCGAATAGTCAAAAAACTCCCTCCAAGACTCGTCCTTACAGAAGAGGAGGAAAAAACAGTTCTTAAAAAATGAATAGAACCTACTGATTTTTTTATTATTATTTTACTAAAACCCAAGACTAAGAGTCGGGTTAAAGATGCTCTAACCCATCCATTCATTTTGAAACTTTTAGAGACCACAACATATATTTAAACTGCTGAAAAACATATCTTCAAACTGTGATTTCAATAGTTTTGTAAAAAAATATGAAGATTTTGTGGTTATGATCGTAAAACAAACGAGCAAGTTTTAAATCCCATCTTGTCGGAATCTCCAACACTATGTCGTGCCGTCCTAATAATGTTAAACTAGGTAATTCTCCCGTGTTCTTTAGGGGTGGGCATATCGGTTTAGTTTCGGGTTCGGTTTGGGTTCGGTTTGGTTTGGTTTGTTTGGGTTTTATAAAACTCAACCCAATTAAAACCAAAGTAGCTTTGGTTTGAATTTGGTTCGGGTTTAGTTTGGTTCGGTTTGGTTTAGATTTAGTTCGGTTTGGTTTTGATTTAGTTCGGTTTACTTTATGATGGTGTAGTTTGGTTCGGTGTAGTTTGGGTAGGTTATAAAATATGATGACTAATCAAATTAACGTAAAAAGACTTGTAAGCATTCCAAAATCTATAAACTAAAAGACTATTTGCATCTACCTTTTTTTATTGATCTTGTTATAACTCTGCTACATAATTTTACTTTTAGACAATGGAAATTGGAGAAGATGAACGAGACAAGACGACTATGATATATAGATGCTTATAGTTTTTAGATTTTGTTTTTAGTACAATCTTTAGGTATTAGAATTAGAGAATATATATAATAGTATTATTCATTTATTTGAATCATATTTGAAATTTTTAAGAATATACGGAAGTCAAGAAAATGTGAAAACGAAACTTTAACTAAAATTTACAATATGTTAATATATATATATATAAATTGGGTCTATCGGTTTGGTTCGGTTTGGTTCGGTTTAAAACCAAACCAAACCGAACCATTGGTTGTAAAACATGAACCAATTGGGTTATGTAAAGAATACGGTTTGGTTTGGTTCGTTTAACTTCGGTTGGGTCGGTCGGTTCAGTTCGGTTTGGATTTTTGCCCACCCTAGTGCTCATGCACGGATATAAATATTTTTAAAATATATATCATAACAATTGATTGATTTTTACTTTCAATTTAAATAATTATATCTAAATTTTATACTAATAATATTATATTTTGGATTAGACATGTGATTTTGTATATGTAACATCTAATCGGTTTAGTTATCACTTGAATATATTAGATTGCATCTCTTTCTTTGAATTCAACCGTAATATTTGTTTCTCCAAATATATTAATACTTTGATATTTTTATTTTGCATTTATGTTGGTTGTTCTCTTAAATATATAAATATATTTAAGTGGGATTTTGTATAACATATTTTTTTGAGAATCAAACAGATAAAATAAATTAAAGTGTGGATTAATTAAAAATTACATAAAGAAATATAAAAATAGTATTTTGTATCTCATGCATATATATTTTACAAAAATATAAAATTTTAAATTAGTTAATATTTTTATTTTAATATGTCTTGAGGTATTGATAATTTATATGTATTATTAAATTAGTAATAAAACAATATTTTTTAAAAATTATTATTTTTCTTAATATCATGATATTTTGTTAACTTTCCTTTTAATGAAATTACATTATATATAAATATTAATAAAATTTTCGTATTTATAAATTATAAATTTTCCTTTTATTAGATATGTTATTGGGAAAATGGAAAATGGAAATTAATTAAATATTTAATTAACAGAAACTACCAAATAAAAAGGAAAATAAATTTAATAATGATAAATTTATAAATTTATTTTCTTATATTTGTAAGAAAATAAATTTATAGGTATATTTTCTTATCTGTTAATTTTTTAAGGAATAATATTTATTTTATATTATGTGTTTTCATAAAGAAAAATTAAATTAAAAGTTAACTAACATCTTATTACTAAAAAGGAAATACATTATTAATACCAGTCATATATAATATTTTTAATTTATTAAGGGTATCTATGTAATCAATCATCATGAGAATTAACGTGAGCGTTCCACGTATGAAACTGACTTCTCAAATAATATTATAGAGATATGTTTATTTTATTTTTATCCAATGTACTATTCGTCGAACTCAAAGTACGTTGCCGGTGAGTTCTTTTTTTTTTTTTATCACGTTGCCGGTGAGTTCAGGGAACTGTTTGGAGCGATAAATAGACCAAAGGAGTGGCCAGCTTTTAGCTTCCATGCTGAGGAATTGAGACAGAGTCTAAGATAAATTCATCAATGGCAACTCCAAGTGGTTAACAAGGACACCAACAGAGTACGTTGCGACGGGCCATCCTTTTTGGCTCAGCGATATCTATGAAAATGAAAGAGCGAACCTCAAATGGGTTTCTGTTGCAGGGAAATGGTAGATTAGTAAGGCTGATGTTAGGCCTATTATTTTGTTTCAATATGGGGAAAATATGTCGATCAAGATCCTTTCTTTGTAAAGGTGTTTCATTAAATATATAATCTTTCTGAGTAAAAAAAATGATGAGTCGCCCCCTTGTCTACAGTGTTTCAGAGAGAAAAGGTACTGAGGAAACTGTACCTTCTCTTACAAAAGACGATCCAGATAAGTTTAGCTATCGATCTTGCTCTACCTAAAAAAATAGTGATGAACTTAACATAGAAATTGAGGAGAACTGAAAAACCAAATAACATGGTGCGTTGTTTCAAAAATGAGTTTGGAAATTTGTATGTCTGTTCATGCTCGTTTGGGAAGATTTGTAACGACTGTTGTTTCAGAAAAAAAAATGTATATGATCGATACATTTCAAAAAAAAAAAACTACAAGAATCACTTGTGGGCCTGTGGCGCACACTTCTATAGTGAGAAAACCCAAACGCCGTCATCCGGTTAAGTGTTTGCGTCAAATTTAAGTAAACCGGACGGTTTTAAGATTGCCACGTGAAGAAATTAGAGTCAAATGTATGTACGTTTCCATAATAACAAATTGGACCAAACAAGTTGGTTCGTTCCAATTAAGTATTCTTTTATTCTGATTTTGGATTTTGACTTGGAATAGTCTTCTAATCTTTATTGACGGCACCGTCTGAGCCTCTCTTTTCTTCCAGTTCCTACCTCCACCTCCACCTATATTCTTATCATCCACTCAGACTCAGCATATGCATTGCTTGGATATAACTTTAAGTTAGCAACAAAAAAAAAATTCTTGTTCACGTAATTATTAGTGGATATATTCCAATCCAAATTATACTTTTAGGCTCTTAAATTTATAAAGTGAAATACATATTGGTCAAATATATATGTCCACTAACCAATATTGATCTAGAAAGCTTATACTTTTACGCTCTTAAGCTTAGTCTTTTGTTTCGCTTCAAATGAATCTTGTATGTAGATATTTTCCAAGAAAAGACTAAGCTTTCTAGATCAATAGTATTGGTTAGTGGTTACAACTGTTATATTTGTTTTGGTCAACTAGTTAATAGTCAAGGAAACCGAAACGTGTAGCATAGGATGACCATGACTAGTAGAAACTCTAGACTATCGCAATTTGCAAGGCGGCATCAAAAGAAAAAGTCTTCATAGCAGCCGACCTCTTCTCACCACTCTTTTCCACACGTGTCCTAAGTCAAACCAAACGTGCCCCAGAAAAAAAAGAACATGTAGATACTTCCCTCACAACTCTGGTCCGCACATATTAATTATCTAATTGCCACCTTCACTCTTCCAACACTTTCCCACCACTTGTCACGCAACTTCCCCTCCCCAACACTCCAACCTACTATATATTTTATTCACTCACTCTCTCCTTTCTTCACATTTCAACAACAATTCAATCCATCACAAGAAACCTCAGATTCTCTCATACTAAAGATCTTCAGTTTTTTTATCAACTCATGGCGCTCGAGGCTCTCAGTTCACCGAGACTAGCTTCTCCAGTTCCTCCTCTGTTCGAAGACTCTTCAAGATTCCACGGCATCGAACACTGGACCAAAGGCAAACGTTCCAAAAGATCAAGATCCGATTTCCACCAGCAGAACCTCACCGAAGAAGAGTATCTCGCTTTCTGCCTCTTGCTTCTCGCTCGCGACGGTAACCGCCGCAACCGTCAGCCTCTCCCTCCGGTGGCTGAGAAGTCGTCGTCTTCCTCCTACAAGTGCAGCGTCTGCGACAAGTTGTTCTCCTCTTACCAAGCTCTCGGCGGACACAAGGCGAGCCACCGGAAAAACTCGTCGCAGACTCAATCCGGCGGTGGAGACGATCAGTCCACGTCGGCGACGACCACTTCCGCCGTGACAGCAACCGGAAGCGGGAAGTCGCACGTCTGCACGATCTGTCACAAGTCGTTTGCTTCCGGACAAGCTCTCGGCGGACACAAGCGGTGCCACTACGAAGGGAATATTAATAATAATAACACTAGTACTAGCGTGTCTAACTCCGAAGGAGCGGGGTCCACCAGCCACGTCAGCATCAGCCATCGTGGGTTTGACCTTAATATCCCACCCATACCGGAGTTCTCGTTTGTTGTCAACGGAGACGACGAAGTGATGAGCCCGATGCCGGCGAAGAAGCCTCGTTTTGACTTCTCGGAGAACCTCCAACATTGATTTGCTATGTTTTTGAATTATTTAGGGAATTTGTGGACTGACTGTACATACAGATTTCGAATTTGATTCATTACAGTTCTTGTTCTTAGTCGGTTATTGTTAGAACTCATTCTTTGTCACATTATGTAAATCGATATATGCTAGAAACTTTTGAGTTATAACTTTTATTTGAACAAAAATCATATCAACTAGGTGATAACCCGCGCAATGCACGGGATGAGTGACCAACAAAATTTTTTATTTTAATCTAACGATATTTGAAATTTTAAAGTTATAAGCACAAATATTAGATTTAATGGTATATATCGAACGAAAGTGTGAATGTATATATGATGTACGATTAATTGTTTTATAGAAAAAGCTTGTGTATTTGGTTATGTGTTAATTAGATTTATTTTATGTAAAAATATATAATAGTATGCAATAATTTCAACCCATTTATTACGAATTTAATTCAAAAAATATATATGAAATAGATTTATTGTTTTCATGATAAAAATTATGATTATAATATTAAAAGAAACATAGGTAGTATAAAAATAAAATACACAAGAAACAAATTATTTAAAAAAAATGATAAAACCAAAAGAGGTAGCTCATACTTGGGACAGTAGACTTTGAACTTTTTAAGATCATCATCATCACGATCACTGGTCAGAGGAGGTGGCTCATACTGGACCTTCTTTGAGCATACTTTCAAGTCAGACACTGAGTTAAAAGCAGCCATGGGTTGGCTTGTGAGATTGTTTGTATTAATCGTTTGAGTTGAGAAGAAGGGTGTGGTGAGTTTGATTTGATTATAAAGAACACATATTTATACTAAGATGTGAAATCCGTGTAGGGCAATAGTAATTATCTCCAAATCGACGTAATTAAAGATAATATTATCTATCAATTTCACATAACTTACGCGATAATTATATACTAAGACTAACCTAAATTTGATAGACACAATAATGAAACTTCCTTTTATATGATAAAATTAAAGTTGACAATATTCAGTCGATTATTAATTGATTACAAAAAATTTGAATTCATAATATGACTTCCTTATATAAAACAATCGTATTTTTGTTAAAAGAGCGTAATCATAATCGACTCCCTAATAATAATATACAGAAATTACGTCAATCAATGGCACCGCAGATTATTAGGGTTTAATCCGCAGATTTAGTTACCAAAATCGTAAAAATAAATATCAAACTTATTAGAAGTTTCCTTTTACAAAACACGATATCATTTGTCCTTGCAAATCATGATTTATTTAATGCCACCCAGATTTGTACGTTAGACATTTTAAAATTGATTACATTAACATAATAAAGGTTATATGAATTATGTATATGTCCAATTACATATTTGTTTTGGTTTTTTTTTATTATTTGATACTTGATATGGAGACGACATTATAGTTAGACATTACACTATGTAGACACTATAGTTAGGCATCCTTATTAGAATGCGTTTATATATATATATATATATATATTGTCTAACTATATATAGAACTTCTCCATGGTCACATTTTATAAATAGTTAGACATTTTATATCAGAATCCATGTTATATTTTGGTTATAATTCTTGCTCTTTATAAAAAACTGCAAACGATATTATAACAAATTCATACACTATATGTTATAACCCCAACTAACAAAATAACATGAAGTATATATATAATGTGTAGAAACCAAGACAAAATTGGGTGAATATATGATAGAATTAACAAACATTGTGAATATACTACATAGGATCGAAATTTTACACATAATTTTTATTTTTGTCTAGGGGTCATCGTTTAATATACAATCCTCTTGACGTGCATATAAGAAAATAATAAAGTCTTAACGTGCATATAGGAAAATAATAAAGTCTTAGCATTAAACGTTTACGTTTTAATTTGTTTGGTTAATCAATAACAAAAAACTTATAGTATATTAGTCAAGTTATAATATATTGATCAATGGCAATTTTTGTAATTAGTCTAGTTAACAAAGAGTTTTTCAATATAAGATGTGAGAGAGCTTGTGGAGCTGACACGTAGGAAATGGCAATCTTGAAAATAACACATGAGCTAAAGGTTATTTCTCTATAATGTTCCTCAAATAATAATAAGGGGATTAGCTCCAACTCTGTTTTTAAATTTCACGATAATAGTACAAAAAGCTCCTAAGCATATACAACGTCCATTTGTTTTTGATTCTTCCTTCTACTTGCTACTCCCTGTCGAGCAACCACATAAACTAAACTTAAAATGCATTTCTGTGTTAGCCAAGACATGGTAACAATTAACAATACTTGTATTGTTCAATAAGGAAAACCTTCTTAAAATTTCAGTATACTGAACCTATGTGGTTATCTTTGTGGCACCCTCCTCTTCTATGTCTGCTGTGGCATGCCTTCCTCTTCTTAATCTGCTGCAAGAGTTATAAATGTATACTTAAAAAGAGTAATAAACTGCACCCAATAACAATAATTAAACTTATGCATACTGAAAAGGTTCTTAAAAGTTACTCCCTCCGTTCCATAATATAAGATATTTTGGAAATTTTTGGATGTTTCAAAATATAAGATGTTTTGATAGTTTTAAGGTCCTTTAACTTTAATGAAAGTTGGTTAACCAATAACATTTTACAACATTGTTTATGATTGGTTAACTTATTTTCAATTTATATTATTAATAATATTATATTCTAAAAAAGTAAGTTTCTTAATTGTTGTGCATTCAAGCAAAACATCTTATATTATGAAACGGAGGGAGTATGTGATAATCTGTCCCGTGGACCCTGGTTCACAATCCTGCAGGACATTGACCCTAATCCCTCACATGTGAGCTCTTACTGACTTTCCCATATAAGTTATTGATTGGCTTGACGTTCCTTGAACCCAAGACCACACCCTTTAACAACCTTCCCACAAGAAAAGTTATCACTAATGGATCTGCAGCTCAATTGGTGTTAACTTATCTTGTGGGAAGGTTGTTAAAAGGTGAGGTCCTGGGTTCGAGGAATGCCAAGCACATCAATAACCTACATGAGGGAGTCAGTAAGGGCACACATGTAAGGGGTTAGGGTCGGTGTCCTGCAGGGCTGTGAACTAGGGTCCACAGGACGGGTTATCACATAAAAATTGATTTTTATTGTAACAACCCGTCCCGTGGACCCTGATACCAAATTATCATTCCCGTATTTCTCAAAATAAAATAATAAATAAATAATAAATAAATTATCCTGAAAATCTCCATTTATTACTCCGCATAAATAATCTCTAAACTCCATAAATCCAATAAATAACCATAAATACAAATAGTAGAATAAATCTCGAAATTATCGATAAAAACATAAAAATTGCAAGTCTGGAAAAGAAAGAAATAAAACTCCCAAAAGTACCAATTCCGATAGCTATCACTCTTGCTGATCAGTCTCACCTGAAAAGTAGTCACCAATTGGATTTCAGCATGTATTCTTATGGTGTCCTTCTCTGTCATATTTTCTGCATTTATGTGGCCCACCAGCGGTTAAAACCGCTCTCGTGGAAACAGTCAGCTTGGGATTAAGAACACTGGCTGTTTGGTCAGATTCAAAATCTCTTATTACAGCCATCTCATCAAAAGGGAAGATAGTCGAAGCACAAGGAGTGATGTTTGATATCGAGCATTTATGTACTTTCTTTTCATCTATTTCGTTTCATCATGTATCGAGGCTTAACAACGCTGAAGCAGATGCTTTGGCCAAGTTGGTTTTGTTGAACCTCCCTATTTGAGTTAAACTATTTCAATGAAGGTTTGTTAGAAAAATAAAAGAATGACCATCTAAATCCTGCAACGCAATATCTATGTGTAGATTTTTTCCACATCATAGTTCTCTATGGTCTTCAAGTGTTTGTTGGTGCCTACATTTTAAAGAGAAAACATGTTAACTTTCTCACTCACCTTAACCAAGGGGGGTCTATTGAATCAAGTATTTTAGGAGATTTTAGAGTATTTTAATTTTTGTGGGATTTAGGTGAGTTTTGAAATTGTTTGATTGATTTTAATAAAAAGTTTAAACTACAAATAAAATTTAAAATTGATATGGTAAGATACTTTCTAAAGTTCTTAGAATAGAGAGTGGTGTCCTGGTGGGAAGGAGAGAGGAAAAGGTGGGGTTGATGCGGAGAAGAGAGTGGTGGCTTGGTGAAGAGGAGGTGATGTAGAGAAGAGAGTGGTGGCTGGGTGAGGTAGAATAGCAAAAGGAGAGCATACTACATGAGTAAGTCTCGACTTTTATGCGTTTATACATATTTTTAGAATGTATTGATTTATTTTTTAACCAGAAAACCTTTATTCAATTAGATCGTAAAAGGATAATACAAGAAGTTAATTAACCAAACAGGAGGTATTTGATAAAACAATGAAAAACTAATTTGATGAATAGCAATTTTAGCAATAGCACCAGCCGCTTGATTCCCTTCCCTATTCACATAATCCAGTGAGCTTTCCGGAAGAAGTTGTATCCAATGACGAATATCACACAGGAGGTATTGATTTATTTATTTTCAAATTTCTTCAAACACCATCGATGGAGATGTTATTTGACAAGAACTATTTTTAACCAAGAATGATTGTCAATTCTTCTAAAATCTTTATCAAAAGTTTTTTTACTAAATATTATTCACAGTTGAATAACAGTTTATTTGATACTGTTTTTACAAATTGTTAATTGAATAACATGGGATTACAAGTGAGTTTTAGTGAATTTGCACAAGATATATTGTATAACACTTTATTTGAAAAGAGTTTTAAAATCATTTGTTCAATAACATGAGATTTTTTAACTAAATCCTAAAATCTCCTAAAACCCTTAATTCAAAGCACCTCCCCCAACTGAACAAAAATTTTAATACCCAAAAGCTACCAGAACTTGGGTAATACACAACTGAAACCAGGCTTTTTACTTAGGGTTACACACAAAGGAATGAGTTCATAATTTCTTTTGATCTTGTCGATGAAAGCTCTTAGTTGGCGATCGTTTCGTATATCGACCGGTGGAGAATTCTGTATCATGCATTTCATATTCCATGGAAGTCCATAGCTGAGTGCAATGTCTTGATCATGAACATCCAAATCTTCGGTAATAATCTCAACTAAATTGTTGAAAGTAACGTTTTCATCAACCTGAGAAAGTGATCCCAATCTTTCGATATCTGCTACAAATTCCCATTGAGGATCGTCATTTTGTTTCCATTTTCCACAGATAGAATAGATCTCCACCATGTTTTCCTGGAATAAAACGAAAAACTAAGCAAAACAAAAAACAATCATGTCTTATATTCTTGGAAAATATGAACAAGAGTTCAATAATGGCAGTCCTACTCTAATCTCAGTGATACCCTAACGAACGAGCAATATATTCACTAAAGAAAACGATTTGTTGTCCTCTAAACAAAAAAAAACAGTGACAGAAGAATGATACCTAAGATTTTTATGATCAGAAAAGAAGATGGAAGTGTTTCTGATTGGTGACGACGGAAACGTACAGGATTGGAGAAGCTGATTCAAGATGATGAATTCGACAATCTAATGATCGACGAGGATCAAGTGGTGAACCCTGGACTTAAGATCGAATTGGCCAAGCTCAAATTAAATCATTTGATTATCAAGTGTAAGAGATTAGAATAAATAGTGGAAATCTATGTTTTTCTAGGGAAAGAAATCAAGTGGTGGACTATGACTTATTTAATGACTTTTTATTAGAGAAAGAAATCAAGGTAGATTTTCCTCTGGATTTATTACCCATTTAATGACTTTTGATTTTGGACTTTTAATATCGTAGAAATTTTAATCACTGCAAAATTAAATTTTTGTTGCAACTAGTGAAGAAATTATGAGGAATTGATTTGTCTTTTTCCGTAAGTAATAAGTCTTTTATATAGTATTATTACAATCGCTTCGAGAAAAAAATCTAATTTAGAGAATAAGTAAAACTTGAAGAACAAGTATATCTAAGACTTACCATAACGACATCACCACAATATTTATAACGGATTTATATTTTTCCAAAGCCTATTTATTAGTGAACAAAAAGAAAAGAAAATGATTGTAATTTTAAAATTATAAAATCGAACTACAAAGAGAGTAGGCATCGGTTAATTAAGAACTCACTATTTGTACTGGCTCTGTCTTGAACTAACAAACCAAACGTACTAAATATTAATTTCGGCACGTGCCTGTAAACGAAAGGCGGGTAATCAATTTGGCTATTCGATGAACGTTCCTCGCTTCGATTCAACGTCTCATTTCCCCAATTTCAATCTCTCTGTTCCTTCTGATTTTCGAAGACTATTTATTATTCCCTTAGGTTGGTTCATCTTCGACAGAGAAATGACGACGAGTTTGGATCGGTGGGAGAAGGATCCTTTCTTTGCCGCTGCTGAACAAGTTCAGGAATCTGCTGACAGGTTCCGTTTTTTTTTTTTCAGATTACTTTCTCGCACATTAACTCTCTCATCGTTCGTGATGCAATGTCTCCGTTGCTTCATGTTTAGGGATTTGGATTCAAACAAACAGTTTTTTTTTAATAGATCTTTGAATCCACACAATGTTGTTATCTTGGATTGATGTGAAGGATGGAGTCAGCTTACAGGACATGGATCAAGCGAGGCTCTTCCAATGTATGGGACTCTGATCAGCTTCACAGGGACCTTCGCGCCGCTCTCGGTACCACCAAATGGCAGGTTTCTATTCTTTTTTTCCTAGTTCTCGCTTTGCCCGTGGACGTAACCAATTTAGTGAACCACATTAGATCCTTGTATTGTTTAGTTATTCATCTGTTTCCGCATCTATTAGTTGAATCTATTTCTTTTTCTAGCTCCGTTATAACAAACTTTGATTCTAATTTGTTTGTTGTTGTGTAATGTTGTTGATTGATTTCTTCAAGTGAATCTGTACCTGTTTGCTGCTTCAGTTAGATGAATTCCAACGAGCTGTTCAATCTAGCTATGACAATCATTTGAGTGACGAAACTCGAGATAGGCATCGCGAGTTTACTTTCGTAATGGAGACTCAAGTTGCGAAGATCGAGAAATCTCTCAAGGAAGCTGCTGATGGCAAAGGAACTCCGAGATGGGTGCGTTTGGACGAAGATGATCGTAACGAGCTTGCCTTCTTCTTGACTGGACCATCCGAGTCTGGAAAGACGCAGCTTTCGAGTAAAGAAGCAAAGACGCATGGGCATAGAAGGGCGGCTAGTGCTACTATTGACATCAGTGCTTGGAACATTGCGGTTTCTGAGGACGGTTTAATGCAGAAATCATCTGGCGAGCCACCGGTTCGACCTCCACGGAAAGTTCCTAGCGTCTCGGGGTTCTTGAATTTTATGGAACCTGGCTCCAAAAACTGCGTTAGGAAGTGGAAGGCCTTGGATCTTCAAGGAGACTCTGATGCTGTCTTGTTATTGCCTATCCAAAGAAACCAAGTAAGATCTCCAGACGCTAGAAATGATCCCTCCTGCTTACTGAAAGGCTTTTTTCTATTTCTCAGCAAGACCTGAATGGATGTCTTGAGAGGGACAAGAGTTGTATGGAGTGTGAGGAAGACTGTTATGAGAAGCAGCTTCACGGATGGTATGGAGCTATACAGAGGCAACTTCAACGGTCACAGTATCGAATGAGATATAGTAAAACCGTTCAATCTGTAATTTGGATTCTTCTTCTACTTTTTCTTATAGGTAACAAATCTTCTTCTCTCTGCAAGTTACTTAGAAAGCAAAGCTTACATCCCTTAACTTCTGAGATGGGTTTGTTTTGTCATTGCAGTGGTAGTCTCAGTGCAGACAATGTAGAAGACAGGTATGGGAATATCACCACGTCCGAGTTCATTCAACTGGGTTTTTCGAGTAGGAAAGAGATGGATTTGGCGAAGTCTACTTTTCTATTGTACAGTTGTAACTCCACTGTTTTTGATTGTCTTGTAACATAGAAATGCATCTTTGGTTTCATTGAGAAAGTAAAAAAGAACTTTGACTTCTCTTTGTTATCCAATTCGAGTAAACACATTCTAGAGTCGAATATTGTGAAAATGAACATTGTAACATAAATGCATTTTTATTAGATTATTTCAGGTTAGTATCCATTAACAAATAAGAAAAGATGTTCAGATCTTTTTTTTTTCTTTTACGATCAAATTCGGACAGAGTTTTTCTCAGTGATTTGGGACCTTAAGTCCCAGTATTTGAAGCACAGGAGATAGCTGCTAAGTGTTTTTGGACATGTTTTCCACCTTAGCTTCCTTCTCTAATTCGATACCTTGAAATGTAAGCCTAGATGATCGGTAGTGACTACCAAAGGCAGTCCCGAAACCCCACCCGAGTCCCAAACCCACACCGCAACCTCCACCTTCAAATACAATATATCCATTACGAGCTTTGTAACTAGAGACTTGAAGACAAGATTAAGCATCATCTGCTTGTGTAGAGAAGAAGAATACAGAAGAAGGCAGAAGTTTCAAAGGCTTACCTACACCAACACCTAAAAGATTCAAAGGCGTTCCTGCAAGAAAGCAACAGAAAATCTCCAATTCAGTACGCATTAACATATGTGTGTGTCCGCCTGTTAGCGTCTAGGCATGAGGCTTACATATACCATCAGATAAGATAACAAGCACCAAGCAACGAAAGATGATGCAAGAAGAAGCATTAACTACTAACTGAGACATTTTACAATATGATGACGAAACTAAACAAACAGATCAGAGTGCTATGATATATATCGAGACAAACAACACACGCCACATAGTCCAAGAGTCTCTGTTCTCAGTGGAAAAGATTCTACAGTGAAAATATTGGCTTGATTTGATCTCAGCTTCCCTAGATGCTAACAACGTTAATATTTATAATTCAGCTTAGTGAATTCTACGCCTGTGATGTTTTCAAGTAAAGGATAAAATTATACAGGGATAAAGTAGTGAAACGAACCTCCAAAACCCCACCCAACGCCAAATCCACAGCCAACACCGAATCCTACAAATTCCACAAAATAAACAACAATAAATCAAATCAAAGTAGAAAAAGGAGAAACGATTGCGAACGGGGAAAATACCGAATCCAACACCGACGCCGGTGAAGTCAGAGAGCACCATTATCTTCTTCACAACAACAACGAGATAACTGTAAGTAATCAAGGAATCGATTAATAGAGATGAATCTGAATCAAGCCAGGGAATTTACCTTTGTTTTGTTTCTGAATCTGCTGCAGATTGCTCTCTCTAGTCCCTAGGCTCCTAGCCCAACTATAAATCCAACGCGCTGTGCAAAAAAATAAAATAATTAACAGAAGTGAAATTACAAGTTGCTTACCCATACCGGTTAATCTGTGAAAGTGCAAACCGGTTATTGTGAACCTCGTCCGGTCGGTTTTTTCGAACCGGTATTATATTCAATATTATCCACTAACCGTTCTAATCTCTTTTTCTTCCCAAATTTATGAAACCGGAATTAATATGATTTTGTTACAATTCATCTTAGGCTTTTATAAAAAACTAAACATATGCTTAAAATACATGTTACATTTCCGACATTGAGTTATGGTGCCATTGTTCACCCGGACATAGTAGACTAGTGTTTGTTCTTAAGTAATATCTCTCTGCATCATCATATCTTAAAAAGTTGTCAAAAAACAGATCCTCAGTTTGAATAGTTTACCAAATCCAGTCATTGTTGATCTTACATACAAACAAGGCTCAGGTTATCATGTGCTGCAACAGAAACAGGGGTATTTATTATCATTCATCAGATCCAGTCAGAATCACTATATTGCATTAAACAAGGCTATTAAGTGAGGAAAACAAAAAACATTGTGTACAATAACATGGCTGCTTCTCTAATTATATATTTCAAACTATATTATAAAAATAAAATTGGACTGAACTTACCAACTTGATAATGAAAAATAACCTTCGGAGTATATTCTCCTACGCTCTATTTACATCTTCACCGAAACTTCCTACAAGAATTTTAGCTCCCAACAATAGCAAAGTAGAAAAGACTAATCCATCTAAGGGTTTCATTTGAATGTTTTTTTATACACATTGATCTCTCCTGCATCCCCAAACTCCACCATAAACCTTGGTCACAACATCAGCCATAATTATGTCGGGTAGCTACTGAACCCTGCTGCAACGTCTTAATCTTGGGGCCTTGAGATAAGTCTTCAACCTGAGAATCGAACCTGAGCTCAGACGGTGGAATGAAGCAGTCCATAGACAAACCAGGGACATTGAACGCAATCTCATCGATCACCCACGCTTCTTGCATTGTGGTCTTAGTGTTATGTCCCGACGACATATCTCCAAACCTTAGTAGCGTCGCCACTGATCTACCAGAGTGAGCTATCACGATCCCTTCCACGGGTTTGTAGTCTTCTAGGTATGAGTTGATGGTGGTCTCCCAGTAAACCGCTTCGCCTCCAATGTTTTGGATTCGGGTTAGCTGGGAGTCTTCTAAGTGAACAAGAAGACCGGTTTTCTGGCTGAAGTAACCGAACAGAGTATGTCTTATGGTCTCTGATGCACCTTCGCTTCTAGCTCTGAGTGTTGCCGGGTCAGCACATAGCTTGAGAATGAAACAGTCTTCTCCATCGATCTTTTTCTCTCCTATGCACCTTGCACTCGCGAACATGTTCGCTGTGGTTCTCGGATCAAGTCCCTGTAAGCACACTCTTTCAATCACTCAAGCAAAAAAAGAAAAAAACAGCATGAGCATGAGGCCTTACCTGAAGAGCGCGTCGTAGTGGTCTAACAGGTCCTTTAGCAGCATGAGGGCCGAGCCACGGTGTGTGTCTCCACACAAGCTTCCCGTCACAACCAGCTAAGACCTTGCTCCCACCAAGAACAAGCTCCATGTACCACATGTCAGGACTCATATGCCACAACACAAACCCTCCAGACTCGACAGCTTTCGACGAATTGTTCTTGCTCTTTGAACCTTTCGAGCCAGTCTCGAACTCTGAAGCCACCGTCCTGATTCTCCCCATCACGTAACCATTCTGCACTGAGCTATGAAGCTTCTGACCACCTGACGCAGCTGTATATTGCTGGAGAATGTACTGCGCAGAGGAGGTTTCCTGAAAAAAACACAAGTTTCGTGTTGGTAAAGAGTTACGAAAACACAGTAGATCTTTGTCAAGATCCAATAAGCTGATATATGGGCCTCGGAGGCCCAATAATCTCGACACAGTGAATTAGAAGCTCACCATGGGAGTGTTCTTGATGCTGAGGTGAGGAAGGAGATCCAGAGCACTGACGTGGACAGGACCCAGCGGCGCGCCGAGAACGCCGAGGAGAAGCCTCAGATCCGTGCGTTTGAAGCCGGAAGAGGAGGAGGAAACAGACGGCGGAGCAACCGGGAGCTGGCATTTCATCCAATTGTACCACCGCCTCTCGAGCCTCGAGTAGTCTCCGCTGCTTCCGGAGTCTTCTCCGTCCGGATCGGGACCTTCGATGACCGGGGGAAGCATCTCGGACACGTGGCGGTCCGGATGCGAGACGTAGCGGCCTTTGCGGCGGCGGATGATGATGGGGGAGACGGCTCTGACGGGGCTCTTGGATCGTGATCGGCGGGAGTGTGACTTGGAGAACAAGCCGTGCTTCTTATCCATGGCTTTGAAGAAGGAAGTGTTAGGGGGGAGAGACGGAGAGAGGTTTGGTTGGTGAAGCTTTGAGGAAAAGGGAAAGAGAAGTGTTGCGTTGAAGGGAAGGTTGCATATAAATTCTCCAACTTATAATTCTTTATTTAATTTAAGGTAATTAGCAATTTCAGATTGTTTTTTTTTGCTTTTATTTTTATTTCTGATAATTTTTTTTTTTTGCTTTTATTTAAGGTTGCAAATGGCAGAAAGTATGAAATATTACATTGCAGTCTATCAAAGAAGCTGACAAATATGAATTCGTGATAAGGTTTTATTTTATTTTTCTTATTTTATTTTATTTAAGACTTTAATACTCCATTTATGTATATATAAAACGATTGTTATCTTCTTTCTCTCATGTCTACGTATAGTTCCTCATTGAACAATAAGAAAAAAAGTGAGAGAGGAAGAATGTGTTTGCTTTAAATCCCTTGTTGTGTTCAGGACAATAACTACAAATGTTTTAACAAAAAAAATAACTACGAAGGTATAAAATGTGACATAGAAAAATTCCAACTTTTAAGTTAAAATAGATTTAATTATTGGAATGGACAAAATTAGTTAAACAGATGTATAACTTCTATTTGGATGAGCTTTGAATATTCACTTAGCTTTTCTAAAAAAATATTCATTCAGCTATTTATAATCTAAAACATGTGTTTGATTGTATTTTTAAGTGTTTAATTTTAACTAAAAGAACATAATAACATATATGTATCTGGTTTAGTAGAATTAGTATATTTAGGGATTTCAGAGCAATTTTTAGATCATTAGTAAACTATGTTAACTTTTTATAAAGGCTTGTGTATATTTTCCAAAGACATGATTTTTTTGTATAAGTTCGTTGTCTAAGAAAGCTCATAGATTTTTTGTATAAATGTATTGTTTGAGATCATTTCCAATGTGTATCTCTATATTTTTTTTTTCTAAAAGATATTTCTATTATAAAGGTAGATTTCCTCTAATCTATAATAGAGTTTTTCTATTTTAGAGGAAAATATAAAAAATGTTATTTTTTCACTCTATATTTAGAGGTGAAAATAGCATATCTTTATATATTTTTTCTCATGAATAGAAGAACTCTATTATAAAAGTATATATTGGAATAAATCCATTTCTATAATATAGATTTTCTATTTTTTGAAAAAGAGGTGACTTGAAGATTAAGTTCATGCATATCAAAGGAAAAGAGGTCAAGGTTCTTTATATCACCAGGGTATAATAAATATGATTTGCTTTATATAGTTTCGTCGTGGTATTGTCAGTCTTTAATGAATGCATGCCCATTGATTAGCGATCGTTTTTAGTTACAATTCTCATTTAATGACTGATATATCTACACAATTATATATACTCAGTTCAAAGTTTTCTTTATTACTCACATAATACCTAACATATATAGATTGTCAATATATAACACTAGCTTCTAGTAAAATTTACTGAAGTTGGGGTCCTGTTGGTTTCATTTTAAGTTATCTAGAGACAACCATAATAAAGCTATGCATTTTAGTCTTTTTCCTAATTATATCATTTAATAATTTCCCCGTCCATCCGGTATTAAAGCATTGTAGCGACCTAAGATTGCATTATATCGACGTAGAAAACCATTATTATATCAAAGTTCAGTCTAACCGAGTAAGTTTAGTTACTAATGGGTTGATTATTATAGGCCTCGTTCACCGTATGTGTCTTGATATTGCTCAACCCTTGAACTAGTTATAAAATACAAAGTTTAATTTTTTTTTGAAACAAGTGGTGGTAGTCAGGGGGAGGCTAGGTGGGGAGTGGATGGGGCAGTTTCCCACCATGGTTATTTTTAGTTAGTGTAATATTGTACAAAATTTTAGAAATTTCCCTGATAAAAATTTGAATTTGTAAATGTATTACTAGTGTTTTATAGTTTTGTCCCAGATAAAAACTATTCCTAGATCAGACACTGGTAGTAGTGTGATGTTAATCTTTGAAGTTCAATGTAAACCCGTTAGGTTTGAGTTCAATTCCTGCTAAAAACTAAGCTATCGATCTGTGGTTAATTTTGGCTTGAGTTTTCGGATTAATCCACTCTATATCAGTAAATGCATTTTTTCTCGGATCATTCGGATAGCAGACAGATAAATAAGAAACTACTATTTTAAAAACAAAGAGCTCAATTATATTCTTCCATAAAAGATATTTATCATTGCATGCGTTTATAAATTTTTTTACCTCTCAAGTGTAATATGGTGTAATATGGTGGAGTTTGCCATTGGTACAATTCTTAAAATCTCCTCTTGCTCGTGCATATAATCATCAATAGGTGTTTTTCTTCCTTCCTACTTTTCTATTATTGTTTATTAAATGTTAGTCTTTCACTTTGACATAATTCGTTTTAAAAAAAAAAAATCTAAATAAATATATGTACACTATTATATTATACTTTATCTAAAAGCAGCATAAATCAGTGAGCAATTAGCCTTAAAGGACACGAAAGGCATGCACTTAGAGATGAAAATTAAAGTTGGAACAAAGCAATTGAGTGTGATGATGTTTAAACAATATAGACTAGTCTGGTATGCATGAGCATGAGGATAAGCCACCAGAAGTCAAACATAACGCAAGATTATAAAAAGAGTTTTTCTTTTGTGAAGTTTTTAATTTGTTAGAGGGTAATTCATGGGACCAAGTTAGAACATACGATGTTTGTTTTGTTGCTCATTAGCATCTTTTTTTTTTTGAGAAAAGCTCATTAGCATCTTTAACCTCTCAATAACCATTTTCGGTGGTACTAATAGACTCTCAAATGCCTTTTTGTATATTTAATAACTCTAAAGATGTCAATAAATGATTACAATTTATTAATAAACTTTAAAATAAAAACAAAAACAAAAACAAAAACAAAAACAGTTATAAATATGGCATCGATAATAAACTAGGTAGCTACTATTATAACATAGAACCACTTAATTGTGATATAGAAGTTAGAACTCGACGTTCATTATACTATAAATATCATAGTAGTAGTGAAGAAGAAGCCTATATATACCAATGACCCACTTGAGCGGACGATCATTAGCTTTTATGAAAAACTTGTGTTATTTTGTGATAGCTACCAAAGAAAAAAACAAAGTTCATATGATGACAAAATATTCTGATATATCATCAGCGTGAGGCGGGAAGTAACGGTGACATGAGGCTGGGAATATAAATAAATAAAAAATATAAAAAGTCGGTGTCTGTAATTATAAATGGTGATGATAAACGTTGAGCATGCGAGTTTGGTCCATTGTTAATAATGACAACTTTTTGCAAACGATCTTTGGGAGACCCAACCACACAGAAAACCAAAAAAAAAAATGTTTACATAGACTGATACCACATTACTTAACACAGATGATATTAATCAGTTTAATAATTCACCAATCTTGAGAATCACTCATGATATAGTAAGAGTTTTCCTTCCATGCATATTGTATATTCTGGTTTTGTTTTAGGACACTTAATGTCATAATTAATTTGGTAATCTGAAGGTCACTCAATTCGTGTCAGTAAAATGAACTACGACCTTTATACTATTTTCTGCAAACAGAATGAATGCATACAAGAATCACTCGATACACAGTTGAAAGCGATATTTAATGGGCTTTGGGTTCAGTCTCCATTTCTGTTTCTCATCTCCATTGTAAAAGTTAAAATATATAAGAGAAAGTGCATATGTGGACCAGGAAGAAAATGAAGTCTTTCAATCTCTTTGCTCCTTTTTGGTGAATACTACTTTTGCTTATGTTCATCAGCTTTCCATTCTAGCAAGATGTAATTTTCATGGTAAATGACTAAATGGCAACTGAATTATGGGCCACAATATAGATAAATAAAATCACATAGTTTTAAGGCCCATAAAAAGTAAAGAAAAACTAGAAACATGTATAAATAAATATTATTGTTATAGCAAAAAACATGCACATAGAAAAAACTCATTTTTAAGGGTTAGGAAACAAGTAACCGAGATTAAGGAGATCTACAAAACAAACTTAAATAGCATGTACCTTTTCACTTTATTATTTAAATAAAGTGAACTACCGGTTTATATAGACTTCCTGATTACCCACTAAATCCAATCAAACATTTAAATATACTCATTACATGTGATCAATCTATAAAGATCATAAGAAATAAATAGAAACTCAAAACAAGAAATTGTTCGAGTTTTATTGCCAAAAATCTCTTTCATTATTAGCATTCCTTGTTAATAGTAGTGCTACTTACTAATTTTCTTCTCAAGTTTAGACATTTCATTTCAATCAAGAAAGAATAGACTGTATGCATGATTAAAAAAAACAACAGTCAAAACATAAATTATAAATCGTCAGCATCTATATCAACAATGTCACCTCATCTCCAAAGATTGAGATTTTCAACTACTTTCCTCTCATATATGTGTTAGCATGTCATTATAAGAATTTTTGTTGATACGATACAATTAATGATACGATACAACAGTTTCATCCTACATAACACCAAAAATGAAAAAAAATTGATGATTTCATACAAAATGAATCTAAATTATTATTTTATTATTATTATTTAAACTGAAATACAGTTACATAGTCTCACTCGCGTAGTTTATGAATAGATACATAAAAATTAAATTAATCTCATCTAGTAGTTTGCTTATGATTTTTTTAGTTGAATTATCTACTATTCAATTAATTTTTCTATTAGACTCCGTACTTATTATTACAAGAAAGTTACACATAGTTCACATCGAGATATATAGATATATAGAGAGAAAGAATACATGCCACTTGACAATCTTCCAATTCTCACACAAACACAATTAGACCACATAATTTCTGAAGAATAGAAAATAGAAATCAAAATAAAAACAAAAATGTGATCTATAAAATGTAGTTAAGTTACTTATATAATCCATGCATACATATGTTTAGAGGATTAACTATTACGTCCACAATTTTTAGAAAATAATATATCGTCTGTTTTGTTTATGTTTCATGAAAACATTCAAACGAGGTAGAAATCTTTTGTTAAATAGTAAAAATATAATTTTCAGCAACATCGTTAAAAATGTTATGCATTTAAAACAGCTAATTAAATTAAAATTTGGTTAACTACGAAGTTATGTTTAGAAAACAAAGAACCACATTTATCAACTTTGGTAGGTGGAAAGAACCGTGGAGATGTGAAGAATGGTGTTTTCGGATCGTAAAACTGGAACTTGGGAGGCTGCCAAATAACAGAAATAAACGGTACGATTTGGATTTCACGAAGGTCAACAAGAAAGGTAGATGAAAACCTGTTCCGTGAGAGCTAAGTTGGCATCAAAGAATGATCCTATGGTTCCAATATCCTGGCCATTACAAAAAGATAAACAGTTTTAAGAAAAGACCTGGACCTTATGCTCCCTCACGGCCAATGGAATGATCTCAGAACCATAGTCACTGGATGTAGGATAACTCGATCAAAATCTCCTTTCTAAACACGTAACACCCATTGATGCAATGGGAATGACGCAGCTTCTTTTGGTGGTAACCCAAGAACGGATGTGTCAACTTTCTGAAAACATGAACAACAACAAGTTTTCGTAACGTTGCTAGCAAGAAAATTGGTTTAGTTCAACAAAATGTCATCAAAACCCCATGTGCAAGAGAAAAACACTCCTCACCGCAGGTTTAGCTCTCTTGCTTGTAAGAGGAAACAAACGAGTCCCAGCACAGTACCTAGTATGATAGAGGCTACATTCTTTGGGTCTGCTCTTAGAGTTGTCAACAGAGGTTCCTGAAAATGCATTCTTTATATCAAGACAGGACTTGGAAGAAAGAAAAAAACTACTTACGGACACTTCTGTTAAAATTTGAAGCTGTAAAACTACATTCACTGAACCAAAAAAAAAAAAAAACTTGATTGATCAGAGACCGTCTCTTTGCCCAACCAAAACACTAAAACATTCACACTCTCCTTATAAACTCACAACAGCCAGTACTGACAACAGCTACGAGAAAGTCTAGTAAAGTCACATACTTTTTTTTTTCAAAAATAAAAATCAATCAGATGATGAATTTAGCTAGTAAAATACAGCTTCATATGGCTAAAAGAGGTCCTACCGGGAGTCGAACCCAGGTCGCTGGATTCAAAGTCCAGAGTGCTAACCACTACACCATAGAACCACGCTGCCAGATTTGAATCCACTAACAATACTTTGCAATCAGGTATTAGTTCATAGAGACAACACATGTGGTTTAATTAAGCCACTTGTCGACAGGTCTTTTGTGTCAATTTTATTTTGTCATTTTCTAAAAAATTACAACATTTCTCTGTATACTATGATATTGCTAATTTGAATTATAACTTCAAATCCGCTTTAAGTAAATTATTAAGACGTAAAATTTAGTTTATAAGACTAACTCAATGTCACACAAGTTATTCTAGCCGATTTACATAGCGCCAAACACTTGCTCTACATTTTTTTTTTTGCTCCTCATACGGTCTTAGAGAGTTTTGAGGTCTGATCCTAGAAAAGCTCCAATAAATCGATGAGTTACACCACATTGAACATGTGACTCATGAACGCTTAGATACATCGTTATGTAATCAGATACGAAGAACATTTGTCGATCGGTGGCCTGATAGCTTCAAGATACGTAACCTACCTCCAACATCTTCGTACGTATTCTCTAATGGAGACTTAGGTTAGCTAACGTAATTGCACTTACTCTTGGATATGTAGATAGTAGTACCTTTAAGGAGACAAGACACCATGGGTTAGACTTGCCCACGTTCAAAAATCTATATTTGTATTAATCTTATATATGTTTTCTTTCAGTTTTACGTGATAACTACGATCGGTTCCAACTTCCAGGTAAGGTGGCGTTTCGGATGACAAAAGCAGAAAGCAATTGAGGACGAGTTCTGAAGATAACTGTTTTGCGTCCGCTCATCTTAGCACTCACATGTGATATAAAACACAATAAAAATAGGTGACCATATTCGAGTGTTCTGGATTCGTGTAACTTGTCTATCGATCGAGTAAAACATTAATTAGTTCAAGCCACAAATATTTTGTTTAATCCGACATTGTTCTCATTTGGAGAATAGCCAATTAATTAACCACACTTGTTTTCTTTTCTTCTTTTTCGTTTTCTGTAAGAAAATTTGTTTCTAGGAGATTGTAACATGTGCTAATTTGCTATACAGTGTTGATTAATGATATTGACATACCAAGAGCTATTCAATAACTTATTTAGCCCCCTCAGGACACTTAATGTAAGTAGAAACATATCGTCAAGTCTCATTACTAATCATAAATGGATCAAAGCTGGTCTACCCTGGTTTTAATTCCCCTTTTTAATCAGGACGACCAACTTCGCTCCACTGTCAAAACCGAAACTTACAAATAAACCACAACCAAAAGAGATTAAAGAACTATTTCTTCACCTTCAACATTTTCTACCTCCAAATCTGATAATGATAACACAATAGTCGTCCTACAGTTTGTTAAGTCCACGGCTAAATTCCACCACCAAAACCAGGTGGCGTTGGCCAAAAGCCACTGCCAACACCGCCTCCTCCATCTCCACCATCTCCAGTAACATAAGTCATGCATGACAATGGTACGAGACATAGCCCACGGCTTCTTAGATCCCTCGTCTCTTCCTCGCCCCCTTCTTGTGGTATTAAGCCCTAATTAATTTTAGTTTAAAATAAGTAAAACTGTGGACAAAATAATGACATTGGAGTGATTGTTTATGTAAGCTGTAGTAATGTGTTATAGGTTCTCTAAATATACCAGTTGCGAAGCTTTTCCTGGTCGGTTCCTAGATGCTCTCATGTAGGGAACGCTTAAAGTCTGCCCATTAAAAAGCAAGTTTGTCATTTGAGTTATGACAACTTTACTATTTTTCTACATGTATTTTTAATGTTATTAAATGATGACCACGAGCATCGTCAGCTAATATAAACATATATCCGATTATCCATTAATTAAAATTTATATGAAATGGGATCAAAGGTACTTACGCGTAGTGCGCCAAAGAGGATATGATAAGATAAATATCAAGTCTAGCTAATCTCTTGCTTTAAAGGCAAGCTAAAAGCCTATGGAACTAATTATATTAGTATATTACTTTTCTGATATAATTGATTAGCCCATACTCCATAGTCTTTTAAAGTTTGATAATTTCAGTACGTGTTAGATTTCTGTGTAGATTATATACTAACTGATAAATTTTTTAAAAATAATTGGCAAACGGAACCAGGATCAAGAAGAATGTCTGGACGTAACATGAATTAAAATATATTCTCCTATAGTCCGAAGGTGCCATGTAAATATCACTCCAACTTCATTCTTTATAATATGTATTGTTATTTTCTTATTTAAATATTTATGTTCTATGTATCGAGTAAGATCGTGTACAGATAATCAAACACACACACACATATATATATATATATATACGTATAAGGATGTATGAATGTGTAAAACATGCATGCATGCGTTGAAGTTAATTACCTCGATCTGGCTCTGTAGGAATTTGATGTATCCAATTGCCTCCATTAATACAGATGCCGTATCTGTCTGCACTTCAGCATTTTTAATCAGCTCAGCTAATATATTAGTATGAAAATACCTTTATCTACTTCGGAAGTTCTTTAGTGTCAACACTATCTAAATAAATGGTTATAAGGATACCTTTCCTAGTGTAATAAAATACAACATTCATAAGCAGTACCGGCCCTGAGGAGAAGCATTACAAGCATCAGCTTCCGGCCCACAAAAAATACTTGCTTAAATCAGCCATTTTTATAAAAAAATTATCTACAAAATTTGTAAAAGTGGCCAATTTTTTCAAAATTGCTTGTGGTCTTTTTTATGTCAGGACCGGTACTGTTCATAAGTATCCTATCATGAAGTACACTTCGGTGATCTAGAAAGGTTATGAACCGGAAAAACTGATACTTGAAAACTCAATGGTCTGTTCTCTTTAAATGTTTTAATTGTTTCTCAAATCTTAGTGCTATAGATGCTTATAACTGTTTAGGTAAAAGTTAATTATATAAGGAATGAAATTAATTGTTGCTAATTACCTTCCCAAAGGGTGAAACCAACTGCTGCAGAGCTGCTATTCTGTCTCCTAACTTTTCTTTCCTCACCTGTTTTTCATTTTCCAAACATATAATCAATACAATGAACAGTCAATCTCACTTTGCTTTAGTTATATAGATTTAAATGCTATAATCTTTTATAAATTATATTAGGCTTTAGTTAATTATTTTCTTTTTGAACTGTTGAAGACAATTAAACGAAGTGGCAGGTACTTGAAGAAACAAAAGTAGTAACCTTGAAGGGTGGGCAAGAAGAGCGTGATTCCACGCGCGGTTTCTTGGAAGTGTTTTCCCCTGCCTTTGTTGCCATCACGAAGTTATGTCTCTTCCCTTCACTTGCTTGAGGTTCATTACTATACATTTCCATCTTCAGCACAAATAAAATCCCAATTAGTATTGCATATACATAATTGCTTATATATATATATGTATAACTGTTTTTAATTATTATTCCATATAAGGAACAATAATAACCCCCACACCCCGACAATGAGAGAAAGTTTTTTTTTTTTAAAAAGAGATTTATAAAAAGACAATAAAATAAAATAAGGAATAAAGAGAAAAGAAAAGAGAGAACAAAGGTTGATGTTTCAGTTTAAAGAGAGCTGCTTACGAATTATGTTAAAAGGTTAAATAGCTCAAGCCTTGGCCCTCCAACCAAGAACCACAACATCAAAGAAAAAGATGAATAAAAAGAAGATAAAAGTTTATACGTATATATATCTTTTTTATTTTTTTTTATTTTTATTTTTTTTATACGTATATATATCTTTTTTATTTTTTATACGTATATATCTTTGTCTCAAGTTCACAAGAAAAAAAACATTTGTTTCAAAGCTGGTTACAAAGCTCCAATTATGGTTTACAAAGGTCTCGCACTTTCTCTAATCTGATTAATCTACTCTAATTTTACGAGAACAGTATTTCAGTTTCTTTCAATGTGTTCTTTAAGTAATGCCACGAAATTTAACATAAGATTTATTGAACTTTTTTTATGAGTCAAAGTGTTCAAAAAAGTTCTGTGAATAATAATGCAATCTACTCCCTTGATTCGTCAGCAAAAATGAATACATATACAGAAAACTAAGCTTTTAGACTCTTTTGTGACTGACATAAAATTATGAGAATAAAGGTGAAAGGTTACCATGCCGTAGTATGATCCTATATAATACTTTACTATTCATTTTTTTTGATCAAATAATACTTTACTACTATAAAATCAGAAATGAGGGTGAGCCCCAAGATAAAAATATATGCATAATAGTATTTTGTAACACATACATAATAATAGTAATATAACCCTAAAACTGAATGCTTTCAGTTGCACTAACTTTAGAAAATCCAGCATCAGACCAATCCTTCAAGCATCATTTATATAATTATATATAAAAAGCAAAAAAAGATTTATAAGAAATAGATAAAAAAAGAAATAGAAAGTAATGACTCAAAATAAACTTACTTGATGACTAGGGGAAGAAGAAGGGAGGTGAAGTGTTTGCTGCAGATGATGATGAAAGGGGAGGCCAAAAGGAGTAAAATTTCCTCTAACCTCTTGAGAATTTAAAGGAGGAACTAAGACATTCCCTTCAAACAATCTTCCATCCAAAACTTGCATGTTCATATCAAATGGTCTTGGGATGTTGCTTATCCTTCGAGACTCGCTCAAGCTTGATATGTTCACGCTTGGATAAATCTGACTGAAACTGCCTCTATGAGACTGAGACGAAGGCGAAGAAGAAGAAGACGAAGAAGAGGGAAGGGTGTTGGAATAATCTCCATTGATTGGGAAGCCAGAAGATATAGTATTGAGAAGAAGCTTTTCAGTGTAGTCCTTGTGTTCATTGATCTTCAAATAGTTTGTGATCACTGGACTGTTTAACATGTCTGTGAACCTAGGCATGCCTTGTTGATGGTCTGAGGTAGTTGATGAGGAAAGCTCTTCTTTGATCTTGTGACCCCCTTGATGATGAAAGGAAGATTCGTCATGTGTCCATTGTAAGGGAAAGTCTTGTTGTTGGATCAAGGAGTGATTGTGGATGCTAGAGAGACTCAAACATTCACTTGTGTTGTTGTTGTTCTGATCTCTTGTGTTTAACATCTCATTGTTAAAGTTATGACTCAAGCTCACACTATTCCTGCCACAAAACCACAAAAAGTTTTTTTTTTTGTGAATCAATGCAAACTTCAGGATACCATATATATAAGAAGACTAATATAATATTAGTATTTTATCAGCCACTTAAATTCTATCTTGTTGTCTTCCTCGCTTTTTTTTTGAGAGTTTTCCTGATTAACTTATCTTTCATAAGTCAGAAAAAAAAAGAAAAAAAAAGGAAGAAGAAAGATTCCAAATTCTTGACATGTTGATACCAAGAATATTCAAAACACCCAAATAGCTGCAGAAACTTATAGCATACACGTGCTAAATAGATATATGATCATGTATGTGTGTATGTGTGTATGTGTACATATGATACTAGAGAGGACATATAGTGTGTAAGCGGGAGACTTACAGAGAAATACCTCCTGGGCTCCATTGATGGACAGAGGAAGCTTCATAGCAAGAAGGGTTGGAGTTATTATCTAAGGAAGAAGAAGAAGAAGACGACCCCACTAACTGTAATGGATCTTGAAGCTGATGAAGATTACCAGAGTCCATATGTATGAGAGATGATATATATTATAGTTGTTCTCTGTATCTATGTGTATATATCTTCGTGTGTAAAGAAAGTTGAAAAGAAAGATGGAAAAGGAAGGATGATTTATGAAGAGTTTCTCTTGAAAATCCCAAGAGATTTATAATAAAATGAAGTAATTAATTAAAATTGTTGTTGAATATCTCTCAAAGCCCCGTATTCCAGCACATCACATAACATTACCTTAGCTTTTTTGAAGCTTGACATATCTCTCTCTCCCTCTCTTTCTCTACTATTTCAAGTACCTATATTATGAAAAGCAATAAAACCTTCAAAAGAAAGGAGGGGAAAAAATCATTCAATAATACAAGAACAAAAAACTATTTTTAATATATATGTATAATATTCTTCTCTCTCATGGACTCTCTCTCTCTAGAGTACATGCCCTACTTTTCTTTTTTCACTATTTGTATATATATGTTACTACTTTGTATATAATTTTGTATTATCTTGTGTAGCTTTTATGCCCTCTCTCTCTCTACAATTAGAAGGAGATGATTAAAATTCCTGAAAGCCATGATTAGTGTCCCAAGCTCTTGCCTTCGATCCCAAGGCTTTGCAACAGTTGTCTCAGACGAGAAATGATGGCATCCATCCATCTCTGTCTACTCCCACCCAGTCACCCCCACAATACAACGTTGCTTTCTTTATCTCTCACTCCCTTTATATGTATACTGTATACATATTGCTTTTTATTAATTAAATTTGGGATGTGTACATCTGTATGTCCAGTGTAGTTATGAAACGAATATCATGAAGAAAGTATACTCAGCCCAAACCCACTCCTGATTATAGAAGTTACGTTTTAACTGAACACTGGTCATCTCACACGTGGTTGAACATATACACATACGTATCCAAAAAATAAATTGTTATTCGTCACTACAACCTCAGTAAATCCAAGCTACTTGGATGTAAAATGTAAAAATGGCTGTGGAATGTAAGCACGGGGTTGTACTAGTAACTTTAACATTCTAAGAACATCTCCCGGACAATCATTACATGTCAAATTTTTCCTTTCATTTTTTACAAAAAATTTAAACCTTAAGAATCAAGATTTCTTGTATCTCTTTGCTTTCACTGAAATGAATTCACATACTTGACAAGGGTATAACAAAACTTGTAAATGAGGTTGAAACTTAGAAAGCCAACAACGGAACTCATTTTGTGCTTTTGAAGTGGACGCAGTTAGCTATTAGAGATGGAAATGATGATCTCGACGGCTTTTTTTTAATACTTTTTTCAAGTGGAATAATTGTAGTAGCAGGAACCACCACCAAGAAGCTCAAATTAGAAGAAAAAAAAACAAATTAGTTTACAAGGGACTACAAACATGAAATCAGTCATCACTCACTGTCATCATGACGTCAACTCCTCCAAAAGCATGCTGAAGTTACGACATATACAGAAATGTTTAATCAATAAATATATTTTAAAAATTTAGGGGATCAAAATCAAAGTTTCATCACTTCTTTTTGCTCAGGAACACAACAGTGGATGGGAAGACTATACAAATGGGAATGTCAAGATGGAAATGAAATGAGAGTAAGGGAATATACAAATGTTCTAAATGATTCAAAATTTTGGTGATTTCGAAAAAGACCCAACAAAAGTAAGCAGAAGGAATGCCACGGGCTGAAAGCAGTGACAGATCAATAACTTACAATCAGCAGTCATTGACATTTAGGGCACATACAGAGTGAGCATACAAAATTTATGCAAGAAATAACTTGGCAAAATGATTATTATTAACATTTAGAAGATGTGTCATATTATGATGTTATGATGATTGGCCTTTTTGTTAATTTGCTGTTGAAATTAATGTCTTTCAGAAGAGAGGATTGTTGAGGTGTAGAAGGTATATAGCTATGTTATCAGATAAATGGTAGTATGTTTTAGTTCAGGACGATCAATAAGAATGTTTTAGGTATGCTTGTTTTCCTAGTTTGTGTTCCATATTTATACCATTATCACTCTCTTTTCATTTTAATCGAGCAAGGGAGAGAACTAAAAAGAATTCTTAAAATTCACTCCTTTTTCAAATTTTGTTTCATTGTAAATTTAAATTTTCGTTACAATATAAATGTCGTTTATTTTTTAATACAATTTATATTAATTTTTCTATTCTTTCTTTAACTAAATTTAAAATAATGCTATTTTTTCTAATAATTTAATAAAAACAAAGCTAAATATTTAATTATTTTTTTTAATTTGTGTGAAAAAAAATCTTGAATGACATCTAATTTAAAGTGGATAGAGTATTAACTATAGTGAAATTCAGCGGAAAGTGAACATCTTATATTATATATTAAAATGGAAGTCATGACTTATTTCATGTGTGATTTTTTTTATTTGGACCACCTCTTAGAAAATTATTTAAATGATTTTTTTTGTATACATATTTGAATTATTCTAAACAAACAAATCAAATAGATATTCCCAGATTTTTTATTAATTATATCCCATATAAAATCTTTTCAAATCTTTTTATTTACAATATAAATATATATTCGTATTTATTTAAAATATAAATGTATATTTTCACTTAAACAAACCTTCTAAATATTTAATTAATTTTTAATTATTTATAATATACATGTATATTTCATTTTACTAAAATAAACCTTTTAAGTACCTAATTAATTTTTAATTATACTAAACTCATGCTAATTTTATATTAAATTTATGATATTAATTTAATATAATATTTTAATGTAGGTTGATATTAATTACACTTAGTGTAGGTTATTCAGTTAAAGATTTAAATCATACATATAATTCGATTAACATATATGTACGATCAAAACCTAAAATAAAAGTATAAGGGAAATTAATATCTCAGTTAATAGTAAATTAAATAGAATTTATCGTAAATATCACATAATGTAAGGTTTTAATTAGTGTTCATGTATTAGTAAGATAGATATCACTAACAATTTGAAACAAAAAATAAATACATGCATGTAAACTATAAAATTGTTGTGTTTGAAAATATATATTAAACTATTAATAATATGATAAATATTAAAACTATATACCACTAATCATGCAAACCAAGTAGTTACATGTATAAAAATGAAAATAATCACCCGCACGGTTGTGCGGGTCGAGATCTAGTAACTCTTAAATTAGGAGTGAACCATTAAAACTATGTGTCTCTATTGTTTTGATTTTATTATATTTTAACTGTAGGTCAGATCTATGATCCAAATACTAACAAGAACTAACTAATATATATTGTTCATAAAGCATTTCTTATCAGTGACTCAAAAGTGCAATGAATTCAGAAAATGATTATACTACTATTGATAAAGCTGTCACCAATTCGATCGCATCTAAATAAATGTTTTATTAATCAGCTCATTGATCGTGTGGAAAGCAACTAATTTAATCGTAACGAGTTAGTAATTCGTATCAGTTCAGCTAAATAAATAACATGGTAAATAAGGTAAAACATGAAAAAGTGAGTAACAAGACTCGAATAAGAAGAAAAGGAAGGACATTGGAGAACGTGATGAAATCAGAAAGAGTATGGGAAAAACTTTGTTCTCACTTTTTGTGTTTCTTTATCTCTACTTGCACGCTCACAAATCTCTTTTTCCCTCGAATTATATACAAGCAATTAGGCTATTCCAATATCTACTTGCGTTAACAAAATTTTTTTATTGTGATGTCTATTTGTAGCTTGGTGGTCCTCTTGGAGTCATTATGGTCGAGTCTGAATACTAATTAATATAGTTTGCAAATTATAGAAATTCAAACTTTATACTCAACTCAATTGGGGTTGACTTTCAAAAATATTGAGGCTATGGACTAAAACATGTATAGTAGTATGGTCATGTTCCACCTCTCTAGGCTTTGTTTAAACTCATTTGATCAAATCTTTTCAAAAACACAGTGGAATAATTTTGCTGCAAGTTTATTGGAACAAAAGGTGTTGTTCAGAAACAATTATTAGTGACGGAATGCTAAGGTTTAGTGGAAACCCCTTTTATAGTTGTAAGCATACCAAGCACAACTTTAAAATTTACTTGATAATGGAGATTATGAGTATTAAATTGATATTACCTAGAGATTCAAGTGGCTATATCCATTATCAAGTAAACACGGAACCTACGAACTACACAGTTCCAGGGAAGATCGACTGATCCCTCCATCTAAAGGATCTGGTAAACCATATTTAGATCAAAGAAGATATAACTAAATCAATACAAGGGATATATGTACCAATCTAAGAAATACATCCAAATTAAAAGAATCAAGGCTCTAATCGACTTGAATACAAATCTTAAATGCTATAACTCAATAGAACATATAAACAATGCTAAATGAACAAACCTATTGTAGTCTCTCGTCTCAAGCTCTAATTAAGAACTTCATTTTAACTTGAACATCATATGATCCTCAAAAGACACCACACTAGTGTCCTAATTGATCTCGACTATCTCTTCCATAGTGAAGACTTGTTTTGTTCTCAGCCGTCAATTTCTAATGATTTCCAAAAATAAACACATCATAAGGAATACTGAATGTTCTGAACAAAAAGTTTGATGTTAAAAAGAAGATCATATAAGGCAACCAGGGAATTTACATGCGGACTTGCTCTGGCGTCCGAGACCGAAGACCGTCACCCGGCCATGACCCACCCTCGGGTGTGCGTCCGCGCCGCTTAAGGGTTCGGTCTCTAGTCTGGACCACCACGGTGGAGTCAAGACACTCGGTTATCAGAAAAAAAAAGATCATATAAGGCTGATTTGTTTTTTTTTCATTGACTACTACGCATACTAAGCCGATTTGTATATAGACGATGAATTGATAGATAGCTAATACTAACCTCTAGTATACAAATCACATATTTTGATCATATTCATTTGATCACTCGTTAACATTTCTAGCTAATATTCATATATATATATATATATATATATATATTCAAGTATACATATACACATGATCATATACAACTGTTTACATATGTAGATACATTCCACCAGGATGAGTATTAAAATAGCATTCACGAATATGTTCCAGAAGATGAAGAAATGATGGGCTCCCTCCATCCAGTAATATCCAACTTGACCGTAGATCTTGAAAAGCTATCATGTGTTAATCTATTGTATTGTGTGCCTTTTCAAAAGTTTTGTTTGAAATATATGTATTAATATCAAAAGTATTAGGTGTAGAAGCTAAATTTGTTTTACATCAGTTACCAATCAGGGCTCCATCATCGCCATCATAACAAATCACTTCAGAAATACTACTCGTTTTAATTAGTCACAAACTGGTCAACACTTCGTAAAGATAGTTTTTCATAGATGGATCAGACAGTTTGATGGTGATAATACCATTAACTTTATCACACTTTTACAATCTAACTACTTATTTCCCCTTATCTTGCATATCAATATGTCGGTATATATATATATATCTTGATACTTGATAGATATACTAATTTCTTGGATATGAATGTTAACTAATTTCATTCAGTTATTATATATGTAGATATAATCAAATCATTGTTGTAATATGGCAGACAACACAATAAAAAGAGTGAGTACCAGCGAGCTATGTGCATCTTCTTGCTTGCCAAAACCCTAATATATTATTAGTTCTCTATACACTTGTACATCACATTGTATTCTCCAAAAATCAATAGAAGCAAATATTTTCTTCATACCGACTAGTAATATTCGTGTTATTACCAAAACTTAACCCCAAAGTAGATCCATTCAACTGGACTTACAAACGCGGATTTTGTATCTACAATTTTTCAAGGAAAGCAAACTAATGCTAATATAACGATTTCATGAATAATAGTTATGTTGTAAATACATAATACAAGGCTATGCAGTGGCGACGAGGGTTCATGATTAAATAGATTTCAACGAAAATTAAAGATGGTCGTCGTTGGTTAATCATATGCATTATTATGTTAGAAAGGAAAAAAATAAAATAAAAGATAACCTCTCTTTTTTGGGGGTCAAATAGAAAAAGCAGCGAACAAAGTCCTTAAAAGGAGGGTTCTTAAAAAGTATGTTAAAGCATGTTTATTTATCTTAAAGTTGTCTAAGAAGAGGACAAAGGCTTTAGAGCAGGGGAATATATGCTTTCTCAATTTTAGGGCATCTCAGTCCAACATACTTTCCCCATCCCTTCTCTTCATCATATTTTTAAATATTTTTACTAATTTCTTTACAACTACAAAATATCCTTCATTTTATTTCAATTTCATTATAATTTTCACTTTATACTATAAAGAAACTCAACCAGACACGCGCATGTGTTGTATTTGAGCTATACATGGAATGTTATGGGACTAGTTACTATAACGGTGTTCAGTATTTCATCATCTATTTTTCCTTTTTATTTATTTTTGGGGCTTGTTACCAAAAAGGTTTCTCGTCTTATTATAATTTAATAATCTATAAGGAATGTTTTTCTGTCGCCTATCTATAATGAATGTTGATATAGTTTAAGTTGATAGATGCTTATTTTGTGTATATCTAGAGCTAAAACCCAGTATGTATCTCTCTCTATAAACTTTCAAAATTCACAAATTATAATGAATTTTGCGAAGATTTATAAACAGCTTGGTCAAAATGAATAAATTCAAGTATGTTCCAAATTACTAAAAAAAGAAACAAAATTATTTGTACAACTAACAGAAACGTTTATGACTATTTATTGGTAATGCAATGTGTTAGGATTTTTAGGGAATTAAGAAGTTATGAGCTTTTAGGTCATCATGTTTTTTTTTGTGACCTTGAAGATGCTCTCTTCTTAAATGTTAGTAGTTAGTAACCGAGATTTGGTTTTAAGTCGACTATCGTCTTGATTCAACCTTTAATCATAGAGCAGAGGGAAAATTCTTATTCCCGATATTTGTTTGTATATGATGAAAAAACTCTTGAAAAGTTGATAAAGCTTCGTATGGGTGTATTACTATTATATAACGAAGACGGCAAAACTTTCTCCACGTGGTCAATCAATATGTCTGCTTATCTACATAATTGATTGTTCATGTGATTATAAAAAATTTAAGTAGACAATATGTTATGTGTATACAGTCAATAAAAGGTAAGAATAAACGACTTTTTGTTTGATACTTGAAAAGTAGTACGTATCCTGTAAAGTAAATGACACCGTCGACGGGCGACGATGTGGTGGCTGCTCGGAGGGATAGACCGGGTTGGAGGTGACCGTGGCGATATTTGAGTAAAGATTAATGGAATATTGTTGACTAATCCTGGTTTCTTTATAAAAGATTAATTGGAAAAAATCCTGGTTATTTCTAATAGCATTTTTTCGCAAATATATAAAACATGTGATGAGGTAGAAGGCACTCGTTAAACACAAACAGATTTTGAATCAATTTGTGTTTGTAAATTGATTCAAAATCTGTTTTGGTTTAGGCCCAAAAAATTGGGCTGGGCTTGCTAATGCATAAGATCAATCCACAAATACGGATCACCAACATTAACAAGTGTCTTCTCCAAACAAAAATGAGGGAACAAAATTAATAAACATGGATGCAGTGAACCTTGGCTACGCATAAGGATGTCCATTGGGCTGTCTATGTACAATGGACATGTTTAAATGGACAAATCAGTTCACTGGATATTATATTTTTTAAATTCAAATTGTATCCAGTCCAAATTGTTCAAACCAAATTGGATCATTCCAAATGGACTTTCTACGGGTCTAATTAAAAAATCAAGTTTAACATATAAAATTTATATTTAATATAAGTCCATTATGTTTTGTACAATCAAAAAGTATACATTAGGTTTATAAATAATTTTGTGGGAAGACGTGATTTTATGGTTTTGGCGGGTAAACGTAATTTTACGGTCTTGGCGGGAAAATGTGATTTTGAAGTTTTGACGGGAAAACGTGATTTCACGGTTTTGACGGGAAACCACGATTTTACAATTTTGGCAGGAAAACGTGATTTCACGATTTTGACGGGAAAACATGATTTTACGGTCTTGGCGGGAAACCACGATTTTACGATTTTCGTATAAAATGTGATTTTACGGTTTCGGCGAGAAACGCGAATTTACGGTTTTGGTGGAAAACACGATTTTACGATTTTAGTGTGAAAACGTGATTTCACGGTTTTGGCAGAAAAACATGATTTTACAGATTTAGCGTGAAAACATGATTTTACGGTTTTGTCGGAAAAATGTGATTTCACGGTTTTGCCGGGAAAAAATGATTTTTCCCCAAATACACTAACCCTAGATATTTTTAATATTTAGACCTTCCAATATCCATCTGGTTTTATCCATTTGGGCATAGGCATATTTTGACCAAAAAATTCCGATCAAATATAGACTTGTCCATATTAATTTGGACATAGGTTACCCCCATAGACAACTTGCCCATTTGACATCTCTTACTACGTATTCAACGTATATCTCATCAAACATAATCACATATACTCGTTCGTAAGCCCACAAAACTAAGGCCTCGATTGGTACAGCAGATGAAGAAGCAGTAGCAGTATGATGTAGAAGCAGTATGCTGCAGAAGCTGTATGCTCTCATTAAAAATTTTAATAAAGTGATTGGTAGAGCAGTAGCAGTATACAATTTTAAAATTATCATAAAAGTTAGTATATAATATATTTATTTTAAAATAATATATATTAAATTATAATATTTATAACAATATATGTTTTATTAAAAATAATGAATCTTATTTAATTATAAAATTAAATTAAATTTTAAATATAAAATATTATTATTTAAAATAAATGTAAATATTATTTTAAAATATAAGATTATTTTGGATATAAAATAATTTTGATATTATTAAATAAAATAAAATATTATATATATAATTTATATATAAATTATCATTATTTATATATTGGTAGAGCGATAAATGATTCATATAATATTATCGAAAATTAATATATGACATACAATTTATTTTTTATAAATAATATAGATAATTTTAATTTCTAATATATAATATATAGATATATATTATTTTATTTTATTTATTAAAAATGAATGATATGTGTAATTATATAAGTTATATTATATTTCAAATGTGAAATATTGTTCTTTTAAAAGTTAAAATAATTAGTCACAACTTTTATTTTTTAAATGTAAATTTATTTTTTATTATGAACATAGTTTTTATATTATTAAATAAAATATATTAATTATATATAATTATTTTAAATTTTATATATTCTAACTGCAAATGCTCTACCAAAAGCTCCATACGAGAGCATTGAGTAAAGAGCATTTGGAGAGCATTAGCATCTTGTAAATGCTCTTGTAAATGCTTTTGTGATAAATGTTGATTGGATAATGACGAGCATAATGTTTATGCTAATGCTCTGCCAATCATACCCTAAGAGTCGACGAAGAAACGAGAATGTAAAAAGGAAACTAAACTCTTTTAAACCAAGAGAAGATAGTCCTAAGTTCTGAGGGGCATTAGTGAAGAGGATCAAATAACAAGGGAACAAGGTTTTTCCTAATCAGAAAAACAAGAAACTAAACCCAACATTTTTTCTTTTATAATCTAAAAGGACGTTCCCAAATGAGAAACAACCAGATGAGATTCAGTAAACGCACAGAAGCAGAATCCACCACGTTGCAGCAGTTACGATTTGAGTAAAACAGACCGTTTTTTTCTTTCTTATGCTCCTCCTCCCTCTTCCTTCTCTTCCCGTTCTCTATTCCACTGCTCAATCCTCGCCCTCCTCTCCTCGCTTCCTTCTCTCCCACCACCAGGGCTTCCATGTCTCCTCCTAGAACCGTCCCTGTCTCCTCTCTCCGACCTTCTTTTCCCACTTCCATGCCGGTAAAACTCCCCATCTCTGTCCCGGTGACTAAACTCCCTGCGAGGAGGATCACGATCACGTTCACGATCACGCCGGTCATACTCTCTCTTTCCCCTGGGGCTTATACTCCTACTCCGGTACTCCCTCCTCCCAAACAGTTTCCTCCTCATCTCCCTCGAAACAAGCTTCACGTGCATAAAGTTACAATACCCGCCACGGTTACAGTTATCCTCCTCATACTGCCTACACGTGGCTTCCCTAAAATCCGTCACGGGAGAGAACTCCGCGATAATGGGCCGGCCCAAATAAGACCTACCTTGCAAGCCCTGCAAGGCGGCCGCAGCCTGATCCTCCTCCTTGAACTGAACATACACATTACCGATCATGTGGTCGGTAATGTTATCGCAGATGTTGAGAGACTCGATCTCGCCGAACTTCCCGAGCTCCTCGAAGAGATCCTCGAAGAAATCCTCGAAATGCTCCTGGACCTTGCGCGGGTCGAGAGGCTGCCCCTGTGCGTCGACGCCTGGGGTGATCACGTCGGGTCGTTGGTACATGTTGGCGAGGAGGAGGGTCGGGGAGATGGTGGGACGGTTGTGGATGCGGGAGCAGCGGTCGCCGTGGCGGCAAGCGCCCATCTTGAAGTAGAAAGGGCAGTTGACTCTGTCCTTCTCGGTACCGTAGATTGAAGCTAAATGCTCCGCCATTGATTCCACACCAACTGAGTTACAGTAATCAAACAATAATCATCAATTGACAGAGTTAGAAGGCTACAAAAAGTAAAGGTCACACGCTTAGATTTGAGGAATTGAATCAAAAAGAAAAGCAGAGACAGAGAAACTAAAATCGTCCGAGAAGAGCTAATTAAAACCACAGAGACGGCTAAATCGAAGAATGGGGGGGGAAAGAGTGTTACAGAGATTTGATAGATTGGTGATTAGCTGCCTGCCGTTCTCCGTCTAGTTGATTGATGATCTAGGGTTTGCTTTGTTCGCGAGCGCTAAGAGAGAAGAAGCCCGAGATTGATCGAGGATTCCTGATTTTTAATACTGAACAAAAAAAAAAGAATCGGGTTTGTACCTTTTTTCCGTCTAATGTTTTTTCACCGCACTTCTATTTTTACTTTTCTTTTTCTTTCTAGGATGTTTTACCTCGCAAAAAAGGTAATAGGGGGAACAAAGATCTCCAGAAATTTTTTCCTAAAATTGTTTGACAGCCAATATATTACTATTATTTTATTAAATTAGTTATTGAAAACTTATGCTGTTGTGTAAAATAAAATAGATATTCAATAAGTTAATAAATATAATAAATCATTTTGAAACTGAAAGTATACTAGAATTCGATTTTTAAAAAATTTAAGAACTTAAAATCATTTATATATCATCTCATTTATGTCATAAAATAATAATTAGTACATTCTAATATATGATACTTTACAAAAATATTTAAATTATTAAATATTATGTCATCAACTCTCAATAAAAAGATGGTTTTAACTTTTAACCAGTTAGATTACATTTATCATAACTTTTATCGGTTAAACAAATTTTATTGTTACTTAAAAATATTTCTATAAATTAGGTCTATTTTTATAAAACACCACAGTCCTGAACTAGTTTTTAATACTTTTTCATAACTTATCATAAGTTTAGTTTTCAGTTTCCAACAAATGTATCACTTAGGGGAATTCTACACAGGCTAATGGCACTTCATCAGATGAAACTACTTAGCAACGAGAAAATAAGTCGAAAACAATTTGAAGTAAAGATTCAAGATATACAATGACATAAAAGTCTTCGCTAGTATTAAAACAAGGGAGTGGGCACTTCTATAACCAACATCTCCTACATAATCTCTATGTAACAGAACAAACGTGAAGAATCTTGAGAGAGTCACTCTGGTGAAAGATGGTCACACCTGAGAGGCTTTATAACTTAGCCACATAAAAACCTCACTCGGATTGCTATATAACCTTTACTTAGCCTCTCTCATGCTCCTCCACAGAATCTTCTTCTGTTTAATCGACCAAACTGAAGACTACAAGAGAATGAGATTACATCTTTAAGCAGCTGAAAAATGGCTCACCAAATTCCAGGCTGTCTATAGGACTGCAAAGGGTAGCTGTGAAACGTATAGCCTCTAGCCATATGAACCGGAGGCTTTAAGGGTGCTGGTATTGCCCAAGCTACCTCTCTTCTAGGAGGCGGCGGCGGCATTGTCCTCCTTCTTTCCACTTCTATCAGCATGCACATCTCCTGGATCACCTCTGTCACCATATATACGAAACATCCCGTTATTTTAACCAACCGCTAAATCTATGTACAAAGTGTTTGAGCGACAAACCTTTTAATAGCTTAGTTGTCACTCCAAAATCCAACCACCAATCTCTCCTGCTGCCTACTTTAGCGTTCTGAAACGTAGAAGCTAAGTGCACAGTGGCAGTTGCAATAACATGAGGTTTGTACTGCAAGCACAGTGTCGTTCGAAGCCTGCACACAAATGCATTACAAGATTATTCGAACTCGACATGGCGACAAAATTGCAGATACTATACTATTAACAAAGGGTCTATTACCAATCGTGCACAAAATTCCATGCAGCTGTTGCAAGGTCAGGCCAGGCGTTCACCCTATTCAAAGCCGCAGCCAATGGCTTGTAGGGAAGCTCGACGTCTAGAAGCTGGAAAGCACTTGTGTCCAGCAGAAGCCTCTCCCCAGCCAAAATAAATTCTTTAAATTCATGGTACAATTCCTAGCAGACAGAGAGTAACGAGTAATAAGTTAGTAAAATGCACAGTAAGATATTAATATTACCAATGGATGGATGTATAAATATTACTTACAGTTTGATGGATTCTTAATGAGGCAGAAGGATCCCACTCATAAATGATTTCATAAGAAGCAACAACAATGCTGGAGAGTTGACACGGCTCGTCTTCAGCTTTGCAAGCGAGGAACAGACTCGCGGTTGCTATCGTCTGCAAAAATCACCAAGTGAGAATTGGAATTTTCAAATTTCTCTCTTACAAATTTTATGAATACAGAAGTATTCTTTTACCCGCCAGTCATTTTTTGCATGAGATTGACGCATGTAAAACCGATGGCACATCACCATAGCACACCCTATTATAACTTGAGACCTGAAGCAATGAGATTGTCAGAAACCCCTTCAATAGCAGCACCAAAAACCATATAACCATCAAGTTTAATACTTTAGCAACTAAAAGCTACACATAGCTTTCACCGGGAGAGCATGGTTGATATAACAAACGAAAAACAACAGTACCTATGATGGATGATTCAAAAATAGTGGGCCGGAGAGAGAGACGTGCACTAAGAACATCAGTTGGTAAAAGGTAGGAACAGCTGATGGTTTTGATAACCAAGCAGAGAATCACAAATTAACACAGACATATATCTATATAGATATCAGAAGGGCATGTCTAAAAACAGGTGAACAGCTCCCAAAGCAAGTTCATGACAGACAGATGCAAGCTTCTCCTATTTGCCGATGAGAAGTGAGCCAAATAATGACACCAAACTTTGACTAGTATTTACATAATTATCCATTCATGAGACAAACTTATAGTTGGAGAACCTCCAGACCAGACCACCTCCCACAGTGGCCCTACGACAAAACTCAACAGTTAGGCAAGCCATTGACATGATTCATAACGCACCCTCTTTAGCTAGAAAAAAAAAAGTACCAAGAAATAGGTTATATCAGAAAACAAGAACAAAGCATATTCTATATAGCAAACAACCAGAGAACAAAACAAAAACTTGCTAAAAGAAAACTAATAGTGGAGCAAGCTAAGCTTACACATTAAGCTTCATGCCAAGTCTTTGAAGGAAGTTGCAATAGGAAGAGCGTAAAAAAGACTCCTTGGCCAGATCAATCCCATCTTTTCTAGAAGGAGAGAAACGCTCAATCTCTTGCTTGCTGTAATACCACTTAGCCGTCGTTTCGCATTGAGGAGACTTTAGGTGTCTCGCTTCCTCTGCTTCAAAATGTTGTCGAGATCGCTTTCTAGGATGCTGCTCCTCTCCCATTATTAACCCAAAAAAAAAGCTTCAACCTTTTAATTCGACAAGTCAAGCTCTTAGCAACGATCTTTTAGCTGTAGATTAAGGTAACGAATATCTGCAAATAGAAAGTACCATCGTTAGCAACTAAATAACAAAAGCTTTCTTTTTTTTTGTGATTGAACAGGTTTGGAACATAATACGACAAAAAATAAATCTGATCCCAGCTTTCAAATATTGGTTTGAAGCATATGTCACAGCAACAACAAATGAACATTCAAACAGATTTGAACAAATCACAAAAAAAATAGAGGAGGCGATTGATAAGATTGAGGAAAGAAGAAATAAAAGCAACATCCTGGAATTGATTGAAAGAGATAGGAATCAAAACCATAATCGATTTGATAAACGAAATCGGGGTAGATGGATTTGAGATTTTTCACTAACCCAACGTTTGTTTGTTTTGTTTGGTTTGGTGAGAGGAAACAACTTTTTCTGAAACTTGAATTTCTCAGCTGCTTTTTTTCTGTTCTCCTTTAATTCCAGAAAAAAAAAATATCTTATGATGCGGTGAAGCGATTTAATACCTAGAAAAAGAGTATATATACAAAATATCGTTCGTTTCCAAAGCTCATGGGCCAGATTTTTAAATATAGTGGATAATGGATACGGGCTTGGACTTATGATTCAAAGAGTGTAACAGTCGATAGCAATTATTTTAATTAATCTTACTTCAATCTCTCTAAGTCTCTCTTTTGTATTCACGAAAGACCGTTCTTTTAGTTCACTGAAAGCAACATACATATAAGTATATAACATATCAATATACAATGTTTAAAGCATAGAAAATTGTATGCCCAAAATTTTCTACATTAAAATGTTCGATACTCTTTTAGGCCTTATACAAGTTTTGGGTTTAAAGATGGTGTTTCACAAGTTATTACTCAAGGATAAAAAGCCAGCTGATACATAGGGTCACCAGAGACCAGGGGCGGAGGCATAGGGACTTGTGGGGTCAAGTGACCCCAGTAAAATTGGGAGAATTTATTTTTGAGTGTATATTTTCTTAAATTATTGTAATATTCAATTAAAATTTGGCATTTGACCCAATTAATTTGCATTTAAAATTTCAAAGGCCCTCGTTAATTTGTAAAAAAAATTATCATGATAATATATATACTATGACCACAGTCAAAGACATAGCCAGAAATTCAATAGAGAACCCCTAACTAAGACCGTTTTGATACCTACAAACTAGAACCAGACAAATCATTAATTACGTTTTGTTTTAACATTTTTTAACGCTTCCTAGCAGTTTAGTTGTTGATTGATCTTCAATAGGAAAAACTCAAAATTTGATTAAAAATTATTGAACATTCACTCTAAAACTCAAAAATATCACTAACTTGGTTTTGCTTAAACTCTATTATATATGAATTATTGAATCTTAAACTCTTTTATAATATGTTTTCATCTTTTACAAACAAGAGACTATATAGAGTAACCATTCCAATGAACAAAGAAAAACTTAGATCACTTGAAAACCGACACGTGAACGACCTTTTCTTTCTCATCGAATCCACTTGATTAATGTTTTTATTTTCCTCTCACGACTTGATGGATCACAGAAATTATTTTTTTCTTGTAAAACTTTATTGTGCAAAAGTACGATCTTCTTCCTTATCTTTTGCATCTAAAAACTTAACCATGTAATACTCTAGCCTCTTCACAACATCCTCCGGCAACGACACCTGAAACCTAATCGCTTCACAGTTTCCGGCTACCGGTAAAAATAAACAGTAGATGTCACTCGTCAAAGAACCCATATACATTGGCTTTCCTCCTCCAAAGTCCAACTCCTCTAATCCCAACTTCGCCCATTGCGAGATAACCAAACTGCATGAGACGTCCGTTTTTACTGTTTTATCCTCCAGTAAATCTATCGTTGACCTTACATATGCGTCAGTGATTCTCGCTTTCGCGTCTTGTACCAATTTTACCGCGTGGTGAATATTACCATTGACTAGGTCTTGAACCTTGCTCTCCGCACAAGCTAGCACGAATCCGTTACCATAATACCCTTGAGCAAGCTCTGGAGTCAGCTTTTTCCTCATGTTGACAGAGAATAAAAGTTTGACCTGCATGGTCAATGGCAAGTCAAGAGCTCGAGCCCAAGAGCACCACGTGTGAGCAGCTAGTGCCTCGAATGTGGTGCATTTTAGCGAGGGAGCGCATGTTTTCTTTAACCTTAGGGTTAGGGGTTGTGTGAAGGTTATGGTGGTGGGAGACAGTGGTCGGGATTGTAAATACTTGCAAATGTTGAAGGTGGAGTTTTTGTCTACGGTGGTTCGCGTGAAACCGGGATGTGAATGTGTGACACGTGGTGGATCTCGTGGGTCTAACATGTGTCGAGAGTGGAACGGTTGGATGGGAAGAGGAGCATTGGCAGTGTTGGCATGGGCCCATGCATGTAGGAACTGCGATGTGCCGATGCCGTCACAAAGGCAATGATTTATGGCGGTGCAGAGGATCATACCCCCGCAACGGAGATGCGTCACCTGAATCGTTAATCAGCAAACCATAAGGTTTCTATGCTTAAACATTTTATTTCTATAGCCTTAATCGTTAGTGTTCACATTCACTTGCCGATGAAAACTTTATATAGTTCATAGATTAGAAACGCAATTATAACAACGCTTGTAGCATGAGTTAAGGAAATAGATTTGTAAACAAACTAATTCAAGTTAAGAAAAGGTGTTTTTGTTTTTCTTCTAACCAAGAAAAGAACCAACCACACCATGAAAAGACGACAAGATTATTCTCTTTTTTATTTTTTATTGTTTTGTTTTTGACATTTATCAAACCTCTTTATTAAAGTTCACATATATTAAGAAGAAATGTGGTAGGAAAATACTTTATATCATTCATACATCAAATGCATTATGCACGACCTAAAAAGTATGCATTGCTTATTTGAAAAGAATAAAAGTGGCCGAATCAATTTAGGAGTCAGGACAATACAACCAGTTTAATCTGTTAGATTCTTTCATGATAATATATATCTTAACTTTTTGTTTTAACTCATTAGTCGATCCAACTAACTTTATGACATCTAAAATATTTATAGGGTATACGGTATACCCATCCAAAAAATGATTTGTTTACAAACTATCACATAATATGTACGGAAACTATCTGAGTTATGCATATTTTTTTTGAAATCATAGTTTCTAAGCAAGTGAAAGAACATTGATTATATATCTATTTCTCTATTAATATATATGAAAATCATCGATCAATAAAAAGAAAGAACATTGATTAAAATACGAAGACTAGAGGAGAAAAACAAAACCTGTATGACAAGAGGAGGTATATCCAAGAAACTCGGAGCTTGAACCTTAAACAAGAGCTTCCTCCAAGACTGGTTTGGCTTGGGTGAAAATTCAAGAAACTCTTGACAAGTTATATCCATGAAGGCTTCCGCGAAAACTGCTCCTTCCCCATTACAGTCAACCTCGAGCTTGGCACTGTTATCAGAGACTTTGATCCGACCAGCGAGGGGGTAGTAATCCACTAAAACCCTAGACAGAGAATCTTTGAGGGTTTGAGGGGAAGGAGATTTTTGGAAAAGGTAGAGGTACTTGATAGAGAATCTGAGGAAATGATGGTCGTCGAGGTTGGAAAGGTAAAGAGAGTGATTTGGTGTGGGGGACGAAGGAGTGATTAGGGTTGGTTGCTTTCCCTCGTACAAGCAATCTGGAAGTTCTTGCATCGTCCACTTTTTCTGTTTGTTTTTTGAGAGAGGCTAAAGAGAATAGAGATGGTGGAAAGGGAAAGTAAGAAGCAAGATATGTGAATGGGAGAGGTTAGGTGGTGGTAATAGTTGGAATCCGTCTGGACTTGCAGCATCAGCCCTCAAACATCTCGGACCCATACGAGATTAAAATACGTACAAGATTCTATCTTAAACTAAAGCACATTTAAAAAAAAGGAAAACAAAATAAACATACAAACTTTACAATCTAAGCTTTAGTAATGAGTAAAATTTAAACCATAGGATTTAAAACAAAAGAACAAAAGATAAACGTATAACTTTACAATCTAAAACTAAAAGTAATGATTAAAATTTAAAGGTTAAGAGTTATATACAAGGAACACATGATAGAGAGAAAACGTTACAATTCAAAGTTACAAAACAATATGTAGGGTTTAAACAAGATGCCGACAAAAAGAAACAAGATAAACTGAGACTGTACACCCTAAGATTAAAAAGAGTTGACGAACGGGTATATAAACATGTCTTCAAAGTGTAAGAAGAAATACAAGACTTAACGTACAACAAGGAAAAGTTTTTTTTATATATAACTTAAGATAAGAGCAGACCGAATCAGTAGATAAGACATATCAAACAGAAAATGAGTAGTGTTCGAAGATAGAATAACAAATTCGTAAGTTAAAATGGTGTGACCAATTGCAAGAGACTACGTGATGGATTTTAAAAAGCCTGAAGGATCCACTAGAATATCTTTAATCGTCGTGGTGGGAACGGAATTTAGGCCGGAGACTTAACTAATCAGCACTCGTACTCGTTTGACAATCAATCTATGATAAAATTCGTGGGACCTTTCGTGCAATACCTCAACTATAGATGGTTAGGCACGATTCTATCAAAATATGAATTAATGGTGATTGATGCACTCTTTGATGACTTGCATACTTGCATACTTTGAGTAGATACAATGGATTCTACAATTTTATTATGGTGCCTTTGTAAAATACCCATCCTTTATAAAAAAACTCCTTTTCATTATTGTGAGAAATTCTTTGCAACCTTCAAAAAGCGTAACAAATATGCTGATAAATTTAGGATGGTGAATTCTTAGTGTAGTTAAAAGAATAAAAGTAGTTTAAGTAAGTGTTGAGGAAATGAACAAACAGAAGAAATGAAATAAGCCTATAAATGTTTACACTCCTTAAATAGTTTATACTTTTTAGTTGTATACAGCTAAAAGTTAAAATATTTCTAATTATCAAATATTAAGCAGAACACAAAGTAAAATAAATACTTCAAATATTTTCTTTAAAATGGTTATTCAGTCACATCCTTGTATTTATTTATTTTGCGAACTAAAACATAGAAAATTATATTTCCCATTCATATTAAGTGTTTGTTGTAGTATTTAAATTTAAATTTTGTTTTATATTTCAATGCATAAACAGTGTTAATTTATTAATTAGCAAGATCACATGTATCGTATAAAAACTCAAAACGACAATTATAATAAAATGGATAATCAGTTGGAAACTTCCCATGTCTTTTTCATTACTATGTACCACAAATTTGACAAACATCGAATTGATAGTTTACTAAAGTCTACAAAAACTGCCATTAGCCCGACCTGAATAGATTGTTCTAACATTCCCCCTGGCTAAATTGCTTTATATTTCATAATCAAGGATTATAAATGATTTCAACCTTCGCTACTGAGTAATCCACACATATATGTATTGTTATCACCTTCAAATATTACTTCTCTGTAACCTAGAGACCAACAAGACTGCATCATCCAAATTACAGCTGAAAATTCTGAGTTTTTTTTTGGGGGAGTGTCCCCTCTGAATCTTCTGATACTACAATCTAGAAATTTCCATAACTATTCGTAATGATCCAATCCATTATTGAATCACAATCTTATGAGGTGTGATGCGTTATATTTTACCCAACCTTTCTGGCGGTGGTTTCATTTGTTGCTGTTCATTGCATGACTGACTAAATGACAAAAAAAAGCAAATAATTTAATTGTTTAACAGAGTGTTCGTCCCTCTCCGATCCACAACTTGGCCACGTGTCCCACGAACCCGCGTAGGCTCTTTTCTCCGTCTCTCTCCCACCTCCCTTTTTTAGATCTCGGCGGCGACGGATCCGAATCGGCGAACCTTACTGATTCCGTCTCGAAAGCTTCAACTCCTCCGAATCATCCGTGCTCTTTCCATTCCGTCGATCTCCGCGAAAATTGCTATTCATCTCTTTTTCAAATGTTTAGCATAATCTGAGATGGCTTCGATCCGGCGAACTCTCTCGCCGGTGTACCACGATCGTCCTTACGAGAACGGAGGCGCACCGTTCTCCCCTTCCTCCACGTCATCCCCCTCCTCTCAGAAGAGTAGCAGTAAACACAACTCCTCCTCTGATCCCAAAACCTCCCGCAGAGGTCCGTGGCGGCGACCGTTTTACCAATTCCTCGCTTTCTTTCTTATCGGATTCCTATTAGGTATGACACCTTACGGTCAAATCGAAGACGCGAACGGTACCGATCGGTTCAACTTCGAGATCAAACCTCCGAACGTCGAAGATCAAACCGTGAAACGGGAGGAGGTGGCCGTGGACGGAGTAAGCTTCTCGTCGGAATCGAAGAAGGAGGTGGAGCTCGATTTCGCGCCGAGGAAGCTCGTAATCGTGGTGACGCCAACGTACAATCGAGCGATGCAGGCGTATTACTTGAACAGGGTTGCTCAGACGTTGAGGCTAGTGGAGCCTCCTGTGCTGTGGATAGTGGTGGAGGGGAATGCGGCGTCGTTTGAGACGTCGGAGATTCTGAGGAAGACTGGGGTGATGTATAGACACTTGGTTTGCAAGAGGAACATGACGAGTATCAAGGACAGGGGAGTTCACCAGAGAAACACGGCTTTGGAGCATATCGAGTTGCATAAGCTCGATGGTATTGTTTACTTTGCTGATGATGATAATATCTACTCGCTTGAGCTGTTTCAGAGCTTGAGACAAGTCAGGTGAGGCAAAAAAAAAGTGTGGATCTTTGCTTTTTGCTTTGTGGTGGTGGATGGAATGTTTGATAGCTTCGACCTAGTGGTTTGTGAGAAATATACAGTGATTAGATCGTTGCTGGTTGTGCAGAACTATATTTGTCTTCGTCATTGTGCAGTCTCAGTGATTCTAGTGTTGCTTAAGTTTTGAGTTGTTAGTTGAGCGGAACTAGATTGTCTTCATCTTATTGTGCAGTCTCAGTGATTGTAGTGTTGTTAGTGCTATGGTTTGACACTCAATTGTAGTAGCAAACTACAGTTCTTACGTTTCCCTGCTTTGTTACTTGCTCTTCCATGTGCTCAGTCTATCTTGTCATTGGAAAGGGTTTTGTTCTACCTGGTCTTCTGAGCATTCCCTTTTTCAATTGAGTGTAAATGCTGACGGATTCATACCCAACTCCAAAGTGAAACTTCTTCTGAAGTATGTTGCCCCCATGTTAATTTATCATACTTATATATTTCTTTTTGTTCTGTGTAGACGATTTGGAACTTGGCCTGTTGCAATGCTAGCGCCAAGCAAGAACAAGGCAATTCTTGAAGGTCCGGTATGCAACGGAAGTCAAGTAATTGGATGGCACACTAATGAGAAGAGTAAAAGACTACGCAGGTTCCATGTCGATATGTCTGGATTTGCTTTCAACAGCACTATACTCTGGGACCCCAAAAGATGGCGACGTCCCTTTTCACATCCAACCCGCCAACTAGACACCGTAAAGGAAGGTTTCCAAGTATGAGTTTTTCTCCCTTATCTGTGGATTTCTCTCAGTCAAACCTCTTTATAAATCCTCTTATACAACATGACATGTTGTGTTTCCAAGCAGGAGACAACATTTATAGAGCAGGTGGTGGCAGATGAAAGCGACATGGAAGGTGTTCCACCAGCTTGCTCGACGATACTGAACTGGCATCTTCACTTGGATGCCTTAGATGTTTCTTATCCACAAGGGTGGGTGGTCCAGAAGAATCTTGAAGCTCTTATAACTGTGAAGTAGTTTAAAGACGCAACTTTTGACTGGTGAAGACTTTAAAGGGTTCTGAACTCTGGACGTCAGGTGTTGAGGAAGTCTAGAAGCAAAACATGAACCCAACAAGACCATGAAAATTTTGTACGTTTTTGGATTTGGTGTTTACTATGAAATGGAATTATATTTACCCTTTGGACATTTGATGATTCCACGGCATGGTCATCTTCTCTGTGGAATCGATTTGATATGTCTGCCAGTTGATCGATTCGAGTTTATGCCAACCGTTTTTAATGTTAAATTTGTAGGAAAATGGGGCAAAAGTTGATTACCATTCAAATTAGCTCAGCATTCTGCATGTTGTTATGTACTACTCCCTGTTTCATATTAGATGGAGTTTTACCTTAATCCATAAATATTAAGAAAACTATTTTTATCAAAATTATCAGCAAAACATAATTTAAAACTATTTATTTCTAAATGGAATTAATAAAAAACTTAATTTAGTATACAATTCAGTGAAAGGCTTAAGTGGAGGAATCAGTATGTGACATGTGGTTGACCAAATGTATCAGAGAATCTCTTGTGCACCTTGAGAACGACAAAAGTGCTCGTCAACAACAAGAGATCACTTTTTGACTTCATGTTTACTCATACGTACCAAACCAAAGGGAAAGACCATGTTGGTTGACACGTGTCACATCACTCGTTGACGCCTAGGCAAGAAGGAAGCTTACTTTTTCTCCAAGTTTCTTTTGGTCTTACTTTCCTTTTAACAAAAAATGGAAAATTAATAAACACACCTTTGGCGGTTATAAATACGATCCTCTTTCTCACAGATTCTCTCTGAAACCAATCTTTTGGTCATCGGAAACTTCGCCGCAGATCTTTTGAGCAGAGATGTTTCCCTCATCTGATAACTCTTTCTCAGCGTCGACGCTCTTCTCAGCTTACGCATGCCTAACCGGATTCCTGATGCTCTTCCGATCGATGCTCCAAGACTTCGTCCCGGCGCAGGTCCGATCATACTTCTCCCGCTTAATCTCACTGGTAAGTCAAGCTTGATCGCAGCAATGGCTAACCACCTGAAGTTTGATGTGTTTGGTCTCGAGCTCAGCAGTGTTTACGACAACCGTGAGCTGAAGAGGGTTTTGTTATCGACCACGAATCGTTCGATTTTGGTGGTTGAGGATATTTACTGCAATGCTGAGGTTAGAGACAGGGGAGAAGACGAGTCTCAAGAAGACGAAAAAGATAGAGGGAATCATCGTGTTCACGACTAATCATAAAGAACGGCTTGATCCTGAGTTGCTGCGTCCTGGAAGGATGGATATGCATATTCATATGTCTTATATTGTACTGGTTTGGGATTTAGGACGTTGGTTTCTAACTACCTTGGTTTAGATGGTTCCAACCATCCTCTATGTGAAGAAATCGAGAGGTTGATAGATTCTACGGAGGTTACTCCTGCTGAGCTGGCTGAGGAGCTGATGCAGGACGATGATGCTGATGCTGTTCTTCGTGGAGTAATGAGTTTTGTTGAAAATAGGAAGGTCGAGAGAAGCAAGGCCAAGGAAGAGATTTCTGTTTGTAAAGATGTTGTGACTAAGACGAATGATGATGACAAAAAACAGAGTGGTTCTGCGAATGGTTAAAAGAAGAGAAGAAAGCAGGTAGACGAAAAGGGTAAGGGACAAGAAAGGTCAACTATAGATTTTAATGATTTGTATTAGTGGCAAATTAAGCTTGCAGTTTATATTAAACCAAAAATAAAGCTTGTCTTTGACAGAATTTGGATATGTTGTGTTGTGTACTTTAATTAAAACCAACTAGTTTATATCCTTTACTTGTTTATTTCATTCACAAAAATAAAAGTCATAAAAATTGTGTTTCTGTTCGTTGCTCATTTATAAAAACCTATAAAAGTTGTCATTTGATTCTAAGTTTTCTGCAATTGTTAGTTTTTAACTTTAATACCTCCCACATTTGTTCATAGAGCAGCTGAACATAGTCCATAGGCAAATAATAGCTGCAGCTGAACCTGAGGAAGATCCGCCTGTGTAAAAAAAAACAGGAGCGAACTCTTGAAAAAGTGGAGTGTATAAAAGGAACAAGAATCACATGCATAATTTGCCTTGCCAAATTTTACATACAAGTAAGATTTGTGTTCTCTGCTGTGTTACTTACCCGCAATTTGAATTGTTCCCTGAGTTCCCCATGCCTAACTCATGCATAATTTGCCTTGCCAAGTGAGATAACACCACAACTGAGAAGTCTTGAAACAACAACTGAATCCTTCTGCACGGAATGCAGCAAAGTTGTTCCACCTATAGATGAAAAGTCCTATGACAGACTTGTCGTAGCTAAGTGTTTTAAATAAACATAAGAATGACATACTCACCCATTATGGTATGCGGTAAATCGTCAAATCGGTCCTAGATTGTCACAAAACTACATCTAAAAACGGATATTGGGTGTTTCCTACAAAGTTTCCAACATGATCAATACATATCTTGAAGAGCACATCTAAAAATTTACTGAAAAGCTGACTCTTCAATCTTCAAGCAGATATGGAACAAAAAGCTAGTTGCATTGATGATCTCTGGGTCTGGAAAATTACCTTCTTCAAACCTCTGCGTAGAAGTTCAGCTTGCTTTCTGACTGTACTGGCATCAAACGAAATCAAAAATGGTGTTGTCATCATACTAGAACTCCTCTATTATCGAGATTATTTTTTCAGCTACCTAGCAATCAGCAACAAAGTTTTTTTGATTTGTGCCAGAAATTGAAAAGTAAGATGACTTACCATAGATGCAGTTGTCATTTTAGATCTGTATGTATATGCGTAATCACATATCATCCCGTAACAGATGTATGACTTTGGATCTGCGTGGAAGCTACGAGAAGGATCATATTGAGGAAGACACTTCAACCTCATCGTGAACTTACCATCTGCGGAACAAGTATCACAAACGTGAATATCTAAACCAGTAGTTCTTTTCGATAATATGTTCTCTTTTGACGTACAATCTGTCTGAGGGCCTTTGCTAAGACTTGCTGCATGAAAACAGTGCGTTGTTCAAAACAAGCTGAACATGCATCTGTTATCTGAAAACAACACACAACCAAATGAGAGAGTTAGATAAAACAGGTAGCACACTTGCAAAATTTCATAAAGGGTCCATTTGCAAACAGATCAATCAGCTCTATGTCAAGATTTAAGGCTGACATCTAGCTACTCAGTTGCTAGTTGACAATTGACATGTGTGCATAAATTAACAAATCACAAACAAAGACATATATTAGTTAACATTCAAAATAATCAAAATTGTCGATAAATGAAGATCTCATATAATAAATTAACTAGGTGATTTTTCCGTGCTCATGCACGGATATAAATATTTATAAAGTAAATATATATTATAATAATTTATTGCTATCTAAATTTATAATTTTTATGCATAATATATATTAATAATATTATATTACTTTAATTGGATAAATGATTTTAGATATGTTATATTAGATTTAGTCGATTTAACTATCATTTGGATATATTGGATTGCATCTATTTATCTGAATTCAACTATAATATTTTTTTATTCTAAATCTATTAAAATTTTGATTAATTTTCTTATTTGCATTTAGGTTGATTGTTTTCTTAGATATGTAAAAATATATTAGGAAGATTATGTATAACTTAAGATATATTGTGCTTAGAATGAAATAAAAAATAAATTAAAATGTTTGATTCCAAATTACGTAAATTAGTATAATGATATTATTCTGAAGTCTCATGCATATATATAAATTTTACAAAAGAACTAAATTGTAACAGTTAGTTACTATTTTATTTTCATTTGTTAATGTGTTTTGAGTCTTCCTATAATTTATATTTATAAAATAAATTATTATTATTATTAAAAATTATATTTTCTTATTGTAGTTAAATTTATGATTTTAGATCTAAGTTGGATTAGTCGAGTCACTCATATTATGAGTATATTGAGTTACATATATTCTGTTAAATTCAAGTAGAAGTATAATTATTTTTATTATAATTAAGCCAAGTCAAATTAATTTTATTTATCATTAAATGTGCATGTATTTTCATAATATATATCAAATTAAATGTTATTTTTTTAAGATATTAAAAATAAAGCAATGATCTATAGGAAAATACATACATAAGTAACTGATACTTTTTGGAAGCTCATGAAGATATATCAATATTTAAAATAATTAAAATATTTTTATAATTTCTAAATAATTTTATGAATATTTATTAAATTACAATCAACTAAATATAAAAAAATAAAATTTCATAATACTAATTATAAACTATTTTTAGTCAACTAAACATATATCAGTTTATGTTACTTAATTATTTTATGTAATCATCTAAAACAATAGATAGATAAATAAAAAATATATCTATTACTTTTGAAAATATATTGTTGTACTTTTTAAAATTGTGTTTTATAAGAATATTATTCTTTTTATAATATCAAGATTATCTATGAAAATATAATTATAAAGAAAGCATTTTATTAGTATATTTTATGTTATCAATATTTTTTTTAAAATGGAATATTACAATTTTGTGAACTTTCCTTTTCAATGAAATCTTATTATTTATACATATAATTTCGTTTTTAAATTCATTTTTTAACTTTATAAACGTTTCTTTTTATTATATATGTTATTTGGAAAATTTTATAAAGGAAACTAAATAAAAATTCAATAATAGTATTTAAATATAATATTTTAATTCATTAAGGATATCAATGTAAACAACCATCGTGAGAGTTAACGTGAACGCGACACATAGGAAACTGACTTTTCAAATAATATTATAGAGATTATATTTCTCTAAGCATTATTTAATAAATAATTTATTTATTTATTTGCTTATGTTTATCACTGTACTCCCATTTGTACGAAAAATGGTGATATCGCTCATTCAAAACAAGATATAGTGAAAAGCAATATATTGTATAAATATGATTAATACAATTGCTATGTACAACATTAATGATTAAATTTTAGAAAATTCCTAAAATCAAGTATAACTAAATTTAGCTACATACCAAATTGATCCTTTTTATTTAAATTATTTAAAATATATAACTGAAATATAAAATATCCTCTTCATTATTTATAAAAGCAATTATATAAATATCTATATTTGTCAAAATTTATTTTATATATGTTAATTAACAAATAAAAACTATGATAATTTTCATTGAAATTGAAAATTATACATATAAATATTTCAAAAATTTAATTAGATCAACTAATAAGAATAAAAATTGATTAATCTAATTTCAAAGTTTTTGAATTTATTTAGTTTTAAACGCTATACAATATAAATTTTAGTATTGATGATTGATTTATTGAGATATTTAAATAAATCATTTCAATCGAGTTAATATATTTTAACCAAAATAAAAAGACAAAATAAAATATAGTTCAAATATATATTTTAATATATTTACATTTTTCATATACAAATATTCAGTAAATATAAATTTGAGATCAACAAAATTAATTTTTTGCCTAATTTTATTACATTTTAATTAAATAAAAAATAATTAATATAAGTTAGCTAATTGAAGATATAAATATAATTCATTTATTTTATAATTTTAGCTTCTAATATTAGACCTCTAAAAATTCTAAATATTAGTTAATTATTATAACTTTTAAATAAAAATATTTTAATATTTTATTTATGCATATATTGAAGGAAACCATATTGTTACATGTAGCTAAAACTTAATAGAATATGTATAGGTTACTTAATAGAATATGTATAAATATTTTTTTATCAATTTGTACAAAAAGTTACTCTTCAGAAATCTAAATTATGAATATATAATATTATCTCAAACTAAGACTGAAATCTAATTTTACTAACATGTAATAAAAGTAAAAATGATATTTCTCAGAAATTATTTTTATATAATTTTAAAAATATTTAAACTAAAATCTATATAGAAGTAATTTTTTAAAAATATAAGTTATTTTAAACAATAATTTTAAAAATAATTTACACAGATTTAAATAAAATTAAATAAAACGTAAAATATATGAATATAATTATAATTTGGTTAATTATAATTTGTAACTGAAATTAATTCCGTGTTTTTAATACGCCGAGCAAAATCTAATTTTTCTTGAAAAAATTGTATTATTCAAAAACAGACTTTACGTGCAAAACTATAAAAAATTGGAAAATATAAAGAAAATCATAAAATTTATAATGCAAATTGGTATATACGATAGAATCTGAGAACTATTAAATATAGTTAATTTAGTTTTGTCTATTATTAACAAATTTTCGTCAGACTGAAATTATATGCACAAAGATCTAAATTGAGAACCCCATTAAACACAAAACAAAAACAAAACGAAAACAGATGTGTCCTTCGTAGAATAGCGTAAGTCCAAGTATAAAGTAGTTTACAAATGAAAAGAAAAAGTATAACGTACCAATATACTTTTCTCTGCCTTTTGTCGAAGGCGTAGAATTATACTTTTCTTTGTTCGGACCTTGGTAGAGAACACGTAACCCCAAACATATATAATTATATAGTAGGGGTCGAACCCTAAAGGCTAAAGCTATCACGAAATGAAATATTTGTAGATATAACGGCTAAAAGTTTCTGCTTCAATTATAATCTACATAATTAATGCTTTAGGAACCTTACAGAAGAAAACACATGCCCCCGCCCCCAACCCCACAACAGGCTAGTTGCGACATCGACTTCAAATACTGAAACGAATGGGTGCACATCCCCAACCACATCGGAGGTAAATAGGTGTTAGAGGCAAACTTAACCTTAATATCAAATTTGGTGTTTTGCTGTTAAACTTTAATTTCTATCTTCGGTTATAATATCAAATAAAAGTTTGATCCACGCAACCGCTTGGTATTGGATCTTACGTTTTTATTTATTGATAATTGTTTTTCATGATTAATATTATGTATTTTAGATGTGTTGTCATATAACTAATTGTATTTAAAAGACCTGACTGAATCGGATAATATGATTATCTTTAAATATCTGAATTCGTTTCAAATACATTGGTTATTTGGATATTTTTAGGTTCTTATACATTAGAACAAAACTCATCCAAAACCGGGAGAACCCAACTCGAAATCCATACATAAATTTAGAATATCCAAACGGGGCTTAATTTAAAAAAAAAACGAAACCCGAAAGAAACAATCCGTACCTGAATGGGTACTCGAATGTTCATGTCTAATTGATTCTGTAAACAAATTATTTAAAAAAAAAAACATTTTTTCTATGTGTTTTGATAAATTAATTTAAAAAAAGAAAAAGTTTTTTATTTACTAAAATAGTTATATGGAATGAAAATTAAGTGATAATAAATGTATTACGTTTTTATTATTTTGATTTAATTTTTATTTTATTCACATAAACTATGTATTTGAATTATGTGTTTGGCTATATGTTTTTCAACCATTGAAACAATGATGAAAAAGCTTAGTAAAACATTCTAAACCGAAATTTTAACCATATGCAAAACCCGGTTATTTTATATTTTGATTTTTATAATTGGTACAAAATAAAAATCAACAATATTGTTATTATGTTAATATAATTAATGATGTGATGTATTGTTAAAGTAATATAATTATTGAAGTTATTAAAATTGAGTAAAAATAGAAAGATAATTAATGCAATAATTTGTTGGAACGAATGTTGGTTCTATTTATACTTCAGTTTTAATAATATAGATTATACACCAAAACTACTATTATATATTATCAATTTTTAGTTTTAATAATTTGATACATTGATTATTTGCAATTTTTATAATTTTATTTTATGCCCCTTAGATTATACGCTCATTTATTAGAATTGGGTAAATTTATGTTTTTAATGTTTGTTTTTAAAGTTAATTTTTATACTTTTATATTTTATGTAAAATAGTATTTGAAATTAAAATTTATATATTTAAAATGGAAAGTAAATTTTTGATTTGATATAATTGATAATACTCACTTAGTTATATTATTAATTAAACATATAAGTAATTAAGTGAAAAATATCAATAGCAATAATCTTCCTATAATTTAATAAAATATTTTATTTTAATATTTGGTGTGTTGAGTAAGATTACATAAAATTTGGTGTAATATTATTCATAAAACACCAAATTTGGTGAGATATTGTGATTTTTTTGTGTCTTATTGCAGAGATGAAATTACACAAAATTTAGTGTTTTTGTGTTTTATTAGAATTAGCCTTAGTGATAATTTTTAAATATTTTCTATAGTATTTTTTTAATGTTTCTTAATTGCACTGGATATTATATTTATTTTGTTTTATTTTATCTCCTTAATTATAGATGAATATAAAATGAACTAAAATGATTAAAATATACAAATAAGATAGAAATTGATAAAATTGGAACAATACATAAAAAAGAGAGAATTTCAGTTTTGCTACAAATTTGATATTACTTTTCACGTTTATCCTCATATGATTGTTAAGTTAGATGGACTTCCGCCCTAAAACTAATTGGTGATAAGTAGATTCGTCTATCCATCTCATATATTACTTAAAAATCCTTTCCAACTTCCGGTATGAGATATTTGTCTCTAATATGATGGCTTTTCGAGCGTCATTCTCAAAAATTTTGGGCAAAGATCGATGAAACGATTCTGGACTGGATCAATAGTGGATCAGGTTGGAGTGTTTGGATTAGGCTCTAATATCATGTTAAGATAGATGGAATTTCAACTTAAAGTCAATTGGTGATACGTGGATATCTTCCAACTTCTGATGTGGGACTTTTGTCCCTAATAATGATAATATTTTTTCATATATACTTCAAATTAGTGATAAAATATTAATTTAAATCTTTTCAATTATTTATATATGTTTAAAAATAATTTATAAAACATTTATAAAAGTTTATAAACATAATTCCACAATTTAAATACTAAGCTATAAATAATAATCACTAATTAATAAATCCAAATATTATGGTATTTACGATTGAGCGTAATTTTGAAAAATGATAACCAACTTAAAGTATGTTAAGCAATTTCTCAAAAAACGGGCATGACTCACTTGCGCAAAAATGACAAGCATATTCATACAAATAAGACGTTTTCTTCTTTGATATAAAAGTTGTAGTGTTTTAACATAATTATTTATATGATGACTCTCATGTATGATATTTAATTGTTAATTGTTCTAGATTTTCCAAAACATATGTTATCCTTGAAGGATCTCACACACGTCATGTTCTTCAAGAACGTAAATGCGATGATAGATGGAGCGTTTGCGAACTTTGTGGAAAATGGGTTGGTTATAGGTCAATCACTTATTATTGTCGTCTATGTAAATCCTATTTTCACAAAGGTTGTCTCACAATAACAAATCCAAAGATTCATGAGCATTCACTCACTTACTTTCGAAGAAACCTCTCAGTCGGTTGTGATGCTTGTGGATTCGCCAGTCCGGAT